>VZSF01002279.1:108304-674981 GCA_013398295.1 Chionis minor
AGTTAGAGCCCTTGCCAGTGAAGACTGAGGCAAAAAAGTCATTCAGTACCTCAGCCTTATCCATATCCTGGGTGGCCAGGTCTCCCGTTTCCTTCCGGAGAGGGCCCACAGCCTCCCAAGTCCTACCTTTTTCCCTGACATAGCTATAGAATTTTTTCTTATTGTCTTTGATGTCCTTGGCCAGATTCAGTTCTCTTAGGGCTTTCGCCTGCCTGATATGGTTCCTGGCCACTCGGACAGTTTCTCTATATTCCACCCAGTCCACCTGTCCTTGCTTCCACCCTCTATAGGCCTCCTTTTTGATTTTGAGCTTATCTAACACTTCCTTATTCATCCACGCAGGTCTTCTGGCTATTTTGCCTGACTTTTTCTTTTTTGGGATGCACCTCTCCTGAGCGTGGAGAAGGTGATCCCTGAACACTAACCAACTTTCATGGGCTCCTCTCCCCTCCAGTTCTTTTTCCCACGCTACCCTGCCAATCAGTTCTCACAGGAGTCCAAAGTCTGCCATGATCATAAGTTCACAGGAAAAGTGAGATTGGAAGGGACTTCAGTTCTCTAGTCTAACCTCCTGCTCAAAACAGGGTCAACTAGAAGGTCAGAACAGGTTGCTCAGGGTTTTATCCTGTAATGTGTTGAAAACCTCCAAGGACGTAGACTGCACAACTTCTCTAGGCAAACTGATCCGCTGCTTGACTACCCTGGCACTGAAGAAGTTGCTCCATATACCCGATCTGAAACTCTCTCGTTTCATCTTGTGCCTGTTACCTCTTATTCTCCTACCATGCACTACTGTGAAGAGCCTGGCTCCATCTCCTTAATGTGATCCTCTAGATACTGGCAGGCTGCTATGAGCTTCCCCCAAAGCTGTCTCTTCTGCAGGCTGAACAAGCCACTTCTTACAGGGCAAGTGCTCCAGCTCCCAACCATCTTGGTGGCCCTCTGTTGAACTCACTCCAGTTTACTGAAGTCTGCCAGTTTACTGGGGGGGCAGGGGGCAAAAGTTGTATTCAGTATCTAGGCATGGTCTAAATGATGAGTCTGGCTCAGCTGCATTTCCTGTGAACTTGACAGATATGCCAATGTAAATAAGGGGTATGATTGGACTAAGAGTTTGGAACATCTGAGTGTTGCTTCCACTAAGGATATATAACATGGCTGAAGGCCAAATCACCAAGCCTCCACCCCTGACATGTCATTGTCTCTCTCCTTTGCATGTGTGTGAGATGAGTAATAAAATCTGCACTCCTCATTGCTTGTTAGTTGTGTGGTTTTTAGGCTGCACTGCTGTAAATCACCTAAATGTTAACTACCTTTCACTAATTACATTTTTGTCATGGTTTTTGCAGGTTACATATCACAAGTACTAAAGAATTACACTGACCATGCCTGCGATGGAGAATATGTCTCCCTGAGATGTCCTCACAGAACTACCATCAGCATCCAGTCTTCTTTTTATGGCCGTATTGTACCAAGTCATCAGATGTGTCCTTCTCGTTATCCCCACTCCTATGCAACTTTAATTAAAGAAGATGTCGCCTGTTCAGTTGGCACTTCCCTTCAGGTATTGCATGTTAAACTGGATGTGTTCATTTTGGACTTTGTCTTTCCTTGGCGAGGCAGCAGTTGTCTGTGCTGGTGCTGCATAGCCCTGTGTTAAGCAGTGATACCCAGCGTGGGAGCACTGACGTCTCACACAGCTCAGTGGATAATTCATCTTTGTAGCTTAGACCGGACTGAATTAGATTTTGCTGATGAATTTCTTAATTTTCCTGCAATTCTAGTCAGTAACTGTTCAGGAATGTGGTTGAAACAATTACACTGCAAGATCCCATTATGTTTGGCTGGGTTCAAACATACTTCTTTCATAGTTTTCCTTCCCAATGGTTAGCTTTTTCAACACACCCAGAAGTTGCTGTGGCATTCTTTTTACTTCAGAACTGATCCTATTTCAAGAGGCTTTTACTTTGGTAACTTAAAACCCAGAAAGAATCCTTGGCTTTACATCATCTGACTCATTTGGCTCTTAGGCCACTCTAACTGATAATAGAATCATAGAATAGTTGGGGTTGGAAGGGACCTTCAAAGGTCATCTAGTCCATCCCCCTACAATGAGCAGGGACATCTTCCACTAGATCAGGTTGCTCAGAGCCCCGTCCAATCTGACCTGGAATGTTTCCAGGGATGGGGCTTCTACCACCATATATCACTTAAGCTTGTAATCTCCCAAGCATCAGTAGTTAATCAGCTCTGTCCATTTGTGTGTGGGGTATCGACTATATGTATTCTCCCAAGAGCATGTGTGATGTCAGCAAATCAAAGGATTATTTGGAAGGTGCCAGTGTTACTCAACCGTCAGTAGGAACAACTAAAATTAGAACCATGAGCTGGCTGATGTTGTTGAGATGAATGGAATGGATGTTGAAATAAGAGCAAGTCTTTCCAAGTGCCGGATTTGGGACTGTGAAAACTTTTGGGCAAAGATCTCAAGCATCCAGTGTGTTTATGGCTATGAATCAATAATATCTCATAATAGAAATTTATAGCAGTACTAGATTAATGAACCTAAAGGGCTAGTGAATAATTTGGCTAAAGGCCAGAGTTTCCCACATTACTTCTCCCTCTTGCATCCAGGGTTTTTAAGAGGAATTTACAGGGCTTTTTTTTTAAAGTTGATACGAGTGCTTTGGCTTCCAAACGTCAGTGATAAATTCTCAAGAAATTGCATAGGGTCGGCGTTTGCCTGTAGTGTAACCCTTAAGCTGACAGACTTGCAGTTGTCCTCGTAACACTTCCACTACACAACAAATGACTGGGTTGTAGCACGGGAGGACATGGTCCTTATCAGTGGAAGGTTTTCCCAGATATGATAACGGAAGTTTGTAATACGACTGTTGTTTAGGGTGGAAGAACATGAACTGAAGACTTTGGCAGAGGCTAGCCTTCCCTTTCTTTTATTTATGCACTGCAAAATTGACTTGAAACATTTCATTTACCAGCATGATTGATAGCTATGTGCTTAGCCTCATCCCTTGCGAGTGAGTGGCCCACTTAAGGTGTCTGGAAGAACTTGAGAACAGGGAAGATATAACCTTTGGCCTTCCATGCCGTGGTTTTATGTGCAGGAGGGATTTAAAAGAGATACTTACCTGCCTGGCTTAGCTCCTTATGTCCTCAGAGCTGTTCCCCATTAGCTTTGCCTCCAGCACTTGGAGTGCTTGTAATTACAGCTCCCCTATTTATCATTATGGAAATCGTCTTCCCTGTAGGCAGCCTGGCAAGCAGATCTCTCATACATACATGACTGAGCCCAGAACATTCCTATTCACCCATTTTGGAGGATGCAGACGTGCTAGGGAAGTAGCTGACATTCTCTGTTCTGGCACAAATTTCTTGAAGGACCTTGGGGAAATTTCTGAGTCTCTTTGGAGAAGATCCACAGTGCCTCTTTGGTGTCCCCAAATCTGGCTTTGATACCTCAATGTGCCGTGCTTGGCCAGGGTAGGATGAGTTTGAATGCCAGAGATGAATCTTGTCTTCTTTCTCAGTCCTGGAGAGGGTGAGGCCTCTCTGAAGGGTAACCCAAAACCTCCACAAGCTGAATGGCAAGCTGCCTGCAGCTCGCTGGTAGGAAATGCATGTATGTAGGGAAAATTGGAAAGCTGTAGACAAGAAAATTGCGTATATTTTTGTGGTTTTGAAACTCAGCTATATGGCTGCTGTAGGCAGGACCAATTGTGTGTGTATTCTGATCGTCAGTAATTAAAAAAGTCAGCCAAACCAAATCATTCAAAATTAAGTATATAAAAATCACCGTGTCTAATAAAATCCATGACTGTATGAATTTGCTGCATCTCTGGAGGGGCCTGGAGGGAGTGTAAGGGGCAGTTATTAATACTATTCCCTGCAAACATTACCTGTGAGTAACAGTTAATTCCCATTTAGAAGCTCCCTCCCCTGTAAATGTCCAGTTCAGACATTGTTTCTATGTTAAAAGAGGAAAAGAAAGGGTTGATTACACTGAGACAAGCACTGCTAATCCAGCCTGATGTGGTTGGCTGCCAGGATCCCTTGCTTTAGTCACTTGTTTTTGTTTGAAATGAAATGCAGACCACTTGGGAGAGCGTGTCCGAGACATTAAGGCAGTGACCCCAAACTACACATTTCTGTTATTCTAACACGGTAATGTCAGATTCAGTGGGAGATTTCCAAATGCACGAAGAATTTGGACATTCAGACTGGGATTTCAGTTTTGATGTGGTTGGTCTCTTGTTAAGTTTTAGATCAAGTCACACGAACATGGAGAGATCAGAACAATAAAACAAAGTTGTGTTGAAAGCCAGACATTGCTTTTTACACAGCTCCCTCCGCTCCCCCCATTCCACTCAGTTTAACAGGGGAGCCCAGAGTTAGCACAAGTCACACGAGATATATGGCAGGCAGGAAGGAGAGATTTGTGCTGTATTCGTGAAGCCTCTTTGAGATATTTTGAGGATGGAAATGTAGAAAATTCCAACTCATCCTTTAATAATAGAAGCTAATTTGGGGCACTAGTGCTGTTAATTAACAGTCTGGTCTGGCATTGGCTCTTCTGTGTTTTCCCTGCGGAGTCCTGCAGAGGGTATTCCTGACTGCAAGGAGAGAGCAATGTCCTTGTCCCAGCCAAGAGGGACAGATGGGGGACAGAGAAGAGGAACATGTGGAGCCTTAGTGGCTCCGGTAAAAGGCACCCATGCAGTGCAAACTGTCCTGCCTTGGCAGAGGAGGTCTGTGAGGAGAAGCTTTATGGTGGCTAACTATCTCTTTTCTTGCTTGTAGGTCAGGAAAAGCAGCTGCCAGGACCAAAATCTATTCATCTTTCACCCAGAAAAGTAAATTCTTGAATATTAAGGGTCATTTAGGCATATTGAAGTCATGCCACTGAAAATGGTTGGCAGTAGGTAAGGGGTGTTTATCCACACTGCGTAATTAATGCAGAAAGATGAGTTGTATGCTCACTGGAAAGGCTGTATCGTTAAAGCAGAGTCATGCAAAGATGTTAGTTTGGGTGCTCAAGCTGTGTTAGCATGGTCCTGTGTGGGTGTCTTTGTGATGACCTGTAACTCCCATGTACTTTTACCCCCTTGGAGCAATTGTGCAGGTGCAGTTGGTCTGAATGTGCAACCCAACACTTTTGAGAGCTTGAAGATTTTTGTAGGTCTGTGCTTTGTGCTTTCACAGTGGTGTTTTTCTCTTGCTCTGTGATGATCCCATTGATCTCATAAATGTTTACATATACTTAAAGGGAGGGTGCCAGGAGGAGGGATCCAGGCTTTTTTCAGTGGTGCCCAGTGATAGGACAAGAGGTAATGGGCACAAACTTGAATATAGGAAGTTCCATCCGAACATGAGGAGGAACTTCTTCACTGGGAGGGTGTCAGAGCACTGGAAGAGGCTGCCCAGGGAGGTGGTGGAGTCTCTGACTCTGGAGACATTCCCAACCCGCCTGGACGCCATCCTGTGCAACCTGCTGTAGGTGGACCTGCTCTGGCAGGGGGGTTGGACTAGATGATCTCCAGAGGTCCCTTCTAACGCCTAACATTCTGTGATTCTGTGATTCTATGTCATGCAGATAGGGTTGGTCAAGCCCATTTTCAGTCTGCCCAATGTCTGATTTGTTTAGTGTGAGAGTACAGAGAAGAGGCTAAATTACATTGCTGCACAGCAGGGGGTGACACGGGAACATCTAGAGACACCTTTTACTCCAAGGAGATCTGGTAGGGACCATCCGCATCTGCTTTAGCCTCTCCCTTTTGCTGTGGTTCTCTCACCTCTCAGACTACTGCATGCATATGCATTTCCTTGCCATGGGGGAATCTCGAGGGACCTTGCCTCTGGGGAAATAAGGAAGCTGATAAACAGGTACAGGAACAGTGTACACTTATTCATACGAACACAGAAATGTTGGCACAGAGCACAAAGGAGAAATAGGAGTGATAAGTGCTCTGCATTGCCTAATGATAAGGTCCTACTGATAAGTTAATCCATTTAGTAAAAAAACAGTGATTTCTAGCCAAGCTCACCATACACAACTTGCGCCTGCAAAAATGCATGGAGGCACATTTCTATTTCTAGGAAGCTGCTCAGCTGAAGAGGAGGAGGTTTGGAGGAGCTTGCTTATAAAGCTTGCTGCAGCTGCTCAGTCCTGGATCAGTATTTCTGATGTCACTTGTTTTCAGCAACAAACTACTAAAGGTCTATATGGAAGAATGTTTAGTGCTTGGCCTAAAATTATTGCTTATTACCAGAAAACTAGATTACACTCTACAGCAGATTACCTGCAATATTCTCATTTTGTTAAATTGACAGAAAAGTAAAACCACAGCTTATTTAGAAGGAAAACAGAAAGCCCTGGAGCAAAGCTTATTTAGAAGGAAAACAGAAAGCCCTGGAGAGGCACTTATCCATGGTGTTTCTGCTCCCAGGCATTTATCAAAGGCACTGTAGGCTAACTTCTGTCTTCATACATGCACGTACTGAAATCAGCAGGAAACTGCGCTTCAGAGGGCAATGTTTTACAGTGTCACTTGTTTCCCCGAGAGGAGCTATGCTCAGAAGGTGCTCTGGGACCATAGCGCCTCTTTTTGGGAAGATTAGCCAGGCTGGGGAGGGAAACTAGGCATAGCCTGTGGCCTGGGTCCCTTTCAACACTCTCCCGGACAACCAGTCGTTGGTGACAAGAATCACTAGTGCTGCTGATGTGGTATTTCCTTTTGTCCTTTAAGGGAGATACAGGACACCTTTGCTGCCTCCCAGGACACCAGCTGTCTCCCGCTGTCCCTCCAGCCGTGTGTGGGGCAGCGGTACAAAAGGGAGCAGATTCCTTAAATGCTAACCACAGGATTCCCTGAGCCCTTCTCCCCCCTCCCTTTTTATTTGCACCTACTTACTAGGAAGGTTTCTGTGACAGAAAGCAAAGGGGAGCTGACCTCTTTGGTGAAAGATGAGATAAACTTCCCAGTAACTGCATGACTCTCAAAGCATGGGCCAGTGGATCACAAAATAAGTGGGCTGGAAGGTTGGGGTGTGTTATAGTTTCTTTTATTTTCCCCAAGTGTTCTGGATTAAGAGTGTGGGAGAGTAAAATACAAAGTAGAAGAAAATGGTCCAACTGCTCTAGCTTTCTTGGTAGGCCAGGGACAGTGTGCGGTCACAGGATGTTATATGGTCCCACTGACATAACAGCCCTACGTGGACTCAACGGGAGTGAGGGTCCCACTGAATTGGCACTATATAAACTTATTAATAAACTGTCCGTTGTCATGACTCGGAAAGTCTGATGATGATGGTCAAGGGGAAAGAGGGAGGAAAATGATATGAAGGAGGAATAATGGTCATCAGTACCACTGGGAGGAGAATGGAGAACCCACCGTTTGCCATACTGCATATTAGAAGATCTTCACAGCTTAAAGGGAAGTTTGAACCCGGTAAGTTTGAGTCACAGAAATGTCAGTGAATTAAAGAGCAGTTCCGGCAATTTTTCGTCAGACTGTATTAATTACTTTGCAGAGGACGGTGAGCAGTGAGTTTGGGTTCCAGAGGAGGTTACTGCAGTCCAAAGTTGCTCTTAGAAATCAGAAAACTGGTGCAGCTTCATTCATGAATCTTGCCCAGGCTGAAATATAACTCTGGCAAGCAGCTTCCCCAGCTAATTATTCGCAAGTAGAAGAACTGCTTGATGCAGAGGTCATAGATAATCTCTAAATTGCCATATCTTTGAAATCTTTGGCTTGACTGAAATAGCTCATCAGAGCGGTTTGATTATGTACTGCAGAAGAAGAGACACGGGAGGCAGAGGTGGCCGGTGCAGCCTGCCTGCCTGATGAGGCAGGACTGCTCCCCGGGGTGTAAGTCTCCTAATGCCTTGTTTACTCTAAATTTAAACTTTCCAAGTCATGGGGCTTCCGTCATTGCCACTAAGACCCTGCTTGACAGTGTAATGGTTTGCTTTCAATGATTTTTTTTTTCCACTTTGTGTTTTAAGCTTTCCCTTTCTTTAATCCCATGACTTTTGGTTATGCATCCTTTTGTATTTCTTAAGCTTAGACCTCCTCTCCCTTTGAAGTTGACCCCGCATATGGATTAAGTTTCCCACTGTTAGGAAATGTAGGTAATGGTTAATTAGGTGATACTTGTAATGCAGCTTTTATCGGGTCCTTCTATTTGCTGAGCATGTTCCTGCTCTTTGTGAAACGCTGTCTCTGGGCTCTTTCAAGGCTCTGCCAGAGGAGCTCTGGTGGATCTCGCGGTCGTGTTTTAATGTCCCATCCCACTGCTGCCTGCCCTACTGCCCTGCTGGTGTTTGCTACTCCCACAGCAGAACTGGTGAAAGGGAATGTGTGCCCAGTTTTCAGCTCTTTATTTGGCAGCCTGGCGTGTTAATCACAGCATCACAGAATCAGTTAGGTTGGAAAAGACCCTGATCTGCCAGGTCCGCCACTGACCATGTCTCTAAGCACCACATCTGCACAAGTTTTAAACACATCCAGGGATGGTGACTAAACCACCTCCCTGGGCAGCCTATTCCAATGTTTGATAAGTCTTTCAGTGAAAAATTTTTCTTACAACATCTCTTACAACCTCCGTTCAGGTAGTTGTGGAGAGTGATAAGGTCTCCCCTCAAGCTTCTCTTCTCCAGACTAAATAATCCTAATTCCCTCAGCCGCTCCTCACAAGACTTGTGCTCCAGACCCCTCACCAGTTTTGTTGCCCTTCTCCAGACACTCTCCAGCGCCTCAATGTCCCTCCTATACTGTGGAGCCCAAAACTGAACACAGTATTCGAGGTGTGGCCTCACCAGTGCTGAGTACAGGGGGACAATCACTTCCCTGCTCCTGCTGGCCACAGGAGTGAGTCACCAAACATGTGGGCATAGTTCCTTCCTGCTGACTCTGCCGTGAGCATTGCAAGGTCCGTGGGAGAGTGGTAAGAGATAGCTAGTCGAGTACTAAAACCTGCCAGAGATCAGCATTCAGGATTCAGAGCCTTTGATCTCTCTTCACGGGATGCACAGACTGAATGGGATAATTTGGGCAAAACTGCATTACTTTCTAGTGGAGCAGGCTGGGAACGTTGCCTGATGAAGCCATAGGCAGGTGACCATCAACAAGGATTTCATTTCCTCGTGTGGTCTGTCCTTCTCTGTTGCTGATCCTCGGAAAATCCTCTTAGTCCATGGACTTCAGTAATTTGCGTGAATGAATAGAGATAAATGTGAAATCTTCAGATAATTGGAAGAAGGACCTGTAAATAAGTTTGCAACTTAAAAATTACTAAGTTTACAGTGTGTTTTAAAGTAACACCAACATTCAGGAGTATACAAAACAGTATCGAAATTCAAATGAAGCGTGATATGAAGCCATTATGAATGGATTGCACTGTGTGACTTTGTAGGGGGAAGTCATGCTGCCTTGTTTAATTACTTCTTTGCATTGCAAAACTCATGGAGACCCACCAAATATAAGTGTATAAGTGTTGGTGCAACTTCATCATACTGGCTATATGCAGAATGAATCTGAGTTAAAAATGCTTAATCGTATTTTGTAAAATTACCGATACCTTCTTGTGCAAAATTCTCAGTACAAATCTCTGGCTGTCTTCTTTTAACTGCACACAGCTCTGATCCATCCATGCTGTTTGCTCTCTGAGTTATTCCCAGCAACATACAATTTGGGCAATTATTTAGTGGGGTTCCGCTGTGTAATTTCATGCCTGACTGACATGCCCTGCAGTCATCCTTATGCTCCTTTGATGATGGAGGCTGTACAGAGAGCAGCCCTGTGGAAAAATCCGAGTTCCCATTGAGTTTCACCATTGGCTTCTATGGGTCCAAAGTTTCGTCCTGAGTGTGCGGAATCTATGAACTACTACAAGGGACGAAGAACTGAGATATGTTTAATTGCCTTGGGTGTTAAGCTCAGTTGTGGTTTATTTTAAGTGTGCAGGGGAAGCGCTTCTTGAAGAGTGATTTGAAGAGACAGAATAAAAATGAGTGTACCCTTGGGAATGGGCTGAGGACAGCCTTCTTGCAGAGCTTGCATCCAGTTCCAGATTTAAAAGGTTGTTATCTAATGAGCGCAAGCAATTACTTAGCTAATGAGCACAACAAAATGAGCACGAGAAATGTGTTTCATCTGCAATGCCCACTAGAAAGACATGGTTTTGAGCTTGAGGCTGCCCTTGCTTTAGGAGCTGGGTCACCGCAGTGAGATTAATCCAGGGCATAAATCACAGGGGTTAGATTAGTGTTTGTTTTACTTGAATTCACATTTCTTGCTCTCTTATCTCCTCTAAATCTTGCAGCTTCTTAGCTCAATCATGAACCAGAGAATGGAATGGGTTTAAACAGCCGCAACTTCCCTTCTGAGCACTGGCTGTCAGCCCTCAGGCTTGATTTACCACTAGAACGCAATTATAAAACGGTACAATGCAATTAATGTGTCTTCCCTCCCCTTTTCATGCCAGACAGGAATTCCTCCTCCACCTTCTTCAGTTGGAGAGATTTTTATAATACAATCTAATCCAATGCGACTTTATTTTGCGCTAGTCAGGGGTCTACCAGGTGGCAATGACATAAACAGCTGACTATATGTCCCAGTTAGGGATAATTTGGCGTGTCTACTACTATTTCTGTGCAATTTTGGATTGTTTGTGCGCTTCTGGTTTTTTGGGTTTCGTGGTTGTGTTTTCCCACCTTTACAGCTGACAGTGACAGCCAGAAAAACAAGGCAAACATAGAATGAATTGCCTAAATTTTTCCAAGCCATTAAGCAAAACTCATGTGAGCTCAGGACATTCCCTCACTACCAAGTAAACTCGCAGCCTTCCTGCTGTCAATCTAGCTGATCATCTGCAAATACTTCAGAAATGACATCTGCCATCCACCAGCGCTCTGATATTGCCTAGAAGTTTGATTTCTGGGTGTAAGACCAGAAAGCCAAGGTCTTGGTTTGTAAAGGTCCCTGTAAACACCAGATGCACTGGACCTGCAGGGGAGGAGTAGTGGATCATCTTGTCACACATGTTCTGTAGACTTGACGTGTTGCACAGTGTTTAAGAAGATGATAGTATACAGCACATACTGATGAAAGCAGTGGAAAAGATTTCTATGTATGCAAGGATAGGTAAAAATTGTACGTACAAGTTTTTAAGTTAACGTTAGGGCTGGTGTAACATCTTTGTTCTTCGTTTTTTAATCAGGAACATGGCACAGTCAACCACTGCTAGTTTTCATTGCATTTTTCCTGAGTATTTCACTGATTATTGAACACACTTTTTTTATTTTACTCTTTATGGATATATTTCATTATGCCTAAGACTTTACTCAAACAGGAGGGAATCAGAAATCTTAATGATTTTTTTACATTTTCAGGAAAAGGGTTGCCCTTCAGAGGGAGGCACATTAGAAGTATGTGAATGAAAAGGAAATACTGAATTCTCTCCCCCCTTGAAATAACTTGTCAGTCATGGTTATTATCAAATTAAGTTGAAACTGCAGCTAAACACTAAAACCAGTTAGTAAAAGGCATATTCAGCCTCAAGAACACTTCCCATTTTCTGTGGTCTTACAATGGCCTAGATGACTTTTGCTCCTTAATTTGGGTACAGACTTCTCCCTAGGGCTCTGTCTTCCTTTACATACACAGGAAGTAAACTCAGGAGGTTTTACTTATGTGGAATACGTGGAGTAAGCAAGAGCTGCCAAAAGTTAGAGCACAGAGCAAGACAAAGTGGCAATGTGAAGGCTGCCCATGTTCTTCATTCTCTGAGGTTGGCAAGTAATTGCCTTTGCTCCTGGTGCTGAGCCTAGGGACAGATGAAAGCTGAGGTCTTCTTCATGTCGTCCTAACTCAGTTTCTGCTGAAACCCAGGGTGGTTTTCCCACTGGTTTTAGTAGCACCTACTGCGCAATGTTGAAGGCTTTTGAAAATCCCACCCATCTCCTATGGACAGGTTTGTTGACCAAAACCCCAGGTTTGCTGCCTTTGAGGGGAGCAAGCTTCTCTTGTGGGAAACAAAACATTTGGGGTGTTGCCTCCTTCCCTTTGCTCCATATTCTTAGCACTCCTTGGGTGTAAACGCAGCCATGGCTGTCCAGTACTGGCAAATCCTTGCAGGTCTGCGGCGATTTGGAGAGGATTTGTCTCTGTATGTGAAGCGCTCAAGAGTTGTTCCAGTTGTTCTTTGCCTTTTGAGATCAAAAGAGGTATCTGTGTAGAGGCCTCGCTTAAATTCCTTTGCAACTCATTGGATTTTGCACTGAATTAAATTTCACATGCTGAGTGAGCAGTTACCCCTTATGAGCCTGGAGGAAAGAATATGCTGTTTCTACGCATTTTAACGTGACGGTCAAGTTGGGGCTAACGCTCCCAGGCACCTCCTTCGGTGTTCACCTTTCAGCCTTTCCCTCCTCAGCCCTGTATTTTGAAACGAGATGCCTGCATTTTATTGCCTTTGTAAGTGGAAAACAACAGCATATGTTCTCTGCTCCCTAGGAAAGACTTGAATCGTCTTGGTTTGAACTTTAAAATAAAGGTCAGACTTGAGGCAGGCATGAATTCTTGTATGTGTTGGCCCAAAAGGTGAAAGCTTTAGGAAGTTGTGAGCAACCGCAAATGAGGCAGTTTCAAATTGCACTTGAAACTGCAACAGCTGTTGTTCCTGTTGTTCAGAGGGTGACATTCAGAGTTATAATGCTAAAGATTATGTTCAGGGAGAACTCAAAAATAGTCACTGAGGCAGAGAGAAAATTGGTTTGGGTGGCGCGTGGTAGAGAAGGAACAGCCTCTATGTTAATACCAGAGGGATAAGATTGTGGGAAAGCCCAAATATCGAGGTGGGTGTAAGAAAAGGGAACAGGGAGAAGGCAAAAGACACTGGGGGAGCCTAGGGGAATTTCTGAGAAAGGATTTTCCAGCGCCTCCTTGCAAGTGAAAATTAATTGTTTTGGGACTGGAATTCACAGCTCTGTATCGCAGGGATTTAGTGAGGCTGGTGGATTACCTCGCCCTGTGGTCTCAAAATGCTCTGACAGGTTCATGTGTGTCAGGCAAACATTATGGTAATTTTAGCGCTTTAGGGGCTCCACAGCAGCACACCACCTAAGCCATCCAGCTGAATTTAAAACTTAATTACTGCCCCACTTAATAATATTCTCTCCCCCAACTGCTGCTGCAGAGGATCATAGGGTTAAAAGAAATCATTAATCTTCCTTAATGAAGCTATTTTCTAGCAGGAGACAGAATGTCTTGCCCCTGTGGATTCTGAGATGGAGTTTTTATGAGTGTTACGAATGGGGTAGCGGGGAGCGAGTGTTACAGGAAAGGCAGTGCAGAAAAGGGGACAGGACCCAAAATGCCGGCGGTGGGAGGACCCTCCAACTCGCAGGCCCTTGCTGACTGTGGCTGAAACCAATGTGATAGGCATGGGAGAAGAAGAGTGAGCCCTATTAAAAACTAAGTTGGCTGTATAACAGCGTTCTCACCGCAATTACTAATTATTGGAATACCAGCAATTGCCAAAGCAAGAGCTCTCTTGAAAGCTGCGGTTGAAATTTTGCATTTCCGGAGAAATCTAACGCAGAGTGGCGGTGGCAGAGTTCAGCTCTCTGCTTTTAACTGTCAAGGCCGATCCATGTCTTCCAAGCTGCTTTTCCTGGGAGAGTACTGCCTTATACTACGATTAAATTGTGTGCAAACGTTTCAACATCTCCGTGACTGTCCCAGTGCAAATCCCTGCTTTTGCATGCCTGAAAGGAAGAGGCACCATGGCCCTTAAACCGGTGCGAGTTCCAGTCCTCTGCTAGCCCGTGGCTCCCGCGGGACCCGTGGCATTAAGCACTGTTGCCTGCCTCGTGCCGGGGACAGATGCGGAGGCGAGGATGGCCTTGCCGTTCTCCGGCTTTGTCCCCGTCTGACGATCCCTTTGGTGGAGATACTGACGTGCTTTTGTTTCTCTGTTTCTTGTGCGTGTCTGTGTGCATCCCTGGATGCAGAAGATGCTGGACGAGTGCCAGGACAAGCGGAGCTGCCAGTTTCTCGTCAATAGCCGGCTCTTCGGCGCAGATCCCTGCCCTGGAACCGGCAAATACCTCATCGTGTGGTACAAGTGCAGGCCAAGTGAGTATCTCACTATCGAACCTCTTTGCTCTGGCGAGACCGAAGCGTTTTCGTGCTTAATACTCGCCAGAGAGGCTTCCCAGGACTTTTGGTTCCCTTCCACCTTTATTTTCGGTGTAACATAACCCCCTGGGTTTGGAGCATTTCCCTTCTTCCCCTCGCTTGCTGCCTTGCTGGGATGCTGCTGCTCTGGCTCCTTCCTCCTTGCTGGCAGCCCCAGTTGCTGATTGTTTTTGCAGGTGCCAGCGAAAGCCTTTGCCAACGCTGAGCTCACGCTGCCGGCGGCGGGTGGGCTGCTCGCTCTCCCATCTGCAGCCGCCCTCCTGTCCCGGTGGGCAAGTGGGACTTGTCCCCTCTCCGCCTGCCTCTCCAGAGGGAGCAGGAGCTCCCTGCGGGGGCAAAGACTTTGGACCCAGATGCCTAAGGCAGGCACTGAAGACGGTGGTGCAGTGGGAAGCCCACCTGCCCACGCCACGCCATGAGCCAGCTCTTAATTGCTCCCAGATCAGGGAAATGTTAATCTATGTTTTGCGTGATCTCGTTAGCTGTGTTTAAATTAAATGGGACTGGCGCCTGGGTACTGGGAGTGCAATCATGCGTGCTGCGGAGGAGTCAGCCTGGTGTGGCTTTGGACCAGGATAACCAACACCCTCGTGGCCAATTCCTGGCCCCACCGGGGGGGGTTAGCACAGCCTGGGCACTGTTTTCCGTCAGCGCTTTGGAAGCAGACGCATTCGTTTGGAGACGGATAGGGTTTGATTGTGGCCAAACTGTGCCAACCAATTTCAGCCAGAGAACGGGCACTGACTCTATTTGAATTAACAGTCTGGACGTGGCTTTTCACACCAGCCTAATCTCAAGCTTTTTAGGTGACATAACTAACGTGGTTCCAGCATCACGTCAGCAAGATTTTTGAGGAAGAAATAAAAAGAAGTTTGCACAGGGAAGAAAAACATACCTGGTTTCAGAAAAGGTTTGAAACAAAGGCAGAGGCATTCAGACTCTGTCAGCAGCACAGAAATCTTTTTGCACGCAGAGACCTGTGCTAATGAACTGTGAAGGGATCTGGCAAGATCTGTGAGGAATTCAAATGAAAAGTAGGTAATGAAGCACCTGCATTTGTTGTGGGGTTTTCATGAGTGATTGGAACATCCCTTGTTGGGTGAGAAATACATCCCTGAGAGAGGGGTGATTAGCAGGGTGTTCTGACAAGTCCTCCTGTACCTGCAGGTTTTGTATCAAAGCTTGCTTGAGAAATCTGACTATTGAGGCCTCTGCTGAACTTCTGAAGGTACTTCAGGATCCCATCTGTGCATAAATATTTATGGCTTGGCATTCTTTGTTAATTACAGATATGCTAGAAAAGAAGGAGTTTGCGTGTGTGCTTGGGTAAGTGATTTTCCTGAAAGAAAGCAGGGAAAGTTGCTTGAAAACATTTCCCCAAGACATTTTTCAGGCAGCTCCAATTTTGCAGGGTGAAACAGGGTAACCTGACACAAATTATTGTTTCTTACTCACTGGGCAAGCTTTTAATCAGAACCTGCTGGATTAATAACAAGGTTAGAAATATGTGAGGATTAGCTTTGTGCAGAGACACCATGACATGGTCAGCCTTTCTTTGATGATTCAAGACATCAGTTTTGAGTCTCACAAACTGAATCTAGTGCTTGTGTGAGTTTGGTAACTGTGCCTTTTCACCTTGCTGTAGGGAGAAGGTTAATGATGGGACTGAAGAAATGGATCCGCAGAATGAAAAGTGCAGGACCATGAAAAATTTTGCTGGGCTTCTGGGGTTATTGAGTATTTGAGTATTGGTTATGAGCTGTAAATTAATCCAGTGGGAGGCCTTCATGTTTAAGAGTTAACCCCAAAAGCTGTGGTCCCATGAAGTATTGATCTGCTCCAGAAAGTCTGAGCACACATAACTGTAGCCAAGGAGCACCAGAGAGTCCTTGTCCAGAGCTCACTGCCCAGCGCATGCTTCAATCTGTAACTTTATCAGAAGACAAATGCAATTTTTTGGGCTATGTTTCTATTCCTGAATTTGTCCTTAACAGTAGACGCTACAGAAGTGCTTTAATAAGAAGCTGTTTAAGGTCTGAATTGTCCTCGAGGGATATCTATTTATTTCCTTTGCCTATTGAGGGAGCTTGAATTGACCACGTAACTTAACTAGGTGCCTTGGTTAAGTGCCTACCTAGATAGAATGAATGTGAGTTTTCCTGTATCCAGGTATGAGAGGTGCTTTGGGAAGTGGCTTACAGAGTTTGGACAGGACATCTTTAATATAAAATAAGGATGCCCAAGCCCTCCCACTCTAAGTCATGCTGAAGCCTGAAAATGCCCCTGAATAAAGGTAGTTATCTAAAAAGAAAGACTTCCTTGAAAGAAAGCAAAACTGAAGTTAGTGGCATTTACTTGTACCTTTGCTAAAGAAAAACTAGATGGTGCAGCCATCCCTTCCAGCCACTGTCACTGCAGTTATGCCTCTCTGACATTGTGTTGTGTTTGAAATCTAGTGGTTTGGATGCTCACTGGCTGTATGGGGTTCACTCACAAGGCAAGGTGCTATTTTGGATTTTCACGGGCAGAATTTCAAGTGGATGGAGGACAGTAAATCATGCTGAAACTGAAAGGCCCAAATCTCCCAAATGCTGGGGCTCCGGGGAACGGAGCGATCAGGGCAATCTCTGCTGCACTAACCGCTCTGAGATTGCTTTTGCTGGAAGGAGGGAAGCTCACGCGGAGGTTTGATGCTGAAGTGTTATGGTTCACCTCCTCTAGAAATTCAAATTAGTATTTCAGAGGAGTGCTTGCTTAACTAGAAACAGTAAGAAATTCAATGGCTTGTGTGGTTTTTGAGACGTCTTGTGCTAAACTCTGATCTAATGGCTGGATCTGGGGTCTAGTGGACACTAATCTGCATATACAGGAGTCAGATGTGTGCATGGGGCTGCTTTCAAATGTTGGGTGTTTGGCAGTGCTGTGTATTCTCTGTGCCTGTGAATAAATAAATACACTATGTGTGTGTATACTTTAAATTTTAAGGTACAGAATGTTTAGAGAGATCATAAATAATCAACAAAATCCTCTATTCTGTCTCAGTTTGGGGTAGGTGAGACTTATTTATCGCTGCTATGTGATGTGAAGGCCAAGGTTCATCAAAGTGTATAGGGGCTTAGCATTTATTTTCTTTTCCCATTGCACGTGGACCTTATTTTCTAATGTGCACTCACCTTTGGGAAGAAGTTGAAAAGCACAGTGCAGGTCTCAGCAGAGTACAGCTATGACTTGTGCTGCTGAGCTTGGAGGTGCCCTTGCAAATCGTGGTGCAAAACCAGCCTCAGCAGAGAGCCCCCAGAGGGTCCCTGCAGGTCAAGACCGGGACATGTTGCCATGGGTGAAACCTGGAGTTCTCTGCTAATGAAGGTGTAGCATTTAGCACTGTCCGGGGATGGTTTCCAGTGGGAAGTTTGGATACAGCCGCCCTGTTTTAGGGGCTAAAAAAGTTGATGAGAATGGCTGTGGGCTGTCCCATGCTGGTTCCTCTCAGCGCCAGAGAACTGGCACATTTAATTTATTGGGGCCAATGTAGCCTGAGATCTACCTCCAAAGCACACTCAAGCCTAGGATCAAGCCCTGAACACACAGAGGACTTCAATCTCCGGGGTATCTTTCAAGATCATTAAAAAATTGCCCACAAATCCAATTATTTCTCAGGTAACATGCTGATTTGATTTAGACCCATTAAGTATAATTACCGGGTAGGCTGCAGGAACGTGTAATTAGAAGGAATTGACATACTATTTAATTGGTCTAACATGAATTCCCTCTAACTGAAATCTGGATTCATCAATATTATTCAAAGAATTTTGGTTTTTGTTCATCCCCCTCACTTCAGAGACAGAGAACCGTGTAAGATTGTGTGTTATTGTAAGCTAGGAAATATTTGCTCTGTGTGCCAGACTTTCCGGAGGGGTTGCGTGGTCTAATCCTGGCTGGGAACAGGATCTGCGGGGCTGCCCAAGTCATGCTGAAGAAATAACTCCACCTCTCTGCACCCCAGCGGTACCGTTGCAGCCGATTTTGCTGGGGTTGATTGCTGCTCTGGGCTGTTGTACCAGCAGTGTTTGCCCGCAGTGGCTTTTTGGTTGTTTGGTTATTTTTTTGGCTTTGTTGTTTCGAAAGTCCCACTACTGCTGAACCAAATGGGGACATAAATGCGTGCCTGTCTCTGCAGAGGGATTACGTAGGGTGAGATGTGTTGTCTGAGTGGCCGTTCGCTGGCAGAGCTGTCGAGGAAGGAGAGGGCTCCTACCTTGCTTATGTGGCTTCCCCCATGAGTCCCCCACCTCGTGCCTTTCTCTTGTCTCCTCTTCTGCCATTGCCACCCCGTCCTGGATGCACCGTCCCCTTCTCAGCTCTGAATAGCCTGAGCTGCAGCCTCCTGTAATGCTATGGTGCTGTTGTCCCTCTTTCTATCAGGCAGTTGCTACCTTAGCTTATGACTTCAAGGACTCTGGGAGAGGTAATCTCCATCCAGTGGTTTGGGGTTTTTTTTTAATTATTATTATTTTTATTTAATTTTCGAATGCTGCATGGAACAGCTGGATGTGATAATTGCAGGCTGGCAGGTGTGAAGCCTCCCTGTATCAATCATCCCAGGGATGTAAGAAAGTGTAAATCCAAACTTTGCTGCACTCCCTTCTATTCACAAACGTAAGCCTAAAACCTTTGAAGTTTCAGAAAGCCTGGATTGTGACCTGGGCTCCGATTGCAGCTCAGATCCCTCTGTAACAATACAAAAACATATTTGTGAAAGACATCAAGGCTCTGAGAAATGCATCTGGGAAGGAAACTTTGTTGGCAAAGGGTGAAGTGCCAAAAGTTTGTGTGGGGGTAGGAGGAGGGAAGGGGGTGGCGGAGGTCACTTTGTTCTAGTTCAGAACCTGTAGCTTTGATTTATGGGAAAACTTTTGTGTTGAGAATCGACCTGGACACATGTTTTGAAGAGAGCAGGCAGTCATTCTCTCCAGAATAGATTTCATTCTAATCTAAGAGGCCCAGTTAATTCTTGTGAAATGTCAATGTCTTTTTTTCAAACATGGGAATGCCCATCCTGATGTCCTTGCCAAAATCTTACTCAGATAACTTTATTTTTCTTAATGGCCCTTGGCAATTTGAATTAGAAAGCAACTGAATTTTAAAACCAGTTAGGAATTAATTCCAATTAGATCATCTTCTGATATAAATGTCATCTTTAAGTTTGCACTCTCTATCGTACAGTGATGGAGCTGCCATGCTGTGTCCCCGGAGTGCCTGCCTTTTGGGGAAGATATGTGATTTTTTTGGTCAGTGGTACTTCCAAACCTGTACAAACAGCAGAATACCATTACTTCTGGCAGAGTTTATCCAGCAGTCAAGGAACTGCGAAGAGTCATTCTCTGTATTGGTGTTTCCCAGTCGCTGGTGAATGTGAAACTGCCTCCTGTGTCCTAGGGGATTGGTCGGGTCTGCTTCAATCAGAGATTTCAATCACGTTAGCTGAAATGCACGGAAAGGACATTTTGGAAGGACCACCCAGGCTTGCAGTGAATGCAGCTTGTTCGTCTTTTAATTTCCCTACAGCCCATTCCTTCAGCATAGAATCTAGCGTGAGCTTTGCTGGTGACTTTGCTGGGTTGAGGACTGCGCCTTTTCTGTTAAACTCTGTGAAGGTGGCATGAAAAGCCTGGGCACATCACACATGCCCCAGGCTTTCACTGCCCAGGCAGAATTTGCAAAATGCTGTGAGGAGGAGCAGAGCGCTATGGAAAGAGCAGAGTTTTTGTAGACGTTTCAGACAAGAGCAAAGAAGGACCTAAATGTATTCCTGGTCCCTTTAACGCCGGTGATTGATTTTAGTGCCGGGATAGATTGGTAATTCAGTAGTTATCAAGCCTTTCAGAAAAGCATTAATCTCCTTCGTGAGACAGGTTTATTGGTGGCAGGAGAAGTTCACTGTATTGTTCGCTGCATTGCTTTTTGGTGGGCCAGGCTTTCCAAAGCAGCGCGATGGAGTGAGGGCTGTTTAATGGGCACATCCTTCTGGCCCATCCACCGAGGCAGCAGAATAAGCCTTTTACCTCCTGCATTCATCAGCTTGCTCTTGGTTATCTGTATTATTTCAAAACCGTTAAGGTGGTGCAGGGAGTGGAAATTTATAAGGGCAATAAAACCTCAGGCAGCCAACACTGTGGCGATGAAAAGGTGTAAATAAAGGAACGCTATAAATAATTGAGGACAGATCCATCAGACTGCAACTAGGGTCAGAGAAACTTTAATGCTAGCGATTAATATTGTTTTAAGCTGCTGATGCACAGAGATTTTCAGGCGCTGTCAAATAGCCCTATCTCTGTAGCACACTAATCACTTGGCTGTCAGGGGCGGGATAAAGAGGGACGAGTGATTTCATTGTCAGCAAATGCAGAGATTATTGTCAGCCCCTGCCCCCACGGAGGAGGAAACTGCTGCTGACCTGGGAGGGTTTAGAAAAAAAAAAATAATCCATTTTCTTTCAAACCTCATCAGTCAGCCCTGACTGATGTACAAAGGAGAAGTGGGAGCCAGCGAAGACCAGGGTGCTGCTTCCTACTGATGTGGGTGGAAAGATTCCCCTTGCTAGATCCAGGTGTGAATCACTAAAGAAGACAAATTCTCAAATCTGCCTGAATTGTATAATAGAGCTGTGACTTTTATCCATCCCCTTTGTGCATTGGCATTTAAGTTTGCTATGGGGTCTTCTGACAAAAAGAAGGGTGAAAACCCCTTTTATGCCACAGATTTTGGGTGAAGGACAAGAAATGGCTACACCACAGTTTTTCTGTGCTGGGACAGGGGAGTCAATAGCATTGCCAGAAGGAGCTGGGAGCCTTTGCCCTCAGGTACAACAGGTTTCAGGAGATCCAGCCCATCCTTCGGTGCTGTGGGCACTTGTGATACCTTTCTGTGCTGATAATGGAGGCTGCCTTGTGGACGGTGTTTCAGGTATGACTTTGGCTGCTGTCAGAGACAAAGTGATCTGGGAGCCTTCTCCCCAGGAAAGCAAAGGGGTGTCCTGGGGACAATTAACCAGAATAAACATGAGGAAAACAGTTTTTTTCAAAATGAAACCCAGAAATCTACATCTCAACACAGTCCAACCGTGATAGACGTTTGCAAGCTCTGAATGATAGATTTCAAGATTTTCTGGTGAAGAACTGTGAGAAGAAAAGCATGTCTCAGGAACAATATGCTTATAAACCAAATTGAGATGGTGCGGAGGTTTACTTTTGTGAAAGTTTCTATCTGTTATATTGAATCCCCAGTTTAAACCATGCGTGAAGGCTTCACAGAGTGGTAAGCAAAACAGAAAGGCAAATTTACACAGTATTTCTGCAAGGGGTGCTGTATATAGACTTATTCAAGACAGAAAATATAGATCAATTGCTCTCCTCAAATAAATTTCTCTTGGAAGAAATGCAGAGAAGAGTAAATCTTCTCCAGGGTAGAGGCATGGTAATGAACTCTTTCCAATACTGTGGATTTCTTCAACTTTTTTTTTTTACTATTAGTCTTATATCTGGTTTTCAAATTAATTATACATTTTTAAAATAGGTATCTCCTGACATTTTCAGCTTTTCATCATACTAACCATACATCAAGCTTTTCTCGGTTACACACTTATTTTTCTGACTACTTAAAAGCCACTGGAGGTTGCCACCTAATCATGTCTCTGGGAACTGCGACTTCTAAAGCATATGTGATGAATTTGGGAGATTTGGTAACTGTATTTCTGCCAGCTACGTTTTTTTCTTCTCAGGCAAAGCCATTGAGGGAATAGAGTGTGTTTAATTATTTAGGACAGTAGTGAACTAGCTTTTAATCTAGTAGGCCTCATTTTCCCATGTTTTATGCTCTAGGCAACTCCATGTATTATATGTAAAAATATCAATCAAGTATCCTTTTAATGTTCCTGTGTCAGAATTATTATCACCATTATTTTGACGTTTGGAGAAGATCATTTTAATGATGTAAGATTAAATTCTCCCTTTCAGCTGTTTTAATAATAACTTTAAGCATCGTTACTCCAGATTTACACCATCACTGGAAGAGAAGAACAGAAGTGATGTCAGCAGTGGTAACAATTAAGTCTTTTTCGTTATATATTCACATAATTTTAAAATTTTTCCTCCTGTCTTTTCATTGCAATAACAAAAGTTTTTCACCATGCTTCCTTTGTTGCCTCCTGTGGTGTAGCTAGTCAAGATTTATATCCATGTTAATCGACCAGGTATTAAATCCGTGCTGGTTGGCTGGGGGGACAGTGCAACAATTCCAACCAGCTTTGGCACTGACATGCCTTTGTTCTGTAATTGGCTAACAGTTCTAAGAAAATGTAATGATATTTGTCATCTCAGCGCTTGTGACAAATTTCACTGAAATTCAGCCAGCAGGTTCTCAAGTCCTTGGAAGGAGGACTAATAAATGGGGAGGCAGAAGCTCAAGCAGCAGAGCACCAGTAAGTCACAGCTGCTTCAGAAAATCAGCCCAAATTCATTAATGGAAGAAGCAGGATGAGAATTAAATTTGTTCTGGGCTCACAAGCATTTTGTTTAACTCTCCTCTCGCAGTATAGCATATATAGTTCAATATTGTTCCCTTTTTCCTCCTTAGATAACCGTATACCTCTGTTTCTCTAACAGGAAAGTGCAACTAGGTGCATCTGGGCTCTACTTTGGAAGTGACATGTAACAGTTAATTTGCAGCACTGCCAGCCTTTTCACAGCAGAACATAAAAAGACAACTACTTCAGACTAATGAAAGTGACAGAGGGGAAAGGCGCCTTTTAAACATTGCAAATTGGATGGGTGCATCTGGAGCATAATTGTAAAAGAATCTGACAAGGTGGTTTGCAAAGAACAATCTTCTTTCTTGTCGAAACTGTTTCAGACCTCCAAAACTTGGCACTCTTGAGTTTTCAGGGTACTTCTGAAGTTGGCAAACCGTCTATTTGATATAACTCTGGACTGTCATCTGGGCTGTATCTTTCAGAGTTTCAGATTAGCTTCTGCAGAAGTAAGCGCTGCACTCCATGCCATCGAGGGTAGCAAACTTCCATTTTTAAAAGTTAAATTGCAGCATCTTCACAAAAACTTTCTCAAGGGAAAATTCAACTGAAATAATGTTAAAAGATTTTTCTGTGCAAATGTATCAATTTGTGACATTCTCACTTTTTTATGCGCCGAAGTGGGTCCTTGCAAGCCTCCTGCAGTTCAACAAGGCCAAGTGCAAGGTCCTGCATGTGGGTTGGGACAATCCCATGCACAAATCCAGGCTGGGAGGAGAACGGATGGAGAGCAGCGCTGAGGAGAGGGACTTGGGGTGGATGTTGGTGCATGAGAAGCTCAACATGAGCCGGCACCATACGCTGGCAGCCCAGAAACCACCCGCATCCTGGGCTGGATCCCCACAGCGTGGGCAGCAGGGACAGGGAGGGGATTCTGTCCCTCTGCACCGCTCTGGGGAGACCCCACCTGCAGTGCTGCCTCCAGCTCTGGAGCCCCCAACATAAGAAGGACATGGACTTGTTGGAGCAAGTCCAGAGGAGGCCACAAAGACAATCAGAGGGCTGGAGCCCCTCTGCTGTGAGGACAGGCTGGGAGAGTTGGGATTGTTCAGCCTGGAGAAGAGAAGGCTCCAGGGAGACCTTATAATGGCCTTCTAGTACTTAGAGGGGGCCTACAGGACAGCTGGAGAGGGACTCTCTGTCAGGGAGTGTAGTGATAGGATGAGGGATAATGGTTTTAAACTGGAAGAGGAAGAAATTCTTTACTGTGAGGGCGGTGAGGCACTGGCACGGGTTGCCAAGAGAAGTTGTGGATGCCCCATCTCTGGAAGCGTTCAAGGCCAGGTTGGATGGGGTTTTGAGCAACCTGGTCTAGTGGAAGCTGTCCCTGCCCAGGGTAGGGAGTTTGGAACTAGATGATCTTTAAGGTCCCTTCCAACTCTAACCAATCCAGCATTCTATGATTTTGTGAAAGGGGACAATCCTCTTTAGATCCTGGCTGTTGAAATGAGGGAGTGACCAGGTAGCCCACAGCTTAAGTGCTTGTGGGGGAGTCAGAGGAAAGGCTGTACTTGAGGACTCTGGAGACCTTTGCTGTCCTGGAAAGGTTTCTTCCACCCAATCCTGCCTAAGGGAACGCTGACTTGATTAAAATGGATTCATTCAAATCCTGAAGTGAATGGAAAGTTCCCATTAGTAGCACGTTCGCACAAATGAGCAGGAAGCTCATCAATGACCCGGATGAAGGGATAAAGTGTACCATCAGCAGGTTTGCTGATGACAGAAAGCTGTCACCCTTTTGCACTGACACTGTTGTTCAAGGATGCCGCATAGTGTTTAGTAGGTTTCCTGTTGTGGAGACTCATCTTCCTAATGCCCCCAGAAGAGCTATTAACGGGTACTCACTATACTCATCTCTCCAATGATTAAGAGGATCATTGGAACAGATTGCCCATGCAGGTTCTGGAGTCTCAGTCCTTGGAGATGTTAAAAACTTGAATGGACACAGCCCTGAGCAACCTGCTGCTTGTTTACTCTGGTCTGAGCATGGGGGTAGGTCTCCAGAGGTAGCCAGAGGTGCCTCCTCTCCTCTGTGACTCTGTGAATTATGATCTGGAGTGACTACATCCATAGTAAAGAGTTCATATTTCCGTGGTTAACCCTTTAGGCTGACACAAAACATTACTGTGTGGTGACTTTTGCAATTCTTCAGCCAGGTATGGGCTGAAACCAGCAAAATCTCATCACATGTGAGATCATCATCTTTATTATTTGGTGATGAATTCTAGTCTCCGTAAAAGTTAAGTTTGCTGAGTTTTAACTTGTCACTAAAAGGTAGCATATTCCACTTGATCCATCTGGCCCACTGTGCATCTCAGTTGTTTGATGTTGCAATCAATCAGTATCTGATAGGTGCAGGAAAAGACGTAGGTAGGAAGAGTGGCACAGAGAATTGGAGATGTATCTGCCGTTAACACAGTTCTGGAGAGAGTGGCTGGGTACGAAAGTGAATTGTCCTTAATGCCCTTTTTCACAGACCAGCACTACGCACCGCCCACTAGTTAAACACATACATTTATCAGTTAAAGGAAGACAGGAGTCGGTGGAATGGCTGGATATAATGAAGTTATTAATTTCAAGGCAAGAAAGATTCTTTGTTTTGGGTGGTATGCAGTAGAGCAGCTAACAAAGGTGGGATGAAGGTGAGCAGAGTGAAAATTGGGCTGAAGAGAAGTTATTGGCTAACAAGGAGAGCAGTTCGGTTCTGAAGTGGCATCTCGGCTGCAGTCTCATTAATTTAACAGTTATAAACTAGGTAAGATAGTCTTCTATAAGGAACAATCCTGACCTGATAAGGAAGTGGGCAAGACCATCTCTGTTTCCTACAAAATCTCTTTCTTTGCTCAGATTCCCCATTAAATCCTTTAGGATTTTGTGAAGAAGACAGATTTCTCTTTCCATGTATTTCCAGCTCTTTGATCTGGGAAATAGGGTCAGCTGTGCACTGATTATGTGAAGCGTGCATCTTCTAATTAGCAAAATTTAATAGATTTTTTTTCACAAGTTCTGTTGAAAAATATAATTTTCGGCAAGGTAGACCTCTAGCATTAATGCATTCCATCACCTTGTTAAACGCAAAATTTTTTTAGGAGCTTTTATCTCTACAGTCTTGCTGCGATTGAGCCAATTGACTTGTAGTTTTGAGCTTAGCAGTCATGATCATTCAGAAAATTCTTAAGGACCATAGGTGAAAATGTCCTTAAGACACTGGGCAAAGGTATTTACTACAGGCCAATACTTCAGTATTCTTCTACATGTGCTGTAAATAAAAAGGGTCTTCTTGTTCACTTCACTGTTTGAGAGAGCCAATTTTCCATTAGAAACATTTATAATTGTTTCCCCTAAATTGTTCTAGCTATGTTATAATCATGTCATATAATGACCTTTAAAAATGTGTCTAGAAAAGCCTGCAGCTGTTCCCTCCTTGGTTTCTCTCTACTGAGTTATATTTAAGCCAGTGTCTCTGAAAACAGGCAGTAATAAAAGGGATATTATCCTTAGCAAATATCTTAATCACGGTAAATCTCTGTTGCCCTACAAATGACTGCATGGGGGATTAGAGTTGAGTAAGCCATTTGCTGAATATCACTGCCACCTTTCCTGGGCCATTTAAGCGTGTTTAATTTTTCAGGGTGAAACATGAAACCCACTAATACAAATGTTTGCATTTGGACTGAATTATATCCAGACTGTAACAGTTATAGCAGGCTTAGGACCAGATTGTGACTGATCTCTAGGAGGCCAGTTCTTCTTGGGAGAGTGAGAAAGAAAAATGGGTTGAAGTACCAGTAAAATATATGGATGATGCTCAGCTCTCTATTTTCTTTATATCAATCATGCTCCTTACCATCATCCAGTGCCTGGGAGCCATCAGTGCCTGGATGAAAGACAGCTGGCTTTGGTTCATCCTGGCTAAGATGGAGGTGGCAACACTATGAGGCAGAAAATACTTTCAGGAACTTGTGTCCTCTGTAACATCACTTTCTGTTTGTTTATCCAGATTTCTATCAGGTTGCCCAGAAACACTGAGACCATCTGTTCTCCAGTGATCAAGCTTAAGGGAACCTTTTGAGAGTCTGAAATACTACTGAGTGCTTCATCCTTTATTTTTCTTCTTACTTTTTTCCTTTTTGAGAAAGCAGTGTCTTCCATCTATGGCAGCACTAACCAGCTTGGACTCAGCTAGAGCCTTGGGAACTGGCAATTCCAATAGGTGTTTCCTAGGGCAGAATTTCGTGACCGTGAGGAGGTGGCGTCTGTTTGGGGTGGCGTAGCACTCTTACTCCACACCACAATGTGCCAGGAGCACATCACCCATAAACTGAACTGGTTCCCAAGGAGCATGCATGCAGATTCACCTCCCCGGTCAAATATCTCGAGCCATCCATCAGACAGCTCCCCCTGTAAGCCCTGGACATGACTTTCCAGAGCGGCCATGAGAGTAAGGACTGTGAATATGAGAGGCCGAGTTTTGTTATCGACTGTCTCATGACTGCTGGGCTGACCTGCAGCAGAGATGTGAACACCTGGGCATCCCAGCATCTTCTGAGCTAAATGCAATACTCACTGTGTTTAAATCCCAGTCAAGTTTCCAAATGACAAGCTCTGACTTTGAACGGTCAGCAGAATTTAATAAATATTCTAAGGACCTTAAATGGGTCCACAGGACATGTGGTTAAGCAATCAGTTATCCTTGTTAATTGGGAGACATAGCTAATAATAACCAAATCAGAAGAGGAAATTGAGTTAGTTCCATGTAAGAAATAAGACCTTCACAGAGGATGCTAGCACTTGCTCATTATAGACTTCAAAATTGATCTTTTTCTAAAGTTAATCAACTATTTCATATTTCAACCTCTTCAGGCAGTCCCAAGTATTCTCCCTTTCCAAATATTCTTTTATTAACTATGTATAGCTTGTTCTATTGCAGAGTTTTATGCCTATGTGCTTTTAGCATGAATCCATGTTTTTTTCCTAAGGGAAAAAAGTCGATTAAGTCTATAAAGTTCTATTATACTCTGTTAGGTTTTACACTGTATAGCTAGGCTAAAGCTTTGATCCCATTTCCCTCCCAGGAGAAACAAAAATCCCATAGGAGACCATTGTACGTGAAGATAACAACCCTTAGTATGTTCAGTGTATTATTCGGATGCCTACGTGGTGATTATGGATGAAATACCTACACGGATAAAATGATGAGTGATTCTTCACAGCTGTATGAGGTTCCTCTCTCTCTCTCCATACTCTGTTGTTGAAAAGAGCTTCTGTTCCTGATTTCTGTCACTGTTTTACACAGTCAGCTGGTCGTGGGTTTATCCCTGCAGGTATTGCTGAAGGATGTGTGTTCTTCGAACAGATTCTCCCATAAATGAATTAGGTCTTAATTCTGTCTTCATCTACACGGATGGATGAGAAAGTGTTTTCCCATTCAATAAATATTTTAGAGGTTTTAAAGTTTCCCTGCAGTGGAATAAAAACTAGGATCTTTCAGGGATTTTTGTAAAAGGCTGCAGAGGGAGAAGGAAGATGATGTACTGGAATGGGGTCTAGGGTTAAGATTCTCACCCAGACTTGGAGGGCTTGGACCAGGGTTTTCACACTCCAGGTGGATGCTCTGATCACCAGGTAATAGGCTATTTTGAGGGGGCTATTTTTTGACTTCCAGTAGGAATTTTCAAGTTGAGTATGAGGAGCCATTTGTTTTCAGACATTTCTTTTGAATGAGCGTGTGCCTGTTTTGGTAGACATTTTCTCTGTGCAGATTCTTCTGAAAAAACCTGATCTAATGTAGAAATTAGCCCTGATTTGAGCAGAGATTAAACCAGATGACTCCTGAGGAGTCTTCCAACCTAAGTTCTTCTATGATTCAACTTTGGTGGAAAATTCCTTTCCATCTCTAATCAGGCAAAATGATTCTTGAACCGATAGTTACAATACAGTCAAAAATGTCACAGTAAGTGCTAGCTGCCATGGTGTAAAGACTTAAGTATTAATCTATAAAGTAATTATTAGCTAGCGTTCTCAGTTACTGAGTAGTTTGATGCATATGGATTTTGCATAAGTTCTTACATACACGTGTGTGTGTATGATGCTAGGCGTAGAGAACCGGTGACAGAGAGAGACAAAAATCATGTCTATGCTAGTAAATAATGCAGGGCCAGGGGCAGCCCCGGGCACTTGCTGATGGTCATCGACACGTTTGATTCTTAGTGTTCTCTGTGGCACAATTTTTACATGGTACAACTAGGAGTACTTAAGCTGAAATGACTGATCATGCTTGTGAGTTTACTGTGGGTGAGGGACCCGTCCCATTAAGCAATGTGGGTGCTCTTGTGGCTGCATTTCTAATGGTAAATAACAAAATCAAGTGGAAGGTCACTCTACAGAGGTTGGGAAGGTTGAGATTATATTCCTGGCTATGCCCTGCATTGGCTGGGTGACCGTAGACATGCCATGTCAGTATTCTTAGTCTTTCTTCCACACTTGTAGATATCGAGCTACAAAGACTCAGCTCTTCAAAGCAGTGTTTGCCTTCTGTGGTGTGTTGGCAGACGTACGTGGGGAGGGCCAGTTCTAGGTTGGGACCTCTAGGGGTTCCCATAATACAAATAATAGTAGTAAAGAGAAGGCAATGACTTGTGATTTCCTATGAAATAATTGCCCAGTCTCCTTGACAGATGTAAACTGAGTGACTATTCTGTGTGCACCAGCCATACAAAAGCAGGAGTGTATTTTGCATTCTTGGGCTGACCATTTCAAGAATTATTTGGGGATCAGCTTTGCATATCTGTGTTTGCAACAGGCAAGAGCAGCTTCCATCACTAATAAGTTTAGTATAGCTCCTGTTGACTCTGCCAAGGGTGAGCTTCTGTGAAAAAAGCTATTGAGCATAATTATGTTTGCATTTGAGCTGCTGTGATGTAGAATAAATGCATAAAGAGCACATAAAGGCTTGATCTGTGTCTAAGGGTACCGAAAGATGGGCTTTCACCTTCCCCTGCCACAAGCTTCTGGTATCACTGTGTGGAAATCGCTCAATTGCCATGCCTCACTTATTTGTCTGCAAAATGAAATTATTGACTATTTACTGGAACTGACACGTGCTAGGTTAAGGTATGTCCATTAAATGCGCTGATAATGCCAGAGAGAGAGGGAATGCGTGATGTAAATGATCAGTGCTGCTCTAGCAAATGCAACTGTAAGGTTGGGGTTGTGCCGGCAGCTGATGTGCACCTCTGGGCGTACGCCCAGAATCGCTGCTGCCTCTGACAAGCTCACACCACGGGCAGGTGAGAGGGCTCCCTTCGTGCTGAGTGCCCGCCTCTGGATCAGCTGAGTAATCAAGTGTTTGTTTCCTTCCAGATGAGTACAAGAGTAAAGTAGCCTGTGAAGATGACAAGCTGAGGCTAAGCTGTAAGAAGAGCATGGTCATAGCCATTTACTCTGCTATCTTTGGAAGGACACAAGGAGGCAGCCTGGAGTGCCCATACCAATCCCTAGGGATGCCCATGATTGGTAAGCAGGGGAAGGGCTTGGCAGAGCACGCTGATTTGGGCAGGGTGATGTCATTTACTGTCCTCATGGTAGGGCTGGCACAGGTCCTGGTTAAGAAAAGCAGGGCTGGCACATGCAGCCTGCCACGGTGGCGCTCCTGATGTGTGGTACCTTGTTGACTTGCGATGAGCTTCATCACAAGCACCGAACTGAGGCTCAGCTCGATGCCCTCGCCAAGTTACCAAGCAGCAGACTTTTAGCAGATTCATCATATTATATGCTTGAGTTTCTTGTTCATCTTTCTGTCCTCCTGGCAGTTCATACACTGAGCCTCTGTCTATACTAAGGAGGAGCATATTATTGGTGGATGTCATGGACCGTCTGTGGCTAAGTCAAGCCTTGATGTTGCATTTAAACTTTTACTGATGTTAAAGCAAGGGGAGAAAATTCAAAACCCAAGTTGTTACGTTGCATCATGTTACAGTTGATTTACAGTACCTTCAGGTAGCTTCTGTACTCTCAGGCTATCATAGTCTCTTACATTCATGTGTTAAGATCAATAAATTAAAAAACATTCACTAGAACTGTCTGTTCTTGAGCCAAAGTGAAATGAGTTTGAGTATTTTAGGCTGTGACAGAGAGAGTATTTGTCTGCAGCGCAAAATCCTGCGGTCAGCATTCCGCATCCTCCTTCTCTGCAGAGGTCAGAGGGAATTAGCTGGTTTCCCAAAGGAATTGCCTCTACAGGGGGGAAAAGCTTGAGAAGGGGCTTTAAAGGGAAGCTCGAGGTGCTGCTATTGCCTGCGCTGGTGTCTGTTTAGATGTATCTGGGGATCCTTGGCTTCACAGCTGCCGATCCAGTGCCCTTAAGGAGTTAAATGCTGTTCAAATGGAAGCATGCGAAGTGACTGCTTGGAAATACGATACGCAGATGATGGGTGTCAGTAGGAAACCGCAGGTGGAATCAGGCCAGTCAGGTTATTTGTGTGGGGTGGCGAGTGCCTTAGTTGTGTAGCTGTGAAAATGTGAGCACCTGCAGCACAGCTGAGTAGGTCAGGGTCTCCTACGCAGTCCCGTGGTTCAGAGGCATGGCAGGAGGCGTCATGGTCCTTTAGCAAGTTACCTCCTATCTCCTGAGGTGACCTATGTCCCTGGATGTGCTCCTGTTATCCCCCCACTTGCCAGGGAGCAGAAGGTGAAGCAGCTACGTCTAACAGGTCAGCTGAGACCTCTTTCATGTGGTGTTTGGGATGGGCTAAGAGTGTGCACGCTGGTGCTGTGACGGCTCAGCTGCTGGGTGATAACTTGCCGAGTCAGCGAAACCTGATGGGTTTCTGGCATGTACCTGAGCAACCACTCCTTTGTCCTTGCCGAGAGAGCAGAAACAGGCACATCCCGGTGACAAGGTACTAGCGCTGGGTCCTGCTCTCGGATGTCAGCGTGAAGCAAAACTCTACGTGAAGCCACAAAGGGTGAAGTTTTACTCTTTGCTGAGGTAAAAAGTCCTGAAAGTTGTACTGGCTGAGAGCAGGGTCTGTGGCACTAGCGAACAGGAGGGGAGGTAGCGGAGCTGAGAGAGCAAAGCTCTAGCCAAGAGAATAAGCAGTGAGGTGTGACAGTGCGTGCCAGACTGTCTATAGTGCTTGGATGCCCCGTTGTTTTCAAACTGGCCCCGTGATCTCTACAAATTGGGTTGTTTGCCCAAGGAAATAAGGTATGGGATCCTAGAGTGTAGCATTCAGCCTGCTGCTGGGACGAGGCAGGGCCTTCCTCCTCTTAAATGAAACCAGTTGCAAGAGCAGGCTCAGGATCAGACAACGTAATGCCGAGGTACTGGTGGGAACGCCCAGGCAGCTTTACTCTGAAATCCAGTGCAAGGTTGTAAGCTGCGGACTGATGCTAAAAATGACCGAGTGGTTGGACAGGAGCAAATATCTGCATTTTTGGAATTGCTGTGGTTTCAGGTGTCTGTTAAGTCAGGGTGGGGCTGCTGGGACACTGGGAGGAGGGATGTCCTGCCTGTATAACAGTGAAGGGAGCGTGGGAAGTGTCTCTGGGGCAGTGGCTGGCTGCATGCCCTGCAGGGCTGGGGATGAGAAAAGAGGCACTCACCGTGGAGCAGTGCCTTCCCCAGGCTTTCCCAGGCGTTTGGGCACTGTGTGTGCAGTGTGAAAGACACACAGGGCAGCTGTTGATGCTGATGTTCCCCCGCATGCTGAAATCCTCAGAGTGGAGGGGGCGGGTGAGGAGCTTAGGTAAATATATACGAGTGAGCAGGTGGTCTTTCAACTCGCTGTGCTCCATCCCTCAAAACCCAGCTATATCTGGGAGTGTTTGTCCAGGTCTGCTAAGCGTGTTCAGCAACAGCTCGCTGATCCCCCTCAGCGTGATGCTGCCAATGCTACAGGTGGCCTCTGCTTGTCGTGAGCTTCCCTTCTTTTCATCTATTTTGTGCGAGCTGACCCAACGGAACAGAGCTCTAGTGACGCAGGAAAAGCGGAGGGGAGTTGTGGCTGTGGTTATCACTCCTCTTTTGGCCCCACAGGAGAAACCCATGTAGGATCCACCTGCAATCTAAATCAGCAAAAAGCATATTCACACCATGCTTCCCTACGGCACGCGGCAAGAAAGAGTAGCGGTGCGTACATCTGCAGTGCGGAAGCGAGCAGTTGTGCTCCCGGCTGCCACCAGCAATTGTGGGAGCGGCCACGGAGTCCCCGAACCTGCTCCAGAAACCGTATTCCTGCCACGGGCCTGCCTACCCCAGCAGGCAACTCTGTTCCTTCAGGAGCAGGTCAAAACATCACGGCTTATAAATCAAAGCTTTCTCTAGCTAGAGAACATTTGCCTGCACGTTTCCACAGCCCGGCAGTACGGGGAGGGCTGCTCCATGACAGCCTTTGATCCCAGACATTCGCAAGGAGCTGATCTTACAAACATGACCGTGTGACTCAGACTGCACGGCAGCATCCCGTTCCCGTAAGGCAGAACCCAGCTATGTTCTGCACATGGAAGATTCATTCTGTTTGAGTTTCACGGGACTGGTGATTTGCGTCAAGCCCGAGCCTTGGCAAAGGGCTGTTTCCTGGGAAGTAGGTCCTGGACAAGTTTGCAGTGATTATTTTTATCCAGGCAGCATGAGTTACTTGATGAGTGAAGAACTCATACTGGCCCCAAAGGTGGGGAAGAGTATCTTTTCTTCCTCTCCTAATGAAAAACAGTTCAGAAGATTTTATTCCACTTTTTCTGTGAACAGAATGCACATTTGGGTTGAATTTAGAAACCTACAGCTTCTACAGATGAGGCTTTTAAAGAACCGAGGTCTAAGATGGGGAGGACGGATGGCCTGATAGAACATTGTATGTGTTTCTGACTCTGCCATAAGGTAAGGAAACAAATAATTTAATTTGTGTTGTTCCTGCCTTGAAAAACAAGACCTTGTACTCCTGTAGGAGTGTTGAGAAGATAAAGTCCATTAGTGGTGAGTTTCTTGGATTCTGCAGAGCCATGAGGTACGTTAGGTGCTCAGGTGGAGGGATCTGAGGTATTGTGATATCGCAGCCCTTTAATACCTGCATAACTCAGCCATCGTTGAGCTGCTTTTGGGTGCTGTAAGATCCCCAAGCCAGACTTCACAGGCCATGCCATGCCCGATGCGTGCTTTTTCTCTGCCTAACGTCTACACGAATGTGCTTAGCGTCTGTGAAGGGAAAGTTATTGCGAAGAACTCCATCCTAGCCCTGTCATGTTAAAGAGAAAATCTGCCAGGATCCTCTTTTAACTGGAAACATGCTGAAACTTGTGTCTCTGACCGTAATGGGAAACCCCAGCAAACAGCTGGACCCCTCCTTGAATGCCTTGGGAAATCTGAAAAGCTCCTGAAGGAATTTGACCTTATTTGTAACTCTCTTAATAAAGCCTCCACTTTGCTGCCAGCATGTGCAGAGACAATACACAGAGCATAGGGAGGTCTCTGGGGAAAGGGTTATTTGCAAGCAACAAACCATTAATATCCCTCAGCCCAGTGAGCCCTTTGCCCCTTTATCGTGCTGTTTACAGCTGCCTCCGCCTGCACCTCTGAGCGACTTGTTTATAGCAACAGAAACCAATTTAAAAAAATGGCCTTTTCCTACTTGTATCTGAGTGCAAGGTAATGATCTAATTAGGAGACTGAGGAGGAAGAACTTGGATGTAAAATAATTACCGTCTTTGTCATTTAGTGGAGCGATATCCTTGATCGTATTCAGGGCACCTGGCATGTTCACATATACATTTTTATAGTAGCTGCCCCCCTGAACCACGGAGAGTGAGGTGGACATGTTCAGCTGACCTCTAACATCAGGATCAAGGTCTCCTCCTCAAGGACCCTGTCTCTCTCCATCATGTGTACAAAGAGCCTACAGCGGTTTAACTCCTCACCTGGGTAGAAGGAATCCAGGCTTGGTTTTGGAGTCGGTGCAAGACGGTGGGAACTCTGGCTCCAAAGCCTGGCTTTGGGTCGTGGTGTGTTGGTTAAGCTGCGTAGTCTGCTGAGGAGTGAAATGTCCTCGTCACTTAACATACACGTTCTCCCCAGTGCCTCTGTAGAGGGAAAAGGGATGTGTTTACAAATCATGCTCAGATGCCACCACAAGAGCTGGTTTTAAGAGGTCGCTGCCCCTCCAGCCATGCGTTTCTGGCTCTCTTCCGCTTCACCATCCATGACCATTTTCCTTCCTGTGTTTCCATCGGTACAAGTTTATGGCTGTGCCCTAATCTTGATCTTGAGGGAAACGCTTAAAAATAAAAGGCCTCCAAACCGTGGAGCTGGAGCTGTGAGGGGTAGTAACCTCTGGTCTGACGGGGGAAGCAGTGGGGGACCGGGGCCGCAGGAGGAGACGGGGTATAGAATCATAGAATGACTTGGGTTGGAAGAGACCTTCAAGATCATCGAGTCCAACCATAAACCTACACTACCAAAACCACCCCTAACCCATGTCCCTCAGCACCACGTCTGCCCGGCTTTTAAATACCTCCAGGGACGGCGATTCCACCACCTCCCTGGGCAGCCTGTTCCAATGCTTGATAACCCTTTTGGTAAAGAAGTTTTTCCTGATATCCAACCTAAACCTCCCCTGGCACAACTTGAGGCCATTTCCTCTTGTCCTGTTACTTGGGAGAAGAGACTGACCCCCACCTCGCTACAACCTCCTTTCAGGTAGTATCCACTGAAATCTGTGCTGGTCAGATAATGCCGTGTAGCACAGCTTGTCCTTCAGCAGATCCGAGTGCTTGTGGCTGAAACGTTCTCGTGCTACGTCCTGATGTCACCATACGGGAGACGACGGCCTTTGAAACGACAGCAGGGCTGGGGTTTTGGGAGGGAGTCAGACCGCGTCTTTCTCCTCTAAGGTGCACACTAGGCTTCCAGAGCGCGCCTGCCTGTAGGTGTGACTCTGCATACATTTGATTTACATTCAGTGCAGAAACTACTTTATTATGTGTATAGCTGATGATTAAGAACATGTTTTTAGAGGCCAGTCTGTTTGTATGTAGTGAACCCCACAAGCATCCAAGTTTGAAGGCTAAATAAATATCAGTTGCTGTTTAATTCACATATAATACCTTATTAAATTTAAATTGAAATGAATTTCCCATTTAGAATGCTGTTAAAGTGGGACAAAGCCCGCTTTCAGAAAGTTGTTTTTCAGTTTTAGATACTTTGCCTGTTTCACTTTTTGTCTCAAAACACCAGGAGGTAATTAAAATCATTTTACAGCTGTTTCTAGAAAACTCAAACTATTGTTGGATTCCACAGAGTCATAAAAAATGATTTATATTAAGTTGTTTTTATATGCACACAATGGCTATGTAAAAAAAAAATAAATTAAAAAGCCGTTCAAATTTGCTTCTGGGCAAGATCTTTCTCAAAGCCAAGGTTCAACTTGGTTTTAAAAAACTTGTTTAAAGGGGAGTTTGACTCCATGCAGTAGTTGTAAATAAAAATTCTGAAAGTAGTAATTTAAATAGCACTAGCAGGCTCTGTGATGATATTGGTATCATACTGAGGAAGTAAAGTGGGTATTTTTATCAGCAGTATCGACTTTTTTAGTAGCTGATCTTATAAAAGATGCCTGTTGCCCAACTATTGGTTGAACGCAAGTCCAGAATATAATCCTAATAACAAAAGGGCAGACTTCAAGGGTTTTAAATCTATAGGATCTCAACTTATTTCCATGAAGTTACTCTGAATGAAAACCGGTGTAACTTGTTCAGAACTGATGAAGTTCCTCTTAAAATAATTCAGATGTCACTCAGGAATATTACAAAAGTAACACGATGGGGGATGCTGAGCCTGAGAAACAAAGGTAACGTGAGACCTGTGAAGGATGCAAGCACACCGTGCTTTATTTTAGGAACCAAGGGCAAGAAGTGACTTGCAGATTGTGTCAGCTGGGTAGTCTCTTAAAAAAAGTGGGCCAGTCCCACAGCTTCCAAAGTTCAGGCCTTGCTTGAGCCTCGGTGTAGGCACTTGTTGAACTATACCCGTGTTCAGGAGAATTCTTTTGTTGGGCTGTAATGGATAGGAAGGACAGATGAGCTCAGGGACTTCATGGAGCAGTAGGTGCATCGAGTGCACCATCCCTGTCTTCTACTGAGAGAAGCAAAAGCTGTTAACTTCTTTGCTTTTTATCTCAAATGCCTTACGGCCCACAATCAACTCTTCTCTGCTGCAAATTAAATAATAAAATTTCACTGTCATTGCCAGACCAAAACTGCTTTGTTCACGGAGACTTCTTTGAGCCAAGTTTGAAGCTGTCCTCAGATTCTCGCTTTAGCCCCCAAACCTGCAAAATGTTATTAATTTGCTCAACTTTACACACTCTGACTCAAGTCCATTCAAAACTGGAGCCTCATGTATTTTATATGAATTCTGGTTCCAGATACAAAGGTGATAAGACGATTTGAGTTCACATTAACAAACCAAGTGTTTCTGAATGTAACTATAGCTTTTGTAATTAAACCTGCAATCAATCCTCCAGTTGCAGTCTCTAGATATGATTAAATAATTTTCTAGATAGTTTTCTCCTTTCTGGCCTACTGCTGAAGTTTCCAAAGCTTTATGAAGTGTGTGGTGAGTAATTTTCTTCTCTTGTTCATTAAAATGTACTTTTTAATGTAAAGCTGGCTGCCTCTGCACATCCTTATAATGTTTGGATGTAGATTTCTTTTTTAGCCAGCTGGTTTTGGTGACGTTGTACAAGACAGAGACGCTATATCCAGCTGCATCGACGCAAAGTTCCCTGCTGCTATTTGTAATAATGATGATGGCAATTTATATCAGAAACCCAGCTCAACGTGATACCAAAGTACCTGGCACTGCTAAAGCAAAAACCAATAGAAAGTCCCTCAAACATTAAAGCTCACGGAAAAAGAAGCAGCATGCTGGGACTGAAGCTGTTGTAGGGGAGGTAGACTCTTCTTGGCCTCAAGGTTGACCATGAGATGTTGGAGCATGTTTCTGACTCTGTTCTGCATGGGGTCAGGTAGTACTTGTACCACAGCTGGTGGGCAGGGACCTGGGAAACCAGAGCTAACGTGTGGGCCAAAGTCCTAGTGATACTTCCCCACCAGTCCTGACTGCAAGTACTTTTCCACAGCCCAGTGGCTTATCAAGCAAAAATTGTCGTGAGCCCATGCTTACAGCTCAGAAGTGCTTTTAACAGTCTCTTCTAACGAATTACTTTCTTTGATTTCCCTACTTGAAGAGGGTTCTCTTGTGCTTGGAACAGATTGACTATGCAGGTTTTCTGAAGCCCATCCTGTTCTGGCTTCCAAACCCGCAGCTTTTTAATTGTTTTGGGTCTCTGCTCCAGAGCTTTCTTCTTTACATATCTGCTTCTGCATCTTTTCTCGTTTCAGGGTAGTCTTTTATTTTCATTGATTGGTCTTCACATTGGTTGATGTTGAGGGCTAAGTATCTGTAGTTTGGTTTTCTCCCTCTTGTCTTCCACACTCCCTGTGGTTCTAAATCCAACTCACTTCTTGTGTCCTCTCTAGAGGCTTGTGTGCCCCAGCAAGGAAGAGAAATCCAGCGTATTTCTGTTGCCCCCATCTGAAACCGTTTGACAGCGCTATGCTGATAAACAAATTACCTTCCCAGGCTGCTTACTGTAGAGACAAAGTGGACAAAGCCTGTCTTTATTAACTCTCTTCTGCACTAGCTTTTAAAGAGAACATCAAATTTAATGGGCACAGGGTAAGCTGAAAATGCCTGGGATTTGTTGTACTCCATATGGTGCAGACTGGCTCATCGATACTCTGTGAAGACATCCTTCATGGGCTGCTAGGATGGCTAATTTTGGCTAATTTAGGAGAGGAAGGAGAGGGTCAGACACCTCCAGCAGCTGCTGCTTTCTGAAGGAGCTGAACTTTGTGTCAACCACCGCTAACGGAGCATCTTTAAAATAAGTGAGCCAAAGGGGAACTTCCTTCCCTGCTGGTGATGACAGAGATTCTCTTGCAGAATGAGAAAGTTTTGAGTCATTCCTAGGTAAAACGTGAAGGAATTTAGGCAGCTGCCTCACCTGCAAGGTTGGAGTTACTTTCTTCCTGCTTACATCCTCCTTGCGTTCCCATCAAAGTTTGCTTTCTCTTTTGGCAGATGAATAGATAACCACAGCGCCAATTCAGACATCTGTCAGCTTTCTTTACAGGAACTAAATTTCTCTCCTCTGACTCCTGCATCTTCCATCTTTCATTCTGTCCTCCCTGTTTCATAGCTCTCAGCAAGTAGCTTTTCCTGTTTTATTCTTTAGCAAGAAATAATGCTGCATGTTTCAGAGAAAAATCCTGTCCTATGCTTGGTAGGAGTTTCCTCCTAGAGCTGTCACTTGTTTGTAAATGGCTTCCCTCAAGGGAACATTTATCTTAGGTTGTTACTTTTACCTGCTCCTCAAAAGACAGCATGGAAAGCTAGCGTTCAGCTGTTTTCATTGAAGATGTAGGTCTGCTCCTGATGCCATTACACCAAACCAAAGTATGCCACAGAATTCGGCTCTTGATCAGGTACCACCAGTCCTGTTCCAGTTCCTAATCACTTACCTCACATGCACTGCTGGAAATAGTATTTTAGAAAGTGATTCTCTATCTGAAACCATTAATTAGAGACAATAATTTCGTCCTTTTGATACTTCAAAGTCTTATATACTTTGTTGGTTGAAAAAGTAGAATGAGCGCTCCAATTTTTGTGCTAAAGTCATGGCCTCAGAGAGAGTGCGTCTTCTGACAAGTGGGTGCAGTTTTCTTCTCAAGCTCTGTTTTACTTTGTTTCCAAGTGCACACATGTGAAGGTGAGTGTAGGGTCCTGCACCTGGGGAGGAATAACCCCATGCACCAGTACAGGTTGGGGGCTGACCTGCTGGAAAGCAGCTCTGCAGAGAGGGACCTGGGAGTCCTGGTGGACAACAGGATGCCCATGAGCCAGCAATGTGCCCTTGTGGCCGAGAAGGCCAATGGCATCCTGGAGTGCATCAAGAGGAGTGTGGCCAGCAGGTGGAAGGAGGTCATCCTCCCTGTCTACTCTGCCCTGGTGAGGCCATAACTCGAGTCCTGTGTCCAGTTCTGGGCTCCCCAGTTTAAGAAGGACAGGAAACTGCTGGAAAGGGTACAGTGAAGGGCCACGAAGATGAAGCTGGAGCATCTTTCCTATGAGGAAAGGCTGAGGGATTTGGGTCTTTTTAGTCTNGGCAGGGGGGTTGGACCAGATGATCTCCAGGGGTCCCTTCCAACCCCTAACATTCTGTGATTCTTATGGGGAATAAGGCCAAACAGGACTAATATGCAAAGAGGCTATAGAGATTAGTGACGGAAAAGAGATCTGATGCTCAGATTAAACAATAATTGTTACAATGAGCAGTGAGAGAGTAAAAATGTCCTGCTAGCCAACAGCCCTGTGAACAGGTCCATGAAGAAGAGGACAAATTGGCTTTCTCTCTAGTCTGACAGAATGGACAATACTGGGATGTAAAGGCCTGCTGCCTTTCCAGTCCTATAGGCAGCCTCTGGAAAACTGCTACCTGACCACCTTACGGGATGCTAACACACACACGTGTTCAGGTGTACATGGTCCTGTTTGCTCTGGACAGCCTTCCTCAACTGTGCAGGAACTTGCCTTTGCAGGCTCAACATGGATGTGGCAGGTGGCCCTAATCACGAAGGTAACAGATGCACAGATGTTCTTGAGCTTCTGGCGTATGCCCAGCTTCACTGTGGGATTAGTCACCCATCTCAAAACTAGGTGTCTAAATCTGTTTATGGATGCATCTGTGATGCCTGCTGTCTTGAAAGAGGCTCCGATCTCCTCCAGAGCATCTAAGAGCTACCATAATGCAGAAGTTAAGCTGTTTGGAAACATTCTTTTAAGCCCAGATAGGTTTTGCAATCACAAGCAGCAACGTATGGCTTGGATTTCAGATTTGGATGTGTCACCCTTATTGGAGAAAAACAAGTAACAGTGAGTAACCAAAGTAACAGATGTGATTAACAGGCTTTGGTTCCAATTTCTTTTTTTCACCAGGAAGAGGTAATAAAGAAATAGTCATGCTGGGAAGCAGCCTTAAACTGACTAAAACCCATTCATTGTGGTGAGCTTGATGATATGGACATTACATCACTGAGAATGATTCCAGTTTTAAAGCCAATGCTGTCTGCAAGCTGCAGCTGGTGAAATCCTCCAGCATGGCTTTGTTGCCATCTGATTTAGGTTTTTACCCTGTCAGAGCCTGGGCTGATAAAGATAGTAGATGAAGGAGTATTATCATACTAAATGCAGCTGGTAAGATGAATTACCTACCGAGGGCTTAGACTAAGAGTTGTGAAATGAAACTGGCCAGTAGTCTGCATTTGTGGAGTGATCCTCCGAAAGGGAATTTACCTTGTACCAGGAGCAAAGCTGGAGGGACATGCAACTTCAAGAAAAAGGGGCCAGGAGTAAAGACAATAAAGTGAGCTGATCCCACCTCCCCTAAACCCAAACTTTAGTTTAAAATGCCCTATTCTGAAAGCACAGGTGATATCTTTAAACACTTTCACACGTGGAGTTTCACCGTAGCCAGGATTTGTATTTATGCTTTGGCAGTGTACTGCAGCGATCCAACAGTAATGAAAGCCGAGGGTAACTCCAAAGCCAAACTGTGTAAGTGGGCTCTCTATCACCTGTGAGGTCTTAAAGTGGTTTTTATTGCTCTGCTGTGGGATTTGAGCTTTGAGGGCTTTAAAAGGTTCTTGGCAGGGGCCTGGCTCTGCTTAGCAGTACTTACCTCAGACTTAGGGATATGGTGTTGGCATTTCTGAGTGTCCTTCCCCATATCGGTGATACACGGGATCACTTGTTTGTCACTGATGTCAGGATTGTATTTCGTGTAACGTCTGCAGTTTGCATTTAGCAAGCAAACAAGCAGCAAGGGAAAAGAGAAGTTGCCTTGAATGAGCGTGCTATCTGGTGCAACACGGGTGCCACATCTTATCTTCCTTCTCTGAAGACTTGGAAAATATGAACTTGTCCAGCTGCAGGGAACCATAGCCCAGTTCTGCTCTACCACATTTCTGGGCTTGGCTTCCTTGCATCTTTTTCAGAGGCCAACTGCATGATTTATGGATAAGAGAGCCTTTGTTTTCTTGTCTCTATGAGCTCTGGGAATGGGCACCTGGAGGTGAAAACTTCTGACCTGGAATCACCTCCTGAAGAAGTACCAATTTACTTGGAGATCTCACCTCAACCCAGCTCCCCAAGGACTTGTTTATATCTGGAAGTTAAATTACTTACATACGCTTCATAACAGCCAGCAGAAGTGATGTTGAGACCCCTGAGTCATGGGGGTAAAAGAAAATACCATGTTGTCACTTCTAGAGTTCTGAATGATGTGGTGGTGACTGTGATTTATGAGGGTGCTGTAGCCTCATCTATCACTCAGCCATGTCTCAGATGTATTATTGACATCTTCAGTGGTAGTTAGTGAGGGGATAAAGATGCTTGAATATGACATTTTGGCATCCAGATAAATGACCTCCTTATCACAAATCCTTTGAAGTGTATAAGGGAGATGGTCCCATTTGGAGGTTTTGATTGCTGCTCTTTCATTTTTGAGTTCAATGTGTTATGTGGGGGATGAACATGTTGACAGATCAAAAAAAACCAAGGGGGGAGACCAAGCTAATTTCAGTATCGGTGTAGTCCTCCCTCAAAGTACCGCTGGCTGCTTGCCCTGGCATTTATGGGAACACACAAGGCATTTGTGCTTAGAAATCGCGTGGAGAGAAAAACAGGCAAAATTCCCTGTGGTGACAAAAAGGAAGTCTTTGAAGTGAATACTTTGTCAAATTTTGTCCATAAAGTCCATTTCTTTTTTTCAGGGCTGGAAGGATGTCATTGATTCCAAGAGAATTGCTCAGGCCTCGCCATAGGGAAAACGAGAAGAGTATTTGGATTTACCATATGGGAGCCTGGTGTTATCAGTAGAGTTGGGTCTTGTAATGTGGGTACCTTAGATGACTTTTTGCCACTCCTACATTCACCAGATTTTGGTGCTTATTGGGGTTTGGAGGTCAGCGGCAACAGTAAAGACTTGCCTAAATTGTGGCTGTTTGCTACAAGAGAATCATAGAACCACCCAGGTAGGAAAGGACCTTTAAGATCATTGAGTCAAACCATCTACCTAACGCTGCCAAAACCACCATGAAACCATGTCCTTAAGCACCAGATCTACCCGTCTTTTAAATACCTCCAGGGATGGTGATTCCACCACTTCCCTGGGCAGCCTGTTCCAACGCTTGATGACTCCGTTGGTGAAGACATTTTTCCTAATATCCAATGTAAACCTCCCCTGGCACAACTTGAGGCCATTTCCTCGTCCTGTTGCTTTTCACTTGGGAGAAGAGACCGACCCCCACCTCTCTACAACCTCCTTTCAGGTAGTTGTAGGGAGTGAGAAGGTCTCCCCTCAGCTTCCTTTTCTCCAGACTAAACCCCAGTTCCCTCAGAGGAAGAGACAAGGAAATGGAGTACTACAAGAAACCTTCGCAATTCTGTGTTGAATTCAAACTGGCAGCCACTTACAAGCAGTCAGAGATCAATATTGCTTAACATCTTCAGTAATGACCTGGATAATGAGATGGAGTTTGTAGGTGGTACCAAATTGGACAGGACAGTTGTTACAGCAAGGGTAGGGACCTTGAAGATCCTCAGTGAGCTGGAGAAACTTTATGAAACCTTGTGAAGTTCAACAAAGGCAAGTGCAAAGTTCTGCACCTGAATAACCCTCTGCAGCAGCACAGGCTGGGGACCAGCTGGCTAGAAAGCAGCTCTGCAGAAAAAGGACCGGTGGGTCTCCAGGGACAAGAAGTTGAACATGAGTGAACAGTGTGGTCTTGTGGCAATGGTGGCTAAGTGAATACTGGACTTTATGAGTAAGAATATTGTAAGCATGTCAAAGAGACAGTTTATTCACTCCATTTGGCATTCCAATACTTCACTTCACTGGAGTACTGGAGTAACCAGTTTGGGGCTCCCCAGATAAAGAGATATGTTGAAAAATTGGAGCAAGTCCAGTGAAGGGCCACCAAGCTGGCCAGGGGACTGGTGCATACAGCATATGGGGAAATGCTGAGGAACCCAGGTTTGTTTGGTCTCAAGAAGAGTAAGCTCAGGGTGGGATCTTATTGCTGTTTTCTGCTACCTAACAGATGGCTCTACAGAAGAATGTTCTTGGAAATGTAGAGAAAAAACCCAAACACCAAAAGCAATGAACACAAGTTGCAGCAATGAAAATCTAATTACATGCAAAGAAAAAATTCTTCACCTGGAGAGTGGTTTAGCCCTGGAACAGGTGCCCAAGGAGTTTGGGGAGTGTTTATCTGTGGAGATTTTCAATACGTGCCTGGGCAAATCCCTGAGCAACTTGATGTAACATCAAAGCTGGCTGTGCTTTGAGCGGGAGGTTGGACTGGGTAGGCTCCAGATATTGCTTCCAACTAAATTATTGTATGGTTTATGCACTGCAGTCCCAACAGGTGATTTTTGTCCTGGATGGTTTTTTCAATATCAAGGTTTGCAAAAAGTCCACATAAAAGAGGCTTTAAAAATCTCCGTGCCTTACTTTCTATGCTAGGAGATTTCATCCCCATCTGTAATTGAAGCACAGTGAGTCTCTTCTGCTTTTCTGCTCGTTTTGGCTAGTGCAGGTTGAGCTGGAGCAGCCTGGCAACTGGAAAGCTGAGGATTTCACTACTGATATTTGTGAATATGGAGGCCTGGTTTGTCCCTGGAGAAGCTGGGTCTCTAGGGCTACATGTACACGTTTCCCATGTTTACATGGGACACTAGCAGAGCCAGGGTCTGGGCACAGATAGTGGACGTAGATCTGTACTGTTAAACTGTAGCATGGTCCATAGCATGGTTTGTTGCCTTGGCTCAGCTAACACTCTTCTAGGTGGTCCAGAAGATGGTTTGAGATTGGTTATAGGACAGGGACTGGGTATCACCACTCTGTTTTGAAGGGTAAAAATGTTTAATCGTAGAATCATAGAATCATAGAATGGTTTAGGTTGTAAGGGACTTTGCAGATCATCGAGTTCTAACCCCCCTGCCATAGGCAGGGACACGTCCCACTAGACCAGGTTGCCCAAGGCTAATAATAATAATAATTAATAGCATGAATGTGGATTGTTCCACCTCAGTTGGCATCAAGGCCAGGGAACGGGCCAGGGTAAGTTCTCATTTACCAGTGAACAAGTAGCCAAACAGCATTGGCTGGACCTGGGCACTGTTAAAATACAGGTAGTGTTTGCAGTGTTAGGACTTGCTCCAGCAGATGGACCTCATGGAAGAGACTCTCTGCTTGGATGTTGTAACTCAGGCTCTGTCTGTATTGGTAGCGGGGCTGGAGAAGGGGCTAGCGCAGGGTCCCACAGCCGTCTGTCACCAGTATAGCGTGTTGTTCTCAGTGGGTAGCGTGGGCAAGGTTGTCCTCTCCTGGGGAACAAAAGATGCAGCTACTACCTGATGAAGGTAAAGTCAGGATTATGCTCATCTACTTGTCTACACATCAGCTACTCTTCACGGAATACAGCGAGAAAGAGCTTGCTGCCTGTCCCAGTAGCTGGCTGACCTCATGTCCATGCAGCCAAACCCTCTACCACGTCCTCCTGCTCCTCTCCTTTCCATCCAAAATATCCGGGGTGGCCTTGGCAAATTGACGGTTGATGCTAGCCCTGTGATATCTCAGACTATATTACCTGTGTGGGGTAATGCTCATGGGCAAAATCATTCTAAGGAACAGGGTAGCACTTAAACAAGGGGGATAATTGTATGTCTGGATTCGAACCCTGTTTAGTTTCCAACCCTGTTTGGTTTCCTGGTGCAGATGCTGCTGCTAAAGTCAGTATGGATGGAGACCGTAGCCTGCTCAGAACTGCACAGGAGGAAGGTGGTCATGGATACCAAGACATGACTGGGGATGGCTAGAAAAGCTGGTGCTGTTAGTGCGAGGGTACATGGCAGACAGAACTGCTAGAAGCATTTTCAGTGTGCTGAATCTACAACCCTGGTACCTCAAGTGTCACTGCAATTTGTTAAGGTGAAGGGCAGAGTCTGTAGTTTGTTACTGCTCATTTCTACATGAGGAGCGTTCCAAAGGCTGACCATCTCTGGTGGTGACATATGCAAAAGACTTGTCATGCCTGTCACAGGACCAGTATTGGGTAATTCACCACCCTCCCATGGAGGTAGTGTGCTCCTGTGCTGGGGGGTGAGGCCCCTGTGCAGACAGGCGTGGGATGCTGTCTGTTTTGTGTGAGAACAATAACAAATAAAAAGAATAGACGCCTGCCATGAAATCCTGAGTAGTGCTTAGATTTGATGAGTTTCTCTAACTGGACATTTGACAAAAAGGCAATAAAACGGGATTGCTGCGTGCCAGATGTTTCCACTGGAACTTCTGACACTCGTTGGATCAAAAATCCCCTAAGGAAGTTTGGGTGGTTCAGTATGAAAATGCTTGCATGGGGCCCTGTTCTTTTGTCATTTGCAGCATGTGAAATAAAATGCTGCCTTTGGTTTGAGAAAAAAGACATGTTGCCCTCTAGGCTTAGTTTTCTGCGGCTTTCCTGTGTCTCTCATGGCTTTTGTTGCTCTGCTGGTTCTAGCATTCAGTACCTTTTGGGGTTCATTTTCCCTTTCCCTGCCTCCTGATTAGTGACCAAAAGGGGTTTGTAGTCCTTTCTCTGTAGCTTTCCTGTTGCTTTTAGCAACAGCTTAATGTTGAAGAAATGTCTTCTTGTCAGCTTCCCCTTGTGCTTGGCCCTGGCAAATTACTGGTATAGCACCTAAAAGTTTGAGAGCTTGTCTGTAGAAATCATTTTCACCTTAGCTGAGAAAACAGGCACAAACCATCTGATAGAAAATAATACTCGGAAAATATTTACTTTTGGAGATTTCCATATTCTAAATTCCTGATACGACAAACGTTTCTACTTGTAACTTCTGTTAACACTGTTAACAGGATATTTCTACTTAGATGGTAGAAGTTAACGTTATAATTATTCAGCCTCATAGTAAGCCTCATTAGACTTCTTAGAAATACAATATCTTCTAAGAGCAGCCAGGGACGCTGATCACCTCTGTCTGCAGAAGGGGGCCAGAGATGGTGACTTGAGACAACTCTCTCGGACATAACAAAGGCTAAAAAAGCCTACCCAAACTCTCCCTACCTCTTCCCCTCAAAATGGAACAGGCAAAACCTGGAAAAAATCAACACACCCAAATCAAACCAGAGTTTCACCCTTCCCCAAACAAGATCACAATGTCCATCTCCCTTACACCCATGAGGTGGGAATTTGCTAATAACTTTGCATGTTAGTGTGATCAGTTGCATTACCAGACAGCTAAATAGACAGTTACTACAGGAATTCTATATAAATATTATAACTCTAGTATTAATGTATTTTCTTTTCCTACGACAGTGTCTTAGTTTATGGGGAAGCTTGTAGTGTGTCTGGATAGATACATTGGATTGAGACTCCTGAGATCTGAGTCTTTTTCCATGCTCTGCACTGGTTTGCTGTGAGTCTTTTTACTTTTCTATGACTCTGTTTCTCCGTTAAAGTGAAGATACAGATACTTGTCCTATGCTCTTTTCAGACATTTATAGAATAAATGGTAGGTTGAGAAGGAATTATTTTTATTATGGATAGCCTTTTCCCTTGGAAAACAAGCCATCTTTCATTTGCAGCCTTCTTTCTATGGATGCATGAGGGTTTCTGATTCTTCACTGTTATTTTTGGTAATTTCCTTTCATCGATTTACAGTCTATTAGAGAAGTTTGAGAGTCAGATACACCTTCCCATGTAAGCACAAAGATTTTGCAATACTCATGGAAAACTCATATGTATGTGCTCTCACAGTCTGCATCTGGTAAATTGTTCTAGGCAATTTCTGGTGTGAACGGACAAATATTCACAAATAGGTATCCTTTTTCCCTTATAGAGTGTCAGTCGGCTACTGCTCTCCAACTCATGATCAAGCGCTGTCACGGGAAAAGAAGCTGCAGCATATATGCCAGCACCTATGAATTTGGAGAGCCTTGTTACCCAGGCATCCGAAAGCATCTTAACGTCATCTACACCTGTGGTGAGCCACAAAATTCTCTTACTGTAACTCTTATTGGGATATGTGTTTGATGAACAGTGGTGTGTAAGATTGACAAGACTGGTAATCATACACAAAATGTTGCTGAACTTCCAGTTGGCTCATGGCGATTCTTATTTGGTCAACAGCTCTGTGGGTCACCTGAGTGGTTTAATTCTGTCTCTTTTTCTGCTCATTAGCTTGATAGAAAAAGCAGAAAACGTGGAAATGATATTTTGACACTGCCTCTGCAAGGCAGGAAAATCTGCTGGTGAAATCAATCCACTCAGTGGGCGCTTACATCCTAAATGTTAGCATCCTGCCCTTTCATTTCACTGCAGCAAACTTGTGGTCATCAGCAGGATCCTCATTACTTTGTTCTGCGTTTCATTTTGTGCGGTAGAATAAGGCAATCACCAATCCATACTCATGCACGGCTTTAGCAGAAAGTCACTCAGGTGAACCTTGCAACATTTTCTTAACAAAATATTGTTGTTTGAAAAAAAAAACCCCAAACAGTTGGAGCTCTCAGTTGGGAGCTTAAGTCACAGTGTTGAGCAGACACTGTATTCCTACTTGACTAGTCATCTTGTTTTCCAACAGAGAAAAGAATGTTCCTCTCTGAGCTCTGTGGTATGAAAACAACATCAGGTCTGTCTTCTTCCAGTGATGACATTTTGGTCATTTGTAGCTGTTATATTTCAAAATATTTGCTTGAGAGTTTTGCTTATAAAGTTGTTGCTAGGAACAGCTCAGTCTCTCTCTGTCCCTTTCTACATCCACCTGGAAGAGGCAATTCTGGTTCTATTTTGAATATGCTGAGAAGATGGCTGAGCAGAGGTGGAGTCACTATGGTGTTTTGGTGTTTGGTATAGTTTCTGTAGCACAGCTGATGTACAGCACCTTGAAGAGCAGAGAGAGAAATGCGGGAGCATCAGGCTGAGCTCCTGCCTGGCTGTTGTTTCATTTGGCAGGCATGGCAGGAAGGTTGATTTTTTTTTTTTCCCCTCTTGGTTTCTTTGTTTTTATTTTAAATTATATCGCAAGAAGTAACGAGGCTATCCATGCAAAGCTTTGTGAATTTTCTGACCAGGAGGGTGACATTGTTATATCACTTTTCTTGTAAAGAAACTGGAGAGAAGCTTATCCTCTTGGGGATTTGATGGAAACCAAAGCAATGCAGCAAAACAAGAGCTTAGTAACTCAAAAATCCAGGGACAAATGAAACAGAACCCAATGATGTATTTCCAAAAGGATACCTCCTTCAAAGGCCTCTGCAGCCTTATCCTGCCATTGTTGTCCTGGTCCCAAAGTCCACTACAAAAGATATTAGAGATCTCTTAATCTGACCTTAACTTTCCTAGTCATAGCCTAACTGCGTCAGGAAATGAGTCACGCGTGAGAGCACAAAATGGCATGTTTTGCTTTTTAGTGGGTGAAATCTGCCTCATCCTTTGAAGGTGGCCATGGCTCTTTTTCAAAATCATGATTTCAGACACGTCTCTGAGCTGGATTTTGTGTTCATCAGACACATATTTCTCCCCTCAAACAGCAAAATCCTTCAAAATGTGCAAACCAAATAATCAAGAAGTCAAATTCCAGCCCCATGTGCTAGTGTGAGAGAGAAGTAAATCCTGGCATTCTTTTAAAAGAAATGATAAACCCAAGCCATTTGATATTCTTATGGTCTAGAGAACAATTGCAGAGTAGAAAAACTCCTGTTGGATAGTTTGTCATTTCAGGTTTCCATAAAGCTGCATGCATTGTTGCTCCCGGTATGGTGTTCTCCTACTTTCACAAAACCTGTGGGAGAGAAAGGGGACGGGCTTTGACTGACAAATGTTGACTGCACGTTCCTGTCACCTGTATCCAGATACGTATCCCTGTTCCCCACCTCTTGCAGTTGGGAACACTTGATCCCTGGATGGCAGGATGCGGCTTTGCTGCTATTCACTGGAGAGCAGTGAAAGACGCAGGGTGACCCCGGGATAGCTTGGGAAACGGGATGGGTGTACAAAACAGGTTTCTCTGAGCATCACTTCAGCCTTTCTTATTGCTGCTTCAAATAGGTGACTTCATCACTCTCTGAGATGCAGCAGTGCAGTCAGCCTGCTCTTCTCTGCCGCTCCCCAGCTGCCAGGCTGTGGCAGAAATGTCCTGCCGTGGCTCAGCAGTTTGGAGTGTGTCAGTGGTCTCACCTGTGAGAAAAGCTGTGATGTGTCCTTGGCCAGCGTTATCAGCCCACCGTGCTGCTTCAGAAGAGGTGGCGAGAGCAGGCGTAGCGATGGCAGCATGACAGCGTGGGTTGGAGGACCTTCACTCAGACATTTCCCATGTGAGAAACTTCAGCAGTGATGGGGACAGGGTGGCTGAACTCTGCTCGTGGTGCTAAAGCATGGGGAGGGTTGGAAAGAGAAAAATTCATCTTCTACTGATAGCGATTCATGAAAAAAATAATCTGTGAGGGAGTAATTTATGAGGTGACAAAGGTAATATTAATTGAAGGCTCATGTGTTGTTACCAGAAATGACGGCCCTTTTGCTGAGGTCGGCTTTGCGACAGGCATTGACGCTGGTCTTGGCTGTGTAGAGCAATGACTAGTGAAGAGCTTGTGAAGTGACTTACCTCCCAGTCCTGGCAGGAGAACGTCTGCAAGCTTCTCGCAGGTCAGCACATACAGACTGTTATTCTCTGGCTTGACAGCGGGAGCTGAGTTCTATCCCGGATCTCCGAGAGGTAAATGGATGAGGCAACAGCTTTGGTTTCTTTAAGCTGTGTCCAGATTTCTCAGAGCTTCATTCCTCCAGCCTCCATGTTTTATTGGACGTGAGAGTTCCTGCCAGACACACACAATTTTGTTGAGAAATCTGGTTTTAAATAAAGGTGTCATCTAACTTTTTGCTTAGCTGTATTTTTTTGAATAACTTATTGTAATTACTACAGCCAGTGGGAGTGTCTCAAGTCAGCGGTTCTCCGTATCGCATTATATCCCTTTGCATCTTGCATTAAATGCCTATTGGCATCACTTAACTGAGAGGGAAAAGCTACAAGTCAGGGTGTATGTACAAGATGATTGAAACAAGCAAGTAACCGGCAGCCCAACACGATAGCGATCTCTTGTGTGCATCAGGGTCCCATTAGCCCAGCCAAGGAAACAGATGAAAAATCCTCTAACGTAAAAAACATTCCAAACCTGAACCTTGGCAGGATCAGAAATACTAAATTTTGGGCCCAAGCCAGGTTTAGCTAATGGAATGGTGTGGAAGGTGGGATTTTCCAGTATGTGGGTCCCATTACTGCATTAATAAATACATTAATTATTTTTTTAAAAGGAAAAGAGAAGTTAATTCTGGGAAAATGCATGACGACATTGCTTTCTGAGTGTGGTGGTTGTAAATAGAGGAAGATGTAAAAATTTTAGCTCTGCCTTTTCTTTAAAACACCCTGAAACTCTTAGAGGGTAAGAGGAAATAAGAGAGTATTAATGCAACTGAGAAAAATAGTGCAATAGAGACTTAATAGAAAATTTTTACTTTCTTTCCCTTCTGCCCCCCATTACCCCCCTCCCATCTCCCTGCCTCTCTCTCTTTCTTTGGTATAAAGCATTGTATTTGTAATATCTATGTGTAGCTTGCTTGTGGTTTTGCACTTACTGATAAGTTTAGCTCCTGACCTTTTCCTTTTTCTTAATTGTCCACTTATGACCTTCAAAGACTCCCTTTAGCGCTCTAGATCTCTTTCTTCTCTAGTGTATTAGACTTGTTTTTTTGGCCTCTGTTGAATTCCCAACTCCTCAATGTATTAAAACATTGTGTTGAATTTTTCTTACGTGCGTAATACCACTTGGATTCGAGGAAGTGTTTAAGTGTGTGCTTCATTTTAAGACCCTTGCATAAATACCATGAAAGTTAAATATTTTCTCAAATACTTCCTTGAGCGGGGATGGGGGGGTTGTCTGTGTGTAAAGAGAAACCTTATTCTTCGCACTGAAAGGGAGCAATCCAGAGTGCCTACTGTCCCCACTGCCAGTCCTGCCTTCCCGTGCAGTCCATGGAGGCTGTAAATGTAAACCCTCTGCTATTCTTTAAATACAGGCACTGGTCAGAAATGGTCTGATGAGGGGGAAAAAAAAGAAAATATAGGGATTGTGAATTTCTTTGTGTCTAGGCCTGTTTCAGTGGATTGGCTATCGGTCCTGTTTGCTGGTGACTTTTTAGTGCCTTTGTTGGACATATGTTGGACAAAATGGAAGAAACGTGGTCTTGGAGGTATTTTTGATGTGAATATCCGTAGTGTGTTTGGATGTGTCTATGCCTCCTGCTTGATTCATGCTCGACGGAAAGAGGTTCTTGGGCTGAGAGCTAATGAACTGCCATGGTAACTCATAAATTGCCTGGAAAATCCTGCAGTTCTGCCACATTAATAACCCTGCCATCCTGCTTTATGAGGCAGTACGGTGAGTCCCAGAGGTCAAGTGCTTCACATCCTGATGAGAGAACTGGGCAGGTAAAGGACAAAGCACGAGCACAGGGACAGCAGCTATTGTTTCGTGGTGTCGGGGTGGATGAGATGTGGTAGAGATGCTCTGGGGTGATGGGGGTGTGTTGACCTTTGCTTTCTCTGGCTGGTTGGGAAAGCAGTCTGGCTTTCTCCGAAACGCTGTGTTTAAATAAATATTCTATCAAGTTGGACTACAGGCAGAGTCGGTGTTAGACAAGAGAGCTCTGAGGGGGTTGCCCTCGTGATGGTGATGAGGAGGGAGGTTGAAGAGTTGCACAAATTCTCTCCTGTCATCTCAAAGGGACTGTGCTCTAGTCCATCATCTCCTGTGCAGGAAATCTATCAATGCCTCAGGCTGGATGAATGCAGTGGTCCCTTTTGCTCTTAAAATTTCTGAGTTCATTAATATAGAAAACGTATTTTTATCGCTGCAAAAAGGCTTTCTGTAAAAAAGCAATTTCTATAAAAAGCAATGTCCAAAATCTGCCAAAACGCCCCAAGTTCCCGACTTCCAAGAAAAGCCAAAAGCATTTTGACCCTTTTGAAACGGGGCAATGGAGACGGGGTCTTGCTAGAGAAAGACAGACACAGAATATATAATGTAGGCTTCCTTTCTTTAAAAGTTGAAATAAAACTGATGTCTACAAACAAGTAAACATTTTAGGCAACCTAACTCTAGGGATATTAAACTGAATATGTAATGTTTGATAATGGCTGTTTAACTGGGATTCTTGTGTCAAACTCTAAAGCAGAACCCACAGACATGTAGATTTTAAATTCATGGTCACACAGTTTGACTTCCCAAATAAATAAAGAACAGAACAATGATATAATTTCATTATGTAGCTTCTTTCAATGTTAAGAATTTCATTTCAGACATGGCTTGGGACATCTGTTCAAATCCTCTTTCTTATTTTCCTAGGATAATAGAAATTAGTCCAGTAATTTTTGTATCAAGCCTATGATTCTGTTCAAGCTATAGTGTGTTTTTTAAGAAGTAATGACTGCAAATAATGAAAAATTCATGAAGTGGGATTCATCTGACCAAGTGCAGACACATAAGCCATAGAGATTTATAGTGTAGGCATTCCCATCTGAGAAAAATTCCTTTTACAGGTAATGGAGAGAAACAGCTGCTTTTAAGGCACAAATCATCTCATCCTAAAGTAGATGCCTGAAAGAAATGAACTGCATATTTGAAGTGACAGTTCTCCTTTACTGACTCTAAAGGGAGCTTCTGGTGCTTAGCTGAGATATTGTTATCTACATGTAGGACCCCTATGATGCAGATGTCTACCTCTGGTTACATGGCTTTCAACCACTGTGTTCTTAAGCAAATGCTCCTTTTGGTCAAAATTATCACTGCTACATAATTATAATGATAATACCAGTGTTTTCTCCTTACATTTATTGGTTTCCACTCCCACTGTTTGACTGGATCTCCAAATATCATAGATTATCCAGGTAAGAGATGAAGGTGATGCTTATTTAAGTTCTGAAGGGGGATTTCTTCCTCTGAACCTTGAGAAATTATCTGTAGCCAGACAAGAGTGTTAGTGCTGAAAAAATTCTCACATAGCAGCTTGGTGTCTTGCACCTTAGCTCAGGGTTATATCAGTCTCCAGACTTCGGCTTGGAGAAGAATTTTCCTTTAATCAGATTTGTATGGGATTGAGGTCCACTTTCTACATTTCACCTGTCTAAATTTCCTTGATGTTTCTGGGAGCTAGGATGGGGTTGATAGCTTTGCTGTCTTCTTTGACTGGCTTTCAGTTTTTTAGTCTTTTGGCCTTTTGCTCTCAAGGTCAGATTTGTTGTAGACTGTAAAGGACTGCGGCTGGTGGTATGGGAGAGGGGGCAGAATAAATCTTCATTGGTGATGTAGCATCTTTTGCCTGTTCCTGCAAGCGAATGGACTTGCTGAACCTCATCCCAGCCTTCTACACTTTTCCATCCAGGGGAAGGAGAAGCAAGGAGCTCGTTTCTAATTTCAGAAAATTAGACCTTACTTCCAGAAATTAATCGTACTTCACAGAACCTGTTAAAAAAACATCTGGCAGTGTAACTAAAGACTGCACCATGATGGGTAAGCACAAAACTTAAGGCTGACATTTTCCAGCTTCTGAGGCTGAGACTTTGTCATCTTTGGTGATGTTGTCTTCACAGTTTTTGTGGGTGCAGTTTCCTGGGTCTTAGAGAGAAGCAAAGGAAACCCCTCAGCCAGCAAAGCTTGTATAATTGGGATTTCACAGCACAGATCTGCTGGAGATCATGGATTCCCTGAGGACAAAGGCAAGATGCTGTCTCTTTTGCTGACCAGTGCTAAAGTGAGTGGGGCACATGCTTTAATAATGGGATTGGAGGTACCTGCTAATAACAGAGACTACAGTAGCTCTGCCATCCCACATCAAGGAGGAATACATTAATTAGAGGCAAAGAACTCTTCAGGTTTCATGTCAGTGGCTGCACAAGGATGTGAAATGCGAGTGACATGGCACAAAGAGCCTGATTACTTTTAAGATGAAGCTTGGTAAATTAGGTAATCGGAGGCTGTCATTGTGCTGCTCCTGTTTGCCTTTGCCTACTGTACAACTCACTGTAGCTTGATCTGAATCACACGTGCAGAAGAGTCCGAACACGCCTGGCCTGGCTGGCCCAGACACAGCAACTCTTCATTACCAGGGCAGAATGAGCTGGTGTCTGACATAGATTAGGGTAAATAAATATTCTGAGGAAGCAGAGCTCCGCATCTCAGGTGGAGGAGGAGCAGGTAATGCTGTCACCTCAAAGGGAAGGCTTGAAAGCCCTTTGATTCTTGCAGAGAAGAAATGGAGACCTGGAGATAAAAATCATTGCCTGGGGGATGGGGAGGAAGGAAGATGGGGTTAGAGGGAGCAGAGAGGGAGTTCAAAGGACAACTTTTATGATGATCCGAAGCAGAATGAGCTGTAAGACAAGTGCCGCCTTAAAATTAGGCAAGCTTTGCAAGCCTGCTGTTGTGGTCCTCTATCTCTGCCATTACTGGGAGACGTGTAGAGCTTCTGCTATGGAAAAAAAGAAGAGTCCCATAAAGAGTTAGCTAAAGTACTCTGCAACCCTTGACCCCCGTTGTTCACAAGGTGTCTGCCTTTATCCCTTCTTGGTTTTGTTTTAGTTGAGAAGGACCATGGTCTTAAAGTCACGGGGAAGTGCACCGGGCGCTCGCTGTGAGGTTGCCATTGAGTGTAAGGGGCTGCTCAGGGTCTGCGATGCTCCTGGCTAGAGGCTGCTGGAGTTACAGTCAAGATGTGGTCCAAAAGTGGGGTTGTGTGAAGTATATCGACGGCTGGATGCAGGGAGGGGTGGTTGGACTGTCGTGGTGGAGTGGGTGATGTCAAGGATGGGAAGGAGGAGGGTGGGACTTTTTTTCATTCTAGTATCACCCATATATTTTAGAAATTTAGAAATTTAAGACGTGTTTTAGAATGGACCAGGAGTTTCCATTGTAATAACTGTAACCCTAAACTGTAACACAACCAACATTTTATGGTGGTTGACAAACCTTTGAGGTTTCTAAACAGATTTGCTCATTGAATGATTTCTTCTGGCATAAATATGCACATGTCCTGAGGGCTAAACAGCAATCTGCCAACTGGAGAGCTGATTTCAGGCTGGGGTTACATCTGGGGGTCTGCCTGTCTGTCCCTGCTTGAATAGGGAGAGCAGAGCCTTGAAAGTAGTTGTGATCCATCCATGATTTCACCCCCAAAAAGCAGATCTACCTGAGGATGATTGTGCAAGATGACATCTGAATGTAACGAATCTAAAGGAAATCTTTCGTGAAGTCTGGAGAGAGATAACTGGAGCAGAATTAAAGTTACATGGGTTATCTAGATGGTGACTATTTTCTGTAAGCATAGCCCTGCTGTCCAGACTTCTTTTTCTTTGACACGCTGACTCCCTTAATGGTGTTCTTTTAAAAGTTCTGACCATGAATAAGTGGTCGATGTTTACCATTTTATTGTCACAGGCTACTTTTTTTACCTGGGAACCTCACTGAATAGCCTCATTAAATAGGGTTACTGTTGATTCTCCATTCCTGTCAAGACCTGCAGAGGTTTCAAATATAGTAATTAACAGTAATGTTGCCACATGTGAGTCTTCTTTACTGAGAAGGCGGTAGGCAGCAAGTCTGCCAGCCCCTTTCATGCAGGAGACTTCAGGCTATAGCCAGAGGAATGTCTCAGCAATGAACGGCTGACCCTTCTTTCAGTGATCACCCTAACTCCTCCTAATTGAGGTTAATGCCAAAAGCATTGACACCTTGATGCTAACTCATTAGTGCCTGGAGGCTACAGGAGATTGCTGACAGCTCAGTGAAACGCTCATTAGATTAAATTTAAAGGGAGCGTGTGACACCATGACCAATTAAGATATATTTGCATGGATCACATATACATTTGCCTTTCCTTTTTCAGAATGTATCAAGACAATGCCATCCCCTTGCATCATTTTTAGAAGGATTCACAGCTGGTGTGTTTTTGCGAGCACATGCACATTTCTCTGCTGGGCACGTACCACTGCCCTGCTGTTTTCTAGCTGCCCCCTCTTGGCTTCCTCCGCTTTAATGCGAAGCAAACAGGAAATTCTCTGGGATTTGGAAAAATCCTTGTTCCTGACCATGAAAAGAGAACTGGAAGAGTGGGACCGAGAGGGGAAATAAATAGCAATTTTCTGAAAGCCACCAAAGATGCAAATATATGCGACCTCCGTGATGGGGTCCCTTGGTACAACTGGGGTTTTGTGAGCTGCTGCTGAAATAGAACAGTAATAGCCGCTCAGGGGTGTCATTTCATTGATGAAAGGTCCATGGGCATCAAATGTGTATTTAATTGCTGGGAAGTGCACTGATGGTTTACACCGTGTTGCCATGCCTACAGGCCTCAGCAAGGACTGTCCTGTTGTGCAATGCACTCACTTATTAAGAAGCAGTCCCTGCTATGAGTAATTTAGTGGGTACATAGGCAGGGCCAGGTAGACTTTGGGAGAAAATATTGGTCTCATTTTACGCGTGGAGACAACATTTACACAAGGGTTTGTGTCATCGAAGCTGAACCTAAGATCTATCGACACAATGCCTTACCTGTGCACGCCTCCTCCCTCCCTACCAGCTTATCAATGTATGTATTCTGTGGTGACTTTGTTAGACAAATAGATCTGTGCTTTGTTCACCATGCGCTATTTCCTGCCTAATGCTTTCTCACACGAGATGAAAAGAAAGCAGCAGGATGTGGCAAGATAATTTCTATTTTTTTCCTGTTTTCAAATTCAGCTGTGGCTCTCCATGGCCAAACCAACTGGGGAGGTTTCTCCGTAGCAGGCAGCTGTCAACATCCCCTGCCCTGCATGGACTAGGCAGGGAGGAGGATGCTCATGTGATGACATACGTGATTTATAACAGCTGAATGATGGCCAGTCTGGATTTCTTTAGCCTGGTGTCACTAAAGAGTATTTCTCTTGTTCCAGTTCAAATTCGCGGCTGGGAGAGGCAAAGTGATGGTAGGGCATAGAGGCTGATATTTCCGTGTCTTCCCACTACCCAGGAGCATGGCCAGCCCCATTTCATCCTTCAGTGGTATAACAGAATTCCAGAGAACCACTCCTTTCCCCCACTTTGGGCATTTTCTTGCATTCCTGCTGATCTCTGAGGCCCAAGGCATGGATGTTTTATTTTCTGGCTGTATGGAGGTCTTGGAGTGGACTTTTACAGTCTTGGTGTCTGGTCATCCCTACACTGGTGCTTAGGGATGCAGGTGAAGCATTTAAGAGTAGAGGCCCTCAGAAAGTTCCTTAAATAACGTCTGCTCAGCGCAGATGGCCTTTTGCGGGGCACCCCCCTTCGGTTACAGTGAGGAAGAGATTGCCATGGGAGTTACAACCCAACAGTCTTGACCTTCAAGAAACTTTCCTAAACGTTCAGCTGGCATCTACTTTTCCTACCTCCATTCCATGACCTCCATTTATTCGAAGTGTACGCACCCAAACAGTTAATGCCCCTTCAGACAGACACTTCAAATACTGTTGACAGTGGCTACTTTTCGTGTCCTGTTTTAGTCATTGTTTAGCTAAGCCATTCATGTTCCACTCCTTTAATCTTTCCTCATAAATCAACCTGTCCAGTCGCTCAATTGTCTTTTTGTTGGTCTTTTCCACAATTACCTGTATCTTTTAACAAACACTGAGCAGGCTTATGATTATTTTTCCCCTGGGGGCCAGAAGAGACTTAGAATTTCTTTGCCATATATTAGTACTGGCTGTTTTTTTGTCATCGTACAGTACCAGTACCAGTATCCCAGACAAAAAGCTAACTGTCTCTCTGGAGTTTCAGTCCCAAATGTCCTGCTGCTCAGTATTGTACTTATTTTCCCTTATTTAGGTGAACTGAGCCAAGGAAAGCAGCAATTTCTGAATATCAGAATAGAGAAGCATTTCTGCATGGGGGATAGCAGGATCATGGGGGACAGTATCAGCATCCCTTGCTGGCCAGTTGTGTTCTGAGCCTTACTAATACAAAGGCCTGGGGCCTTAAGGATGACTGATGCTGCATAATATAAACAGTGAAGCAAATCCTACTAAATCCCTTTAGAAGATATTTAACTAAATTCCTAAGCCATGAGGCCACCCTGGGCTATCTCTTATCTTTGAAAGCCATCTCACAGCTGCCTGCAAAGACTCTGGAGGCTGGTTAATCCAAGCAGATGGACCCTTGGTGTCGGTGCCTTCAGGGGAAGGAGTGAAGGAGTGAGGGCAGAGACTTGGAGGTCTCTTTTTTGAGTGGGTGTCACTCCATTTCAGCACAAGACAAAGCCTCAGGGGAGAGGAAGGTACCTGGTATGCAGCTCCATCTGGAGTCCAACAGACCTGTTCCTTAGCTGGTCAAAAGTTGCCTCAGCCTGGATGCTTATAGCTCACGGTGATCCAGGGAGTATATGTCAAGGACAGGTTTGTAGATGGGACTTGCACCATCTGGTTCCTAGATCATATTTATTTGCTTCAAGCTTTGATTAAATTCTTGTAGTAGAAGAATTTTTCTTTAGAAGAAAAAAACCATCTCTTGGAATAGACAATAGATACCTTTTTTTACAGGGATATGTGAAAAATTAGAAAAAAAATGGATCAGCTCATAAAAGGGCAAAACCCCACCACATTTCTTCCCCTGCTTCCTTATCAACAAGTGTTGCCTCTTTATTTTTGGACAGACATGGTAGGTAGCATGGCACAGTGGGTGGGCACTGGCCTAAGGCCAAGAGACTTTCTTCTTAGACCTGATTTGTCACCAGCTCTTTGGTACTTGTCTTCTGCCTTGTGTGGTTAGGCTGCAGGTCCTAGGGCTGTTTGCTCAGCATCTGGCACTAGAGAACAGCAGCCTCACTACCTCCCTTGGGCTTTCAGTGTGTGCATCTAGAGCAGCCACGGTCATACAGATGTGACGAGTCTCTGCTTTCAGTGCCTACAGTTGCTATTGAACTTTATTGACAAGAAACTTTGAAAGATCAGGTGTTAATCTCCTGCCTGACATATCCATTGTTGTCACAATAATTCACTCAGTCATGAATTCAATGACTGTCTCACATTTCTCTCTCTCTCTTTTTTTTTTGTTTCTTCTGCAGCATTGTTGTAATTCTTACTATGAAAAATAACCAATATTAAATTCTCTTCTCCTCTGTGTTTTTTCAGTGAAAAGACCAAACCATCCAGGATTTATCCCAGGATTATATACTAACACACATTTTTTAACGTGCTGTATATTGATCAAAGGGTCTGACTTCTGCTGCATGAAAGCTGTACCTGATTCCCATAAATAAGAAAGGCAAAATTTCTCCTCTGTGCTATTAGAGATTATCAAAACCTTCTGCAGATGCCTTGGGTATCGGTGAGGAATGAAGCATAGGATGTCAGGGCTGTATTGCAGCTCTTGAGAGGACTGAGCCACCTAGTAAATTGGAGTTGGAGTGTGTGTAATGTGAATTTTCTGTCAGATGTTTCTTAGCCTATTACAGTATTAACAAACAAACGGATTTTCTTTCCTTTCTCACCTCATCGGTCTTTGTCCCCTAAGTTACGCTTAATTAAAAATTAGGGTGCCTTTGACAGTAAAGAAAATGAAATGGGGAAAGATCAGATATCGGTTTGTATTTTCTGTTTTTCTTTCCTTCCTGTTCCCATTCAGCATTGTCAGGGTAGTGATTTTCTCTTAAGCAGCACTTAGGCGTATGCATATGTTTGCATTTAATTTCCAGATGGCGAGGCAAGCTTCTAATAACAGTGCAAGTTGCTGCTTTATAGATCTGGATGACTGGCTTACCTTCCTTTTGCAGCTGGCCAAGAAACTGCGCCCCATACCCTGGGATGCCGACACACTCATGCCTGAGCCAGGCTTTTTGACCTTCAAGCTAAACTGGTGCAAGAAATGATTTACCTGTCCCCGACTGCAAAAAGGTTCACCAGCTCTTTACATATGTGAGGCTGGCTCGTTCTTGAATTCAGGATCATACGAACTGCTTTACTTTTTGGCATGGTGGCTCTCTCTAAATGTGTTTCCTGAAGTCTTGAGCAGATAGGTTTGATTCAGGGAAATTTATTTAATCATTAGCACTGACATTTTGGTTAGGGCAAAAATATTTTCCTAAGTGGAGGGACTTGTAATGATTCCTCTCTGTTTCTCTGTAAGCATTCCTCTGCAGACTTCGTGGAGGGAACGCCATGTCTCTAGCTGCGTCTCAGGTGTCTTGTCCTGGCTTGGCGAGTTGTGTTTTCCTGAGGAACCTGACCGAGTGAGTTGCGCGTCTCCGTGTAGCTCGGTCCAGCCAACAGATGCTTTTGAAGTTCAAGACTAAAGGTTTGGACTAGCAGTGGATGCAATCTTGAGTGTAAGTAGAAGGATGGAGTACTGAGTGCATAGATGTATTGATCTGGATAGGAATGCAGTTGCAAATAGGTATGTTATTAAACACGCTCTAATGCTGACCAGATGTAGCCGTCTACAGTATAATCAGCTACATATGGACTAGATATGCTGGCCTCCCTTTGTAGTCAGTATATGAAAAGAAATAGACATTTCTAGGTTGCAGTTCATCTCATTTTCAAGTAGATATCTCAGGTACCTTAGAAGTGCTTATTTCTCTCTCATTTTTAAAGGAACCCATGGTGACTAGACCGAGTGTGAATATCTGCATTGTTGACATCTAAAGTTAGGTCAGGTAATTCTTACTTGAATGTGTTTTCTACAAAATTACTTATTTTCAATAACTATTTGTCACTACTTTCCTGAGTCTTCAAACCTCATGATGTTTAAATGAAGTTCTAGCACCTTGTTGATTATAAGTTTATTAAATTGCTTCAAATCTTTTTCTTTTTAAACTTACTAGTCTTTGATAGTTTCATATCTTATTACAAGAAAAGACAAAAATTCAGTATGGAGTTCAATAATATCTGCTTTCAGGAAACAATGTCTCTTCTGAAGGATCCTTGTTCTTCAGTGGGTTTGTACCCAGTTTTGCAGGACGGGATTTAGGTTTTGGTTCTGACACTGAGTGTGGCTGTCTAGAGGTCAATGAGATATCAAAGCTCCTGCTGTAGCTGGTAAGCCAAGGAAACGTGGTTTTGTGCTGACTAGATACCTAGAGCTGAGTTGCCCTCACATATGCACATAATGATATTGTTTTATTTATAGGTCCTGCCTAATATTTGCACACTCTGTCTTTGATGTTTCAGCCTAGGGCCTTTCAAAAGCACTGGACACTCATGTTTAACCGGATCATGGGTATTTGACCAGCTGAATTATTCTCAGACTGTAAAGACCAGATCAGTGCTGATAATAGTGGGAACTCACATGCCTAATACCCATGTGGACACTTACACTGCAACAACTGAAATACGGGTGTCTGAATCCAATACTGACTCCCCACTTCTTGTCACCAAGCAAGGGTGAAACCCTGGGAAGGGTTTATCTTTTTCTATGGGATGCAGTGGTCCTAATATAGTTTCATTGCCCTGGCAGCTGTCCCTGTGGAGGACAGCAAGAATGCAAGGGAGGGAAGGCTAGTGTTGCTATTTATTTCTTGTTTTTAGCCATCTTTGAAAACATTGGATCCCAAAAATGGACACAGCACTGTCACAGCACCACACAATGGTCACAGCATATCCTTCTTATGGCACAGAAGAGCAAAGAGCCTCTTCTCTATTTTGAGACATCAAAGGATTCCATGTCCTTCCGAAGGGCATTTCCTTTTCCCAGTTAGTGATAAAAGAAAAACTTTCCCATTCTTTTTATTTCAGTGGAAACTTACCCAGCTCAGAAGCAAGGGTTTGGGGTTGGGGCTAGAGACTGTACCATGGAAAACATGATAATTTGCAACCAGAAATGCTTTGTACCAACCCAAGAACAACAACTTTCCACAGTAAAAAGGTCCTGGTGATATTTATGCAGTGTAGTAACACAGAGTGCTCTGGCAGGTCCATATTCTGCACACCAGCTCTGTGGGGTATTTATCCACACGAAAGCAGCTGGGGTGATGCCAGCAGAGCTGTGAGCACCTCCATCACCCTCCTACCTTCTCACTGCCTGGTTGTCCCGTGTGCACCCTGCGCTGCCAGGGTGCAGGTTGACCATGGCATGGCCTCACGGGTCTGGAGGTGTTTTACCCCAACAAGCACGGGAGGTCCTGCCTGATTTGGAGGACATGATCTGGCTGGACAAGGAGCTGCTTGTTTTGACAACCTGTGTCACCTGGAGAAAGGACCAGGGCACCTCTGGTGGAGTGAACACCCCCTGTAACATAGGGAAACTCTCTTCTCTCCAGTGAGGGAGAGTGTTTAGCACATGCAACTTCTAGCTAGACCCCATAGCCTGGGAGGTTCTCCAGGGACTACCCAGCCCTGATCTTGTCAGAAGCCAGCACAGCCTTGTTAGAGCCCTTTCCAGCTGGCTCTGAGCTGGTTGGCACCATCTGCCAGTGGAGAAGTTACAGCGTGCCATGGCTTGGCCACTCCACTGTCCCTGCACCACAGAGGTGTCCTGGGACACCTGGTGGTGTCCAGCATCTGCTGGTGTTGGTTCAGTGCCCACTGGTAGAAAACCCCCATGCTGGGGGAATTCTCCCGCCTCGCTGCCCCCAGCATGTTCTGCTCCTTTTGTGTCTCCCAGGCAGCAGAGAGGACAAGGGATGAGTTTGAACACATCGAGGAGGCACCTACGACCTGCCAGGCATCCCCTATGCACCACAGCAGATGCTGCGCTGCACCAGTTTGGACATTTAACTGTGTTTAGGAGAGAGTCCCCGTGGGCTACACTTGTGCAGTGAAAATGTTCTCTGGCCCTAAGGGCTAAGTGGCAAGGCATTTGAGTAGAGAGACTCTCTGTACCCAAACTACCTGTGGTGAAAAGTCCCCTGGCTGTGCTGTCCCCTGGCCCGTGCCAGGGTGTTGTTTGGGTGGGCACAGGCCAAAACATCTACAGGAATTTTTTTAGTTACATGTGTACAATTGCAAGCCGGTGCTTGAGCCATTTAGTTTATTAATATAGATATGTCCTGGATTTGACCTCCAGCTCAAGGAAGTTTCCTGATCATTATTATTCCAGTCTCTCTTTGTTTATTCTTCAGTCTTTCTGGGATAACAGGCTACTGTATTCAGCATCCTGGCATACTTAGGAACATCCCTGCTCCAGATCAGGATGGTTTTCCTGCCAGAAAAGGCTGTGGGGCTCCAGAACAATCTCTTACAGGGGAAGTGTTGAGACAGTCTCGCCCTTGTGTGGTGGAGAGTGAATCTTGTGTTGGCCAGTGAATGGCCAGCAAACCCTGAACTTGGGAGCATTTTCTATCTTGGCTCCAGGGACAGTGGGAGAGCAAGAGAGGGACCGACGAGAGGGCTGTGCCCTGCTGCCCCTGCAGGGGAAGCCACCCCATTTTTTGCTCTTAGGCTGTTCTCAAATATTTTTGTCCAGTTCTTTCTCATGATTTTGTTGCCATAAGGTTGGCAAAGCAAAACCTGGTAAAACCGGTTGTTGCCTCCGCACATGGAACACAGACACTCAGCTTCTCAACAAGTCTCCTCTTCTCCTTTTCCTGGGCTCCCCGTCCCAAAGAGCAGCAGCTGCTCCATGTACCTGGTACATTCAGGGCAGGAGGATGTCTCCTCTCTGATACTAATGACTTTGCCTGCTTGGAAGGAAAAAGAACTTGGACAACATCCACCATTATTTAGATGGGTGGTGGAAACCAAGCTGGGCTAATTTGATAACTTTGAAAAATACAGGCTCCTCAAACTAGTATTTATTTTGGACATGTACATTCAAGTAGCATTTAATTGATTTATTTAATAAAAAGAAAACCAATCCAAACCATAATACTCTTTATTAAATGTTCCCAGTTCAGTCCGAACTCTGATTTGCTTTGAAGGTACTTTGGGGTCGTATGCTGTAGCCAGGAGAAGCTGCAGCATTTGTAGTCATTAACCAGGAATGGGTCTGAAATGGGCTTTGGGGTTCAGAAATGAGGAGGTGCTGGAGTAAATCTTTCTAGTCAAGGTTTGAATCCCTTCTTAGACAACAGCTGTTGCTGGGAGAAAGGCCAAACTCCCCGAACACGCTGGGCAAAGCAGGTCAGTAAGGGATGATGTCTTGTCTGAGCGGGTCCTAGGACCTGATGCAAAATCTTTCAGTGGAGTCAACAGGTTTTGAGTCAGGTCTCAGATGATTCTGTTCTGCTATAAACACAGAGGAACAGCAATAATTGTAGACCACGGTGTTCATTTTGGTCACTATGATGTTATTATAACTGATTCCCTGTCCACAAACACACCCTGTTTCCTTTGCTTGCCCAGCAGCTCTTATGAACCAAACATGTTGTTGAAAGGGAGCTGCAGATAATGTGGTTTCCCTGAGCTTTTCAAACATGCTATAAAACCAGTGGAGCCAAAGTAATCATCGTTATTAGTAAGCAGACTTGGAGCCTGAGTCTGAATCTTCTCTGTGTATAAACAACCTGCATTTGTATGTATCCTCCCTGCCTTGGGTGATGAAGGTTTGACTGCGAGATTAGGGGTTGAAGGCTCTGAGATTTCAGCTGTGTGTCTCTTAGAGCCATAAAGCCCGTAGAATATCAGAAAATTTATTGCTGTGACTTGGCTGCAAACTCCCTGGAGTGGCCGAGGGTTATGGACCTCATGATAAATAGCATGTGCTAATATCTAGCAAATGATAATGCAGACCACAGAAAAGTACGGAGAGAGGAAAATATATTCCCAAGGACTGATAACTAATGTAAAGAGCCAAGAAATAAGAGTGGGAGGGAATATCCCCAGCTTCCCTCTCCATGGATAAGTCACTGCATTACTGATGCGCCGCACAGGACACAGCATTGATCCCTCCTGCACCAAAGTTACTCCTGGCAATAGTTCAGAATATACAAATTCACAAAGCCCCGCAGGCAGAGTGGACCTGATGTTTTCCAGCCCCAGCTGGAAGGTGGTAGAGACTATATTTGAAGCAGATGAAACAGCTCGTGGCTAAAGCTCAACTGGTTGTTTACAGGGCTTCTCCGATGCCCCTGTGCCATCTGCTCCATGCACAGCGTGGGTACTTTACAAGACCATTTTCCTGTCACTATTTCCCAACTCATCCCTTCCCAGAGAGTGAAAAAATCCTCCGTCTTCTTGCATCCGACCAGAGAGGGCATATCCCCACTGGAAAGCTCCCTGTGCCTGCGATATGCCCTCCTGGAAGAGTCACATTCCCTGATTGTAAACAGAAATGTGCCATCAGAGAGGATGAGGCACGTGTAACGTGACGTCAGATCGCAGCGGGTGAGCCCTACTTGCATGGGGATCACTCGGTGAGGTGTTTACCGTGCGTGTGTACAGACAGCACCGTTCCGGTGAGCGCTGCGCCAAATTACGTCAGTCCTTGAGGCGGCAGGGTTTGTGCAGCTGGTAGGTGGTTGCAATAAGCCAGGGTCTGGGGTGACCCACAGCCTCATTTTCTTCTAGTGGCCTTAGACAGAGGCAGCTGGAAGGTGGATGTTGCCGACTGGCCATGCCTGCTGCTTGTGGTCTGGGATGGGGAAGGGGCCAGGTGTAGTGAATTCCTGGTGAATGAGTAGAAGGGGATGAGAGGGAGGATTGAGAGGGGCAGGTCAGCCTTGAGACATGATGGGGCTGCAGTGGATGGGGCTGCTTCCCCCTGATTCCACGAAGCGCTACGAAGATGATGCGGGGCCTGGAGCATCTTTCTTAAGAGGAAAGGCTGAGGGAGTTGGGTCTTTTGAGTCTAGAGAAGAGCAGACTGAGGGGGGATCTCATCAATGCTTACAAATCCTTAAAGGGAGGGGGCCAGGAGGAGGGGGCCAGGCTTTTTTCAGTGGTACCCAGTGATAGGACAAGGGGCAATGGGTATAAATTCGAATATAGGAAGTTCCATCTGAACATGAGGAGGAACTTCTTGACTTTGAGGGTGGCAGAGCACTGGAATGAGCTGCCCAGAGAGGTGGTGGAGTCTCTGACTCCGGAGATATTCAAAACCCGTGCAACCTGCTGTAGGGGGACCTGCTCTGGCAGGGGGGTTGGACCAGATGATCTCTAGAGGTCCATTCCAACCTAAGGGTTGGAATCACATTCTGTGATTTTATGATTCTGTGATTCCCAGAGGAAATCCGTACCTACTTCATCACTGTTTTCTGACCTGCGTTAGAGGTTGGTCTCTTAGCCTAAAATATTATACGTGGAGAACCTGTTTATTCATCCCCAACCCTGACCCAGTGGAACAGAAGCTCGCAGTATGCCATGGGTCATTACAGGGTGACATTGCCTTCGCACAGTTGTCTGTGCTGCAGTGATGGAGAATGCCCACCTCCTGCACCACCACTGTGCCTAATCCACAGCCAAAATGAGGAGAGCTCAGAGGCAGAGGGCAGCGATTGCCTAATGACTTTAGGTGTTACTTTGGAGCAGGAGGTGGAAAATGGTGCAGGTAAACAGCTGATTGTGAAAGGTAAGGCTTTGCTTGGAAAGGAATTTGATTCAGGTATTTTTCCATCAGTTGTGAGAAATAGAGCCTGCTGGTGATCAGAGATACAGCCATGCCACTGCTGAAAGACGAGGATTTGCAGCCTGTGTCCAGCGTTACATGTTTGTGCTTGGCCTCATAAGGTGAGAATTAAAGTTTCCTGTGTGATTATGTGGAAACTGCAGTAAAACATACATAAAATCAAATTGTGGGTCATGTGTTTCAGATGCTGGAAAGGGAGAAATGATAGATAGCCTGTGGCAAAATCTGATGTATGTATGTGTGACTGCAAAAGATCAGAAGAAGGCATAAGCATCTGATTTAGAATACTTGTACTGCAGAGGCAGATTCGTAGCATATGTTGAGAGCTTATAGGGAACAGACCATGCAGTATGTGATACCACACGCAGAGAGAGCTAACACGCTGGAAACTTCATTCTCCTGGGAAAAAGATGACGGAGCAACATTTATTTTTAAGAGGCACCCTCATGTTTTATTTATTCGTGCTTTCTGTCATGACATTTGATAGCGCTGCATTTCATCACTTGGAGACACACTGCTTGGGAAGGCAGGCTGGGAGAGTACCTGTGCTCTGCTCAAACCTATTCTCCTGCAGTTGCATACCATACTAGTCCCATTATTTGATAATTGTGTACCCTGAGAGCAAATGGTGTGTAGGTAGGTTTAGCTAGTGAAGTATATCCTGTGAGAGATGCACTGGAGGAGGACGTTACAGATTAATAGACCCAAGGAGCAGGTCAGTGATATGCTCACAAGTAGTATGTCCAACCCTTCCTCCTGTGTTTAAAAATAAATTAACCCGAAAACTGTACACTTTCAAACCCCTGTATGTTAAATCAGAGCATCAGTGCCATAAACAAAACTGCTCCTCATCCTCATTCCTTCCACATGACACAAGGGAGCTGGCTGTGCTGCCCGTGCCCTCCCTCTGCTCTACCTGACAGCCCTTTTTATGGGCAGATTGAAGTACTGTGCGCTCAACCTCTGGCTCTGGGTGAGCAGAAGCCTCGGATAGTTGTCTACCGTCTTGCTGGAGTGGAGGTGACCAGTGGAGGCACATCCCTACCAGCCAAGAAGCTCTCATCTGTGGTGACACACAGACCCTTTTGTCAACATCTCCTTCATTCCGGACAGAATATCACTTGGGTGAGGCCAGGGGGAGCAACCGTTCTCCTTTAGATCCCTTTTCCAGTGACTAGGGGCTGCTTCCAGGGTATTGAACTGGCACCCAAGGCCTCTTACTGCTGTCATCATCACCCAGCATCCTCCTGCAGCATAACTAGGGGGAACGGGGACCCCGCTGGCTACTTTCCAGCTGCCAACAGCTGTATGTTCCCCTCCGAAGAAGCACTCTGGTCCAAAGGAGATGGCCCGATGCAATGGAATTTAGGGAAATACCTGAGGCAAAGCTGCAGAACTGGGAGGAAGGGATTGTTGCTGGGAGAGGGACAGTGGGAAAGATTATAGGAAGGAAAATGACGATAGCAAAGAGACAAATGATTGACAGTTAGAGGAGAGTGGGGCTGATGGAGAGGGAATGGAAGAGGAAACTCTGAGACGAGTGGTTCGATCACTTTGTAGATAATACAGGATACTCGACGCAGGATTTCAATTTTTTTTTTTTTTTAATTACAGCTCTGATCTGTGAGTTACCGCAAAAGAATTGTTTTATTGTTGTGTACCTGACTTTCCCCATTTATGAAACAGGGAGAATGGCCATTAGCAACCCTATAGCAGGTGAGGGCTTCTTAAGGTCCCAGCCTGGAAGTGTTGACAGTTAAGCATTATTGATAGACACGCGGAGACAGGCTGTCTCTGTGAATACTTCTATGAAAATCTTCTTGAGTGTCTTTAAATTTGGCAGCTCCTAGAGCACATACGCCAAACCTGAAGCACCTTCACAAGGTCTGACGCTGGTACTTACGCCCTTAACTGTTCTGCCTCCTCGTGACAGGTTTTGCAATGTCTGGTGAGGTAGTGGTTGTCATGAGGGGAGGGAGCAGCAAAGCTCTGAACACATCCTTAAGGACCAACCAGCCGCAAGATTTGTCTGCAGCTCCAAAAGTGCAAACGTTGGAGGTGTCTGCCCACACCACTGCTGGAGACATGCGCAGGCCTGGGTGACCTTAGACAAGCCATTTATTCCCTCTCTGCTTCAGGTCTGTGTTTAATAAAAAAAAACAAATATGAAGATACTTCCCAGGAGAGTGATGAGGGTAAGTGAGGTAAAGACCAGGACGTGAAGAGGTGTATTGAGAGTCCATGGAAGTGCACAGATAGAAGTTCATCAGAAAGGTGGATGTTTGTCATCTGCCATTCATCATGCCATTCACTTTGCTGCACTCCACCCTCAGTCAGTGATCATTAACATCACTCAGAGACTTGATTTTAACAAATTGCCTGAGATGTGCTGTTTCTCATTTCAATAGGTCTTAGTCAAGACAACAGAAGCAAATAATTCAGTGTCACAATGCAAAAGAGTCACAGATGCTGATATCAAGAGACTTTTCTAGTTCATTTTGATCTTTTTGTCCTGCTTTTCTCATCTCGTCAAACAATCACAGCTGGACTCTGCAATTGGTTCTCTTTGGGGTCCTCTCTTAGGATTCACAGCCCAAGCCTGAAGCTCCCTAAAGGACTGGTCATTTGGAAGATCTTCACCGTATCTTCAGATGTGCTCAGTTTTCTTTTCAGAACCCAAGTGAGCAATGAGGTTTTCAGATATAGGTACTTCAGATACAGTTGTGACCATTAGGCTCCTACTTGTCTACCATCATCTCTGCTTGTGTTTCACTTGTTTATGTACAGTAGATAAGCTGACTGGTGGGATATAGTAGGGAACCAGAGATGTTCAACAACTTGGTGTTCAGTTACTTGAAAGTTTCACATCTTCTGAACCAAGGCAGTATTTGGCTTTTATTTTGTCTGCACTTTGCTGTCCCAGAACTGCCCCGTCCAGTTATTGCATTTATGCCAGTCTGAGTCACAGGGCAGCTGGAACAAGCTGTTCTCTTCATCACTCTTTGGAGAAGTCTGTCTGCTTTAAAAGGGTAGGGCCGCTTGTAGAGGATTAATTTTCTTCAGTTTACGTAATATTCATGCTCAGATGTTTGGTGTTTTTTGTGTGTGTGTGTCTAAACTTCAGGAACTCTATTGAAACAGCGATTTCATTTCTGCTGATGGAAATTCACATTTGTATTTAGCGGAATGACACAAAGAAACTAAGAGCTCTTTCTTCATGACACTGATCCCCCCCTTTTAATGACAAAAACTTGGTGATTTGGACATTAAACTGACCCCGAATCCTGTTCTTATTAGTGGGGTGACCCCCATTACATATGGTGGAAAACCAAGTTCTGATCTCTATGAAGAGTGGCTCCAGGCACTAACTTTTTTCACGTGCCAAGATACCTTACTGTTGTTCCTGTGGGTTAGCTGACTTTCACCAAGTTGGAAAACATCCATAAGCAGAGCTATGAGTGGAAGTGACATATTTACCTCGCCTTGTCTCCTTTCATCCCGTTTTAGACCTCAAACTGTCTTACAGCATTAGGAAGCCCCACAGAATGAGAACTTGAAGTCAGTACTGCTGGATTTACTGAGTCTCTGTGCTATCTTCTGACACTAACATTAGCTGAACCCATAGAGAATGGGGCAGAATGCGACCTCTGTGAGATGAGTTTCAGGGATATGGGAAGCAGGAAAATCTTAGAAATAAAACTTGGGAAACCAGATCTGCCTGCTCTGTTTTTATTGTGATTAGTCAAGGAGCTGGCTCACATAGTTATCTGTGAAAAACAGAAGAATCAAACGAGAACCAGAGGACAGAGGAAAATACGTGTATTGATCTTTACGAATAAACAACAGTCATTAAAAGAGCTAGTAACTCTCCAGTAACTTTGGCTTCCATCTCTAATAAAACAGTCTAAATAAGGAAAGAAGAATAATTTGTTGTGCCATGCATTCACATGGAGCCATGTATATGTTAGCTAACCCTCAAAACAGTTGCCAAAACAGAGTGTAAATGGTGGAAAAAGAAAGGAGTGAATTTCATCGTAACAGAATAATGGAGAAAATACTAAAAAAAAATACATCTGTAAGCAGTTAAAGCAAACTTCATCCCTAGTGAAGAAGAGTTGAGTTTTCTGTGTGACTCAGAGCCCACTTTAGTTATTAATTCAATTCATTTAGTGGCATATAGGAAGTATGCAGACCCTCGGTACAAGTTAACTTTATCATTGAAAAGAAACATTTGTAAGAAACAAATCCAGATGCAACTTAGTCACTTAGTTTGATACAACTGCAGACCAAGTAGATTAAAAGAATGTGGTCATTTAATCTGTGTAAATAAGATGTCTGTTCGTGTACGGAGGCAATTAATCTATTGTTTCATGAAGACTGAGCTGAAAAGTTAATTTAGATTGACTGGAGATGAAGATTATAAAACTGACTGAAAACAGGCTGGAGGGACCAGAAACACATAGTGATGAATAAATGCCAGCACTTGGTGGGAGATACCTCAGGGGAGCAGTAGGGAACAATGTTAAACTGTTTTTGCTTAAGATCCTTATTAATGATTTGGAAGGAGGGTTGGCTATGATGCAAACTCCGTGCTGGGATGGTGCTCATCTTGGGAGAGGTCATGCTTTCCAAAGCACTGATACTAACAAGTTTTCATCTAACAAATTTCGAATAATGAGAATCACAGAAAACAACACCAAAAAGTTCAGTCTGGGTGCCCTACCTGAAGTCCTAATGATTGCACCTTTCTGTAGAGGCTTCACTTTGAAATCTAGGTGCACTAGAAAATTTTCATTTAGAAAAATTCTATTGGTTTCCATTATGGTTCAGCCTCTCCCATTTATTTATCTAATGTTTTTCCAACTTTGTCCACGCTGGTGTCTCCGTACCAGAGCCTCCTGGCTGACCCCATAAACATGCCTTTTCCTTGCACTGGTGTTTGAACATGTATAGTGATTCTAGCAAGTATCTCGGTACTATTAAACTTCTCAGACAGAGGGCTGGTGAAGCAATGGAGAGTCGTAGGGTCTCTGTTTCCTTGCTAAGTTTCTGTTCCCCAGCCTGTTTCCAGAGTCCTGGGATCTACCCAGTGGAAGACGCACTTCAAGGCTGTCCTTCGGGGACTATCCTCATTGCTGTGAGAAAGTGAGAATTCAGTCCCCGGGGCCATCTGTCACCTCCTGACAGTTGGGTGTTCAGCAGTCCTGCTGAGGGAAGAAGGCCATGGTGCTGGCTGGGAAAAGGGATGGGGCAATGCAGCTTGCCTTGCTGCACACACCTGGGCAAAAGGAGATGGGCAGGTAACCCCATCCCATATCTGGAAAGAGGGGCAGGGAGAGAGTTACGGCAAACACAGAGCGATTTTGCTATCATTTTGCAATGCGTCTGTCGGCACTGTCCATCACTAGTTGGAAAGCCCAGCAGGAGTTATTCGTCCGTACAGGCGTTGCCGTGCTGCCCCAGGAGTGCTACATCCCTGTGTGTGTCTCCTGCAAGACTTGGGAAGAAATACAGTGGGATTGTCTGAGCTGGATTCAGTTTGCGGGCCACCAGTTCGACAAGGCTGGTTTATATTCTGTGTTGTGAACTCCCTGGGGCAGGGAATGTCTTAATGGGTTTCATTTACACAATGGGATTGCTTCTTTGTGGTCTTAAGGAAACAGACACAGTGCTTAGACACTGAATAGCAGGACTGGGATTAGGAGGCAAATTAAAGCATGAGTGACGAAAAGGCCAAAAAGCAGGTGAGAATGGAGAGAGAGAGGAAGAGCACGTTAACTACAGGATCACATTTATTTCAGTCCCTGCAAGAATATCAGTTTTCTCTGTGGAGTTTTCTGATTTGAGTAGAGATAGCATAAAATATGGCAGTCTGAGGGTCACAAATGCCAAATTTCCTTCCCTGCTGCTTGGCTGAAGGAAACATTCATCACGTATTCCTGTGCTTAAGTGAACATTGGTTTGGGACTTGAGTAGGAGGAATGACTAAGAACTAAGAATTAATTGCTTAATTAATTCTCTGATCATTCTTTACAAGTATTAGAAAAGGTGTTATTATCTATTACTGCTGAAAGATAATTATTTTAATTGTCCTTTGATGGGAACAGAAAACAAGAGAATCAGTTACTCAGTGTGGTCCATTAGTTGTGTGTTAAAGAAAAAAAAATGGAATCCCATGAAGCTTTTCCTAAGGATGGCATTTATTAGGTTGTAAAATAGCCTTCCACAGAAGCATTTGAAGCCTTGTCACTTACTTGACAGGTTACTGAAACTAAGAGGCCATAAGGCCTCCCTCAATTCATTGCTGTTTCATCTGGAGTGAAACCTAAAAAAGGTTGGTTTAAAGATTCCCAGTGACTAAGTATCCCACAACCCTTGCAAAATTGTCAAAGAAAACTGTTTACCTCTGCTCTGAATGTTTAGATATAACTTCTAGCTATTGGTCATTGGTAAATATTTTACCCTTAAGGCTGAAGAAACCTCATTAACAAATTACTGCAGAATCATCACAGAATCATGAGGGTTGGAAGGGAATTCTGGAGATCATCTAGTCCCAACCCCCCTGCCAGAGCAGGTCCACCTACAGCAGGTTGCACAGGATGGTGTCCAGGTGGGTTTGGAATGTCTCCAGAGTTGGAGACTCTACCACTTCTCTGGTCAGCCTCTTCCAGTGCTCTGCCACCCCCAAAGTCAAGAAGTTCTTCCTCGTGTTCAGATGGAACTTCCTACATTCAAGTTTGTGCCCGTCACCTCTTGTCCTGTCACTGGGCAACACTGAAAAAAGACTGGCCCCCTCCTCCTGGCACCCTCCCTTTAAGTATGTATATGCATTGATGAGATCCCCCCTCAGTCTTCTCTTCTCCAGACTAAAAAGACCCAACTCCCTCAGCCTTTCCTCATGAGAAAGATGCTCCAGTCCCCTAATCATCTTTGTAGCCCTTTTCTGTACCCTTTCCACCAGTTCTTAAACTGGGGAGGCCAGAACTGGACATGGTACCTCAGATGCGACCTCACCAGGGCAGAGTAGAGGGGGAGGATGACCTCCCTCAACTTCCTTTGCCACACTCTTCTTGATGCACCCAAGGATGCCATTGGCCTTCTTGGCCACAAGGGCACATTGCTGGCTCACGGGCATCCTGGTGCCCACCAGGGCTCCCAGGTGCCTTTCCACAGAGCTGCTTTCCAGCAGGTCAGCCCCCAACCTGTACTGGTGCATGGGGTTAGTTACAATAATTCTTATTCTCTCTTTAAATACTTATAGTCTGTGATTAAGAAACCTCTCAGCCTTTTCTTTGTGAAACCATGTCTTTCTCCAGAATGGTTTCCCAATTCTTCATTCATTCTTGTGGCTTTTTCCTGAATTCTTTCCCATTTCTTAGTATCTGCAGCCTCTGAAATAGGCTCTGAATATCAGCAGCAGGTGCACCAATGCCAGATGGGATGATATGCAATTTCTTTGCTTCTTCTACTTGATATTACATATCTAGTCCATGCATTACCCTGCTGAAGATGTAAGACTAGTAGTCCATATTAAACCAATTGGATTCTGTAACTTCTAGGCTTTTTCCAGTTTGGCTCTGGCCTCCTTTCTCATGTCTGAGAAGCGAGATCTCTGCTGTTTAATCTTACATTCAGGACTTTGCATATGTCTGTGCAGTTTACTGGATTGCTCTCTGTATTGCTTTGCTTTATTGTCCTCTTTATTCCATACCACTTCCCAAAATTTCACGAATTTGCTAAGTAATAATTTAACTTTTTCCTTCCGTGTCAGCAATAAAAATATGAAATTGCAATGGGTAAACCAGAATCTATACGGGACCAAAAGTTCACTTGCTCAGTGAACATTTGCCATGTACTATTTCATTTGGAAAGGTATCAGTTAGCTGGTCTCCAATTAATCTACACTGTACTATGTTGATTCTAAACCAGTCAAGTTCATTACTCAATAATTCAAGTCTGATGCTTTTCAGAAGCCCATTACATCAACCCTATTACTTTTATTAACCTCATTTGTAGGCTTATCAAAATGTGAGTCTGGATTAATTTCACAAGATTCCTTTTCCATTACACATTGTTGATGGACATTAATTATTTATTTGTTAAGCCCCATCACAGCTGTTCTGTGTTTTTGCCTGGGATTGATGTGCAGCAGACAAGCCTATGATGACAGGCCTATTTACCCCTTTTTTAATGTATGTGGTGTATGGAGAGCATCAGCTTATTTACCACCTTCTAAAATCTTCCAGAAGTTGCAGAAAAGTATTGTGTTGCAGTGAGCTGGGGTCATACATACAAGCAGCTACTGGATTTCACTAAGGGCTTTTAATTTTTAATATTATTCTAAATCTGTCTGTTGGTTTTTATTATTGTATCATACTCCCTTCTGAGTAGCAGTTTGCATACAGAATCTCTTGGGTATGTGCTTCTTCAGAAAATGGATAGGAGGAATCTTTGGGAAGATCACCTGACCTGGCCTGAACTGAACCATTTTATTTTCTGTTCTATTCCTGCACCCATTGGACGAGCATTTGAACATCTTCCAGTAGTGCATTAACCGAAATGATTATACATCTTTCAACTATTGTTTTCACAACCTCCCCTCTGGGGAGGAGGGTTTGCAGTACAGCGTATTATTTTGATAGAATTTTAAGGCAGTTTGATTTTTATGAACTGTGTATCCTCTTATGTATTTTGTTTCACGTAGGAGATGTTGAAGAACTGCACCATGTACTTTTAGTGAAAGAGGATGTGATTTGAAGTAGTCTGTAGTTCCTAAACGAATTCATCCCACCATTTTGTTGTGACCCTTTTTTCTATTTCCATTGAGCCAGAGGATCATAGTTGCTTACCATTGTTTTCTTCTGGACCTTCAGTATGTCTTGGAGATGTCCTGGGTCCAGACGACAAAGCTGAAGACCAGGGCACAGAAGTAATTTCATAGTTCTTCAGGTAGCTGGACTAGATGGTGAAGGAGAGGTTTGATGTGCAGTGATGTTCTCGGCTGGTTGTTTTTTTTTGTATCATGATATCTCCATGCCCATACTGTCCCGTAGTTATATTCATCTAGCCAGCCCAACCTGAAAGGCATTACTCAAAAATAGCAGTAGATGGGAGCTTAGCATTGGTGTTCACTGTCAGCTGTACTACTGCGTGTGGGAAAGAAAGGTTCCTTCTCTGATGCGCTGGGGATTTTGGGTTGAAATGTTACCATGGTACAAGTCAGGAAGAAGGGATATTTGATTCAGAAATCCTAGCTCCCAGTCCAGAACGTGTTGGCAAGGCTGAGTTCTGGGTATACAGCTGGGCAATGGTTAATGGCTGAAAACCAAAAAGAGCTGTGTTATAGAGAGATACATGATACTTCTTACAGAGCATGACCATGCTTCTTTACAATGACCAGTTTTGATACACGCTGTAGTTACTGAGAAGGGTTTGCCATCCGATAAGTTGGGGTAGAATTTATAAGCTTCAGGAAGGTCAGATAGGTTTTATTTATCCTGTTTTTTTTTCTGACAGCTTGCTTATATGGTAAGCCTCTTGCTCAAATTCATCACCCTCCTAAGAAGGTGAAATGCAGAAATGCATTTCTGAAATATTGAATACAATCAACCCTTAACAAGACATGACTAGAACTGAAACCCTTAAGAGCAACAGTTCCCGAAGGTGCCTATTCGCGAAGCCCTTTTTGGTGCCACAGTACAGTTTTTCTCTGCACTTCCAGGAACATGAGCGTTTCCAGTTCCGGGCTTGGGATACAGCACAGTTTGGGAACCCCTGCTCCTGCCCTGTGGGTTTCCAACAGAGCAATCACTCTCCTTGCTGAACCCCTTGAGTCACCGAGTCTACCCTTCCATGGGACTCTGTTTCTGTCTCTGTAATCTGTTAGAGATGAGAAAGCATCAGCAGTGTTACACAAGTGGGATGAAGGCTTTCATTGCTCGTTTGTGTATCATTGCCTTCTTAATTTTTAAGAACAGGATCTTTGATCTCACATTTTCTTCTCTAGTACTTGGGACATGCTTATGGGTAAGTAGCTACTTTGTGGATTTGGATCTGGGGACAGATCTTTGGCCTCAGGAAGATGCAGGTTTCCACAGTGAGTTGTGTATTTAAATTAAATTAAAAAGAGTAATTTAAATTACTCCTCATTGAAAATTCACATCACTTTCACCACCTTAGGGCAGCAAAGATGGTGCAAACTGCCTGAAAAGCCATCCTGCTATTAATACATGGCGTCTGCAACTACTGTGGTGTTTTGCCGTTTTGAAAAAATTGCCTGCTTTTGGCTGTGCTGTGGAAAAATAATGCCTACTGGAGTGTTTCTGCCTCTGTCTTCTGACTGTGACCTAACATGAACTCATTTATGTAATGCTTCCTAGCAGCAGTGCTGCTGCCGGAGACCTGGCCGTTCTTGTGACCAGAGGTAGCTCCACCTCCAGTTTTAAAGGTCTTTCTAGCTATTCAATTCAACAAATACTGTGCCAGGAAGGAGGGGATTTCTTCGTCATCATCACAACAGTGGTGCTGGAGGCCAGCAGAGTTTTATCCACACCTATTGTGCCAGGTGAGCTTGCTGAGAAGGGCTGAGTGCGTTTTGTCTCGTTGTGTGTTGCCAAAGATGACTCCTTTTCTCAGGCTGCAATTCCTTCCCTCCTGCAGGTAAAGGATACTGGGTGAATACTGCAGTGAGGTGACTCCTGGTTGATATGTGTAATTTTTTGCTGTTGTGTCAACTGCAGAACAACCCCATGGTTTGGGAAGATTTTGATGTCTCAGCGGTGGATTTTCAAACAGTTGACTTCACAGGAACATTGCTATGGCAGTGAGAGGCTCTGCATGGCTTTGGTATCAGCAGCTTTTAAGGAATCAGTCTCAGTGTAACATAATAAACAATAATATTTAGTTTCAGGTCAGGAATTCTCTTCATCACCTATGATACTCGTGGAAGTCATGATTTCTTTACTGTAGCACAAATCTAATGTATGCAAGGGTAGATACTTCCAGATGTGCTTCCAGGCCTGAATCCAGAGCTAGAAATCTATACCATACTTTATTCAAGAGCAATGGCAAGCAGGCCTGGATACCCCTTTATTTCTTTGAGCTGCCTCCATATATCAAGAGCAGAGGCTTTGTAGCATGCAGGTGTAATTTAAGGTTATTCCTATGCTGATTGCAAGCACTCAATTCTCTTCATTTCAAGAATTAAGTGCTCTCGAGATGGAAGTGGTGTGTTTCAGCTGAAGACTATCTTAAGATGGTCTGCTAGTGATCAGTTGTCTATAACCAGACATCTGGCAAGAATCATATGGCAAGAATCAGGCCTCTAAGTCTTACATATTCCCCTGGGATGAGTTAGACTGGTTCAGTGCAGTGTGTTCCCTGGGACAATAATTCTGACTCATTTCCATGCCACAGATTTGTGCATCCATTCACAGCAGACTTCAGGTTGTGCCACTAACACCAGGTATTCTGCTTTCTTTTTTCTTAAATGCTGGAGCTTCTTTATAGGGCTTTTTTCCTTTGGTTTCTCTTTTTTCCCCCTTGTCTTTTGTTCTTATTTTTCCCTCTTCTCCACTCTTTCAGTTTCTGTATGGGTAAAATTACACATCTCATCTTAGAATTTATGTTAACATGTATTTGTCTCCTGTTCTTGCTCATGATGGCTTAGAAAGCCTGGAGGAAAATTCTGTAATTTAATGTCCATTCATGTGTGTTTTCAGTACTTCCCTTTAAACATAGTTACATACAGAAACCTTGGCAAGAACAGAAATAACAGAAATGTCATCTTTACTATTCCATGGAGTACAAAGGAGTCATTACAGGGACAAATTGTCCTTATTTTCTACGGGAATATCTCATCGCTTCAAAAGTTTTCCCTTTGACTGCCCAGTTGACCTATCTCCCTGTTAGCTGCTGCAACCAAAATTGGAAGCTTTTGGGTAGATGGTGCCAGAGACACCTCAGCTATAGGCCCAGCAAGGGAAGCTCTGAGGACTACAGAACTCAACTATAACCCCCAGTTTATATTACTGCAGAATACAGTATGGTACGGAGGTGTTGGGGCTGGCTCCGCACAGAGTAGGACAATACCCACAGTGCATCCAAGCTGATGTGCTCTGTTGGTAGGTCTTATTGGTTCATGAAGCAATGTCCCCCACATAGCTTCACTGCATCTGCACCAAGCCAATGCATTTACCTACCAAGTGGTGTCCTGCAGTATGAGGTAGACTTGCCAGCTTGGTTAGGGCATCAGCTTGGAGGTCTCTCCGTGTTGTGGCAAAGCTGATTAAAAGCTACGTGGGAAGCACCCAAATTTGTATTTCATTTGAAAACATCCTCAAAGGCATCAAGTGCCCTTCTGTCCTTTCTCTCCTAGGTGCCTGGTACACCTGTGGCTTTCATTGCTTTAGGCAAATTTTGCCTTATTGGCGAACTGCTTCACTTCCATTTTGAATAAGCATGGCTTTGGTTTCTTTTGGATGACCAGGGCTGTCTTCTGCAGCATAAAAAGCACTAGCAGAAGTCAGAGAGTGGAACTGATTCATCAGTAATAGCATCTCAAATGCATTTATTTACATCTGCAGTGCGCTGGGAAATTCTTTCCTTGAAAACCCACAGACTGCAATGCATGTAGATTGATAGCTGGGTGGTTTTGCTGCATATAGGAACCAACAGCTCTGTATATAGGATAACTGGAGACATGGAGACCTTGCTGACGCCTCCATGCCACAGGATAATTCACAGGATCACAAACCTTGGAAGGTCAAAAACATCAGTGTTTTGCCTGGATTCTCCTTTTCTTCTGCTGGAGCCTACTTCCTCCAAAAGAGGTTAAAAGAAGAAAGGTACTTTTAAGTTCCTTTTTGTAAATGAAATCATAATTGATAGAAAAATAAAGCAATTGATGTAATGTAAACCTCCTGGAGTAACTGGAGAAGGTGCTACAGAGGCTTCCCAGCAGTTATACATTGAGAAACATTCTTAATCTCCTAGATAATGTAGAAAAGGAATGACATTTATTAGCTACAAGTCCTCACAAGCTGAGGATGCAGTTTATAAAACTGTATTTGGCTCCCCTTCCTTTTCCTCTTTTATTGTAATCCTTCACCATGGATCATTTTACGTCTAAACTCACCTTCATCTGTTATCATACTTCAGTGATTTATCGACATCACAAACTTCTGATTAATAAGGCTAGAAGAACATCCATCAGAAGAACTGAGAATGTGTGATCATTTCCTCTCAGGCTCTCATTAGCTGTGGCTTTCCTTTTGGGAGTTTTATCTTTGTCTTTCTATTTCCAGACTAAAGCATATGATGTTTAAAAATAATTTCCTACAATTAATCTTTTGTTTCTCTGGGCTTTTAAAAACTTTGGTCATGATGGAATATGATCTCTACATTGCCAGCTGAAATAATTAGAAAAAGACCCAAACTGTCCATGTATACTCTTAATGAATGAGCAGGCAAGTCTGAAATAATTGATGGCTTGATTCAGCTTCTTTCATTCAAGGTGGAGAATACACAGCTCTACAGGTAATCCTGTGATCATATAAAATGTTTGTGGGATAGGTAGGAATTACACTCATGGTGTCTTTTCTAAAAGAATTTCCTTTTTCTTTACATTGCTTGGGTTTTAAATGACATGGGCTGTGGTGAAATATGTCTCTGGTATTTTCAGATTGCCATGCCAAGTAAAATGGGAAAGGGTTTGTTTTAGAGTTTCCAAACTAAGTTCTCCTTTTAATGAGACACTCCTAGGTTAAAAATACCTTTCAAAAGTGAATTCCCACGTCTTTTCTACATTAGTGACAGATTGGAGAAGAAAATGTTGGAGTACGCCTGAAAGTGATAAGTTGAGGTTAGAGGTCTAGCCAAAGTCAAGTGCTAGGGAGTTTCAGCTGTAGAGAGCTGATGCTTTGAATTATAATCAAGTGATTAATGTTTCTAACATAAGTGGGTTTGGGAGTTACAAGGACTTGCAGCAACAGCTTGGATAAGTATGGTGAAACTTGCTTTTAGAGATATTTTATTTATAGCACATTCATTAGGTCGGACAGAATGGACAACATGTGCTTATGTGGTTAATGATAAATCCATCTGAGGACTAAACTAGTCTGCTGAGTTATGAGAAAGCCATTTGTAGGTCAGATTTTTCTGGAGAGGGACAGACTTGAGAGAAACANTTTCTCTTGCTGTAAAATACGTAGGACATAAATGTTACAGATCTTCATTCATTTTTAAAGGTCATTTGCCTGTGAAGTCTGTGTAGCTGGCTTACATAAATACCAAAAATAATACAGGAAGGAGCAGGCATGCCTGGAAAGGTATAGGAATATTTTTTATAAAATAGCAGGTAATCTAATGTTAACATATGAAAACTGCAGCGATCTCTATGAAACTGCAAAAGCCAGAAAAGGCTTCATCTCTGGGGCATTATAGTTTTGCTTGTGGGATTCGGACATTCTAGCATGAAATGAAAGGTATTGAACAAAAAAATCATATGTAAGACTCTTCCTTCTTGAAATCACCAGACCTTAATCCTGCTTCTGTAAGTGTAATATAATCTTTCAAATAGAAGTAGTTTCCCCTGAATGATAAAACAAGGTGAGAGTATAGCTAATAAAAACAATGGTTTGGCACATCGTTAGTATTGTGGTTTTAGTTGTAGATCTACCAATAGGATAAAGAAAATTGGTTCCCCTGGTTCCCCTCTTCCATCCAGGGCAGTGTGGGTCATTCATCCACAGGTCTCACAGGTTTCCACCGTGGACCATGATGCCATTGGATTTCGAACTGAGCTTTGGAAAATTCTCATTAGAAAAAACATAATTTAAAAAAAGCAAAAAAAAGAGCAAGACAAACAAAGACAAACAAGTACAACAAAGCCCTTATTCATTCCCTTTATAGAGCACTCAAATGCAAAAGTGTGTTATTTCTTTCTAGAATCTCATTAGTTGCTTCTCTGGATAGGACAGCTAAACCTCTAGACCTAAACACCTCACAGGTGAATGGGTATGAGAAAGAGATTGCATGTTGCACATCCTCACAAATAAACAGGCAAAACCTGTCCTTTTTAGACACGCCTTCTTGCTGCCACTAGTCTTATTTTTAGGTAAAAATGGAAATGTGATGTTCATTGTCAAGGAAGCTAATTGCGAAGTGATGACTCTCAAATGTGTTGCCCATACCTTTTCCAGGTGTTGCTGCAGGTACTATTTGTGAGTGAGCTTATTTTATCAGAACAAACTTTCAAAGAAGCTGTCTGATTATACCGAGTAAGTATTTTTAGAGAGAAAAAATGGCACCGAGCAAAGAGATATTTCATTATATACATAAATGCACAACAAAACCAAGTACAGGAAGCTACCTCAGATTAATTCACATTGAAAACTCATTTATTACTGTCAGGATAATGACCTAATGAAAGACACAGTGGCTTCTCCCCTCTCTTGACACGCAATCCAGAACAGATGCCCTGCTGAGAAGAAGACAATTTAGTGCCACACAGTTTATTGGGCTCCATCAGTAACTGCATGAAACCTAATGGTCTAATCAGACTCTACCTCATTCAGAGGCTACAGAAGAATACTTGTTTCTGGCATCAAAAGTCATGATGGCACCACCATCATATTTATTTTATAGATATGAAATAATCTGTTATGCCAGGCAAACACATATCTTGCTTTTGGCCCCCATGTTAGACACTGAAAAACTAGGTGCAGAGATTGAAAGAATTATCTAGGCTCCCTCCATAATCCCTGGAGCAGGAGGGGCAGCTCCAGAGGTGATTCATGTCACCTGTCTTAAACTATGTTTGGATGAGACAAATTATCTGCCACAAGTGCCAGTCTCTCTTGATTAACTAGGGAGAGACAGGCCAGGTATTTAGTTTGGATCTGCCTTTGAGATGGCCGAGATGAGTGAAGATGCACCCAAACCCATGGATTTAAGGAGCTGGACTTGTGCTTTGAAGTGCAAGGGCAAAGCTCTAGGGGTAGATGTCCTACTTGCCTTGGACAGCAAATATTGGAGTGAATGAAGTACAAGAAATAAGGATGTTAAAGCTGTGTAGAAAAGCCTGACACTCACAGGGGCAAGCTTGCATTTATCCAAGGCCTCAGGATGAAGAAAAAGTCTTGTGGGGCTAACTTGTCATTCTGAGACTAGCTATATTTTAGTTAGTTGATTAAGTTCATTACATAGCGCCAGAGCCCTGCCACTGGAAAACTTTGATCCATGTTGTTAAATTTTATCATGGTCCTTGTTTATCCCAGCCCAGCAGCAGCTCTCTGGCATGGCTTGAACATTAGCATCGGCCAGAGCTTGTTCTCAACAAGCGGTCTGGATACGGATGTTCCTTTTGGAGGCTGAGGGCATTTAGCCTCCAACGTGTATGTGGCTGAACTGTGCCTGCTGATCCCAGGGCCAAAGACCAGCCCTGACCTTGTTTACTTCATTACAAAGTGCACCAACAGTCCCTTACAGTCTCTTCATCTTCTGTTTTTATTAATTTATCTTGTCAGGATCAGAACCGTGGGCAAACAGGTATAGTATCCTGGGCTTGATACAGGGCTGTCCTTACTTTGAAATGGTATGGTGCTATCTAATTCCCTTCTGCTGTTCTCTCTAATCTGTAAAGACCTCACAAATCTGATTTTGACCTGGATGCTCTAATCTGCATCGTGGGCTGCCCAGTTCACTGGCTTCAATGGGCCACGCTGGAGTATGTCAGAGCTTGGAGCGGATAGCAGTTTTTTGAGCTGGTTGAGCAAACAGATCTGCAAGACCTCTTCTTGACAGTACACCAGCTCTGATCTGAAAGGAGACACAGCCTTAGACATCTGTTTTCAGGGCATAACTGTTCTGAGCTTATTTGAAGTGAATACAAGGCTCTGTTTATATTTCTTTGATTAATTGAAAATAACCTCTTGTTAAGCGAGTGACAACCGATACCTTAAGATTGTGCTCAAGTCATTCTCAAGAGCGAAAAAAATACAGCAAAGGTTAGGCAGGTCAAAGCCCTTGTTTGGATCAAAGCATATGTTGAACACTGTATAAATGCCAAGTCTTAAAGTGTTTTGTATTTAAGGTTGAAGTTTGGAGTAAAATGATACTACAACAATAAATCCCTAATTCAGCTTGTTAACATGCTACCACATTCACGAAGGCTGAGCAAAGAAAGAGATGCTTCTGATGGAGTCGCTGCATACTGGTCTAAGTGTCTTAAAAATTTACAGCACAGGTGAGATCATTACTCTAATACCACATCCAGTTCTGGTATGCATATTTCAAAAAGAACTTTAATGCAGTGGAAATGGATCTCGAAAGACTGACAAGCACTATTTGCGGTCTGTCCATAAAATCTGCCTTACTGTGAGAGACTAAAAAAAGCTCAGCTAATTTTATTTATTCAGGACAAGGTTACGAGATAACTTGTCTGTGGTTTTGTAAGGTCGAGCCTACATGGTGAGGGAACAGCAGGCTCCAGTTTCCACTTGGAGCAGCACGGCCTGGGTGCTTTCCACCAAAACACTGGAGGAACCCCAGCTTGAAATACTTCGACCTCCTGGGCTTGAAATATTCCTGCTGTGCTGAGGGTAAACTGAGGTTGGGCTGTGCCTTGGTGGGCTGCAACCCTTCCCTGTCCGTGCCTGATCTGTAGCTTCCTGGAGTGGATTAATGAGTGATGGCCAGGATTGAGGGTGGAGGGTGAGGCCAGACAAATATGGATAAAAAAGGCAGCCAGCCTTTCTTCTTGACAGGGTGATAGCCACTTATCTGGGGTAGATCCTCCTTCCCTGAGAGTCTCTTATTCAGGGTGGGATGTCTCACTGAAAGATGTGCCGTAATTCGTAGGGGTTCTGGTGCTAGTTTGGGAGACCCCTATATGCAGGAGATCAGACCAAGTGATTTGTAATGATCAAATGAGTGATTTCAACTGGTCTTAAGATATCCCTATTGAATAGGAATATTTTAAAATTCTTATTTTATTAGGAATGCTATATTCCTATTAAACTGGCTGGGGAGTGGAGAGGTCTTAGTGAGACCACCTTTAACCTGAGGAAGCTCGATTTTAAGGAAAAAGATCTCCCCCACTTTTATAATTCTGGCCAAAATGGCTACGTTTATATTTTCTTTCCAGGAAAGAGTTGAATCTGAGCTTAAGCCTAGGTTCCAACCTATAGCTTACCCTATCTGGTGGGACATCTTTGAGCAGGCTGAGTGATGATTTACCTATTTCCAAGTAGAAAGTTTCCATTTGACCTGCTCCTCTGTCTACCGTGACCTGTTGTGTGGACATGGTTGGCACCCATCTCATCCACCCTACAGCGGTGGTGTGGGTCCCAAATCAGGAAGACAAGAGGACTTCTTAGAAAGTCCCATGGACTCCTATCAAAGGGTTTATGGCACTGCCTGCTGCCAAAAGCAGGTGGGATTTGCAGAGAGCCTAAAGTCAAGCTAGCTCAGGGCTGCCTTCAAGGACACACGCATACCAGGTGTTAGGTCTAAAGAATGCTTTACATCATCTTTAAAATCATTTTAAGGATGCCACCCAGTTCAATAGTCATTGTCCCCTTGTACCCAGCATGTAGGGACACATTGAGAGGATTTGCCTCACTGGAAGATATTTCTTCTGATTTCTGTGAAGAATCATAAAATCATCTAGGTTGGAAAAGACCTTTAAGATCACCTAGTCCAACCATTGAGCCTACTCTACCACGTCCGCCACTAACCATGGCTCTAAGCACCACATCTACACAACTTTTAAACACATCTAGGGATGGTGACTAAACCACCTCCCTGGGCAGCCTATTCCAACGTTTGATAACTCTTGCAGTGAAAAATTTTTTCCTAATGTCCAGCCTAACCCTCCCCTGGCATCTAGCTTTGCTCAAATAATGCAGTGTCTTGCATCCATCAACGCAAAAGTTTGATACACACATCACATGCATACCCAGTGTGATTTTTCTGCTTCTGTGGGTGATGCCCTTGTCATGCCTCGCTGGTGCTTGGGGTGCCGCCTGCCTTGTCCCTGAGGTGTGTGGAGCCATGTGCTCCTCACCAGGCTGGGCACAGGACCCCAGTAGCTTTGTCCGATCTCCTCCACCGTCCCCATGTGCTGAGAGCTGCGGGCATTGCCATGTTTCGGAGCGACTGTCTGCATCCCCAGGCAGAATTAACTGGGCTCTCGCAGGCGGCAGCTGACCCAAGGGCTGCAAGGGGGACATTGCTGCCTGCCTGCTGCCCTCAGGCACACGCTGGAGCATTGGAGTAGTTTAGAAAAGCCAGAAAGCTGCTGGAAACAGCATTTTGCTCTCAGTGTCTAACATCATCACACCACTCCTGCTCAAATAAATAAACTCTGATGGGAATCNTCAGCAGATTTTTTAGGCTGGCTAACGAGGGGGAAAAAATTTCTCTTCGCTCCCCCCACCCCTCACCCTGCCACCCCCCAAATTGCCTCCCCTTTCTTTCATGTCAGGGGCCAAGTTTGGATTGGAGCCTGGCGAAGTTTCTGTGTCATTTCCTGTTGCTGCCCTCCTCGACACTCACTCCCGCGCTCCACTCCGCGCTCCTCTCCTCCCGCAGACGCCTGATCGGCGGCTTTTGGGGAGGATGTGAGAGGGCAGGGACATACCTCACGCTCTCCTCTGTCACGCCGCATTCCTGCTCTCGCCATCCCCACGGGCTCAGCTCCCAGCCCGCTACCAGCAACGCCGAAGAACCGAACGGGAAAATAACTTTCTTCTCTCGGAGCCGTACTTCCCAGGCTGCTGCGAAGCGAAGGTGGTGAGAGCAAAAGCGTCCTTCTCTCTCGCAAACTTCGCCGCCGATGGCCGTGGTCCCATCCACGCAGGTGGTGGGGAGCGAGGTGGCTGCGGGATGCTGGTGGGGCGTGTTTGGGTGGCGGGTGGGCGAGGGGCTGTGTCACAGTCCTGCGGCGTTGCGGGAGGGACAGGGACGGGAGCGGAGCTGGGGAGTGCCGGTCCTGCGGGAGCCTGGCGTGGGTCTCACTCCACAGGAGAGGTCAGCATCTGTGAGGGCTGGCACTCATGCAGTTTTGCAGATGCCAGTGGCTTGATAGGACTGATGTTAAAAAAGAGCTATTTTAGGGAGAGAGAACCCGGCGTGGGGCTGTACAGAAGGCAGAGAAGGGAGGTGAGGGAAGGAGCGGGGGGTGCTAAGTATTTTCACTTATGTGTTTGTCTTTCAGCTTCAGTCTAGTGTTTACACGTTTTTCCTTGATCGCTGTAGCGTTCACGGGGTTTGTGGGTGTGTATGGTCCCGGTTTTTTGGACCAGAAAGTACTGATACTCACGGGAATCTGTATTACACTTGCCTGGAGGAGCGGGCACAAATCAGCTGGCATCTGTAAAAACCTGCCTGTGATGCCTTTCCTCTGCCATGTCCTTATTTGCTCACTGAACGCACATATATTTATTTATTTGGTAGGAAAATGACACAAATGCTTGTGCTTTAAAGTGGAGTGACTGTGACTTCATGTACTATTTCTGTCATTCCTGACTCGTTCGGTCTTGACTGTGTCTTGGACAAACAAGGCGTAACAAACTGACGGATAAATCCTGAAGCATGTGCTGGAGCCGGTTCCCGGAGCTTTCAGAGTTAAAAGGCTTTTCTTGAACTCACTGACACAGGGCAGTAAATTTCAACGTGTCAGTAACTGAGGGAAAAAAAAAGCGCTTGCAGAGCATTATACACCGGCAGATAGAGTCAGCGCTGCACAACCCTGGGGTCTTCCCAGGCAGGATTAGTTCCCAACACCTCCAGCGACTCAGCAGCATTTAGAAGGGTCAATTATAGGTACGGTATTTACCATTATAAGTGGGGGGAAAAAAAGCCTTGGAGTTGACCCTGGGAAAAATGATCCTAAAGCTTTGCGTACAGTGTGTTTACCTCCAAGTCACTGCTCGATTCATGTTGCTGCTTTAGCTCCCTCTCATTTTATGTTCGTTTTGCAGTAGAGTCCTCCCTGCTCCCCCTGTTATTCCCTATATTCTGTAGGGAATGCAGTGGAAGAAGGTACAAGATGAGGAAGGTAGGAAGGGGGCTTTGGGCACATCAGCTTCTTGCACATCACCTCCCATGGCCGGGGAAAGTTCAAGCTCCCTGTCCAGCCTTGGCATCCCTTGTCTTGCTGCCATAAGCAATGGGAGACCCAGGAGACATTGCTGACGCTTTGCCTGGAGTTGGTTTCTAGGTAAAAGCTCAAAGTTTGTTTCACAGTTCCCATATGAAAGCCACATATTTTTTTTAAAAAATTGAGTTAAGTAGGAAATACTTTCTTGGGTCTTCCCGTCTCCCAGAGTATTTCTGAGTACTGTGCTGGTTATTGCTGATTTTTGAAAAAGTATTTTTCACTCTCAGTGTTCCCCACAGGTGGCTTATACCCGTACTAGTGAGCTGGTCTTGATGGTCTGTGCTACCACACGGGCTTGATCTGAGACAGCTTCTGGGTATTGCTGAGAGTTAAGATGGGCCAGGACACTTCAGAAAGGCGGTTTGGATGCAGCCACCTTGTTTCAGAGTGTAAGAGAGTTTAGTAATATGTAGGCGTCAGGCCGTGCCAGTTGGCTTCAGGGCTGAAGAATGGTCTCTGGCATGGTTTAGCTTACTAGCAGAGACGTAGCCAAGAGGCTAATTAGCTCATGTAAGAGAGGGAGGAGAGAAGCTGTAGCAGGAGTCACTCCCAGCACCTCTAAGGAGCTGAAGAACAGTATTCACCTGGAACTGTGCTCTGTATTTCTTCATATGAAAGGAAATGGAGTGACAGACTGGCATTTCTGTAGGGGTCCACCAGGCAACTCAGGTCTAAAGTGAATTGAACCATTGCTTGTGCGAGGTGACTGGGGGGGCTAACTGAGCTTCAGGTGCTGCTTGTGGGAGCTTGAAGGGTGGGTAGGACCTGAAGTGCTTTAGAAATCCATCCTTGTATACAGATGTGGACAGATCAGCCTCTCTCTCAAGCGCAGTTTTGGATAGCCTGATTCTAAACTATCCTAAAACTTTACCTATGGGTGCTATAGCGGGAGATGAACATAATTTCATCCTTAATTACTTTGGATCTAAAAGTGAAGCTACATCATTTTAAGCTGACACCACTCCTCTGATTTCAGGGAAGTTCTTCCTGATTTACAGCAGTTGAGGGCAGAGAAGAACCAGTCCCTTCATATCTGCTTTTTTCTGCAGCTTGCAAAGGAGAAAGCGACATAAGAGAAACCCACTCAGGAGGAGATCATGATGAGAACTGAAGGCTCTTGAGTGCCACCAAGACCTTTCTGGCTTTTTTGGCTTTCTTGCTGTCCCCAAATCTCAGCTTTTTGTTCTGCTAATGGAACCTTGTTCTATGTAACAGCAAATGCTGAAGACCAGTGTCCCTGTCCCATCTCTGTCCTTGTGAGCGTGTTCTCCACACCACACTTTTAGTGCTCATGTAGCCTCAACAGATGAGTCAAGGGATGGAGATTCCAGTTCTGCTGCTTACCTTGGGAAAGCGCTCTGGAGCCCAACAGACTTCACTGTCTGGAAATATTTCCTGTTGCACAACATAAATTGTCTGTTTCAGTTTAATCCTGTTGTCTTAAATTACCTCACCAAAGCACTACCTTGAGTAAAGCCTCTCTTCGCGGCCACTTCACTGCAGTGGGGGAACCAGTATTGTAAGAGGCCTCAGGTTGGGAAGACTCTCTGCAAGGAGGTGGAGTGAGCACGTGCTTCCCTTCCCCCTTCCTCCGTCTTGCACAAGGGCAGGGCGAACAAGCCTTGCTTTTCAACAGCGGATCTGTGCTACTTCTAGTCCCTGAGACAGACCCTTTGCCGCTCTGCATGCCCACTGAGGTCTCCAGGAGAGATCTCTCATCACTTGGTGGCTTCTTGTGGCTCTGGTGGTCCTTTTCTCTGAGATGCTTTTCCCTGCTTCAGTGCTTGAGCTTGATGTGGTGCTCCCAGTTCTGCCTGGGGTTGCTCCAAGGATGCCCAGCTGCTGCCCAGGCACTTTCTGCCAGGGTTCACCTGTGGAACAGCAGCATTTGGGGCAGCCTTGGCCCGCTAACGCTTGTGGGTGCTTCCCAGCTCAGTCCTGGCTGCCTCCCCAGGCTGAATCCGCCACACTCTGCTCGTCCGCTTTGCTCTTGCGTTGCCCCAGCTCCAGTTCCCGTGGTATTTAAGTGCTGATGCACAAATTAAGGTAACATTTACATGCTCCAGTGAGTCCTCAGCCTGCCTGCACAGATCTCTTGTTTTCCGTCTTCTAATGCAGTGCCACTACCTGAGGACAGACCTTGCCTCATTGCTCCAGGGAGCTGCTGATCCCTACTCGGTTTATGGGACATTGCCGTAGCCATGCGGATGGGTAACGGAGATGGTCGGGACTGACGTGACGATACCCCCGCTGCTGGCCAAACGCAGCCGAAAAGGTGCATGCCTCTTTCCCTCTCCAAACAGTGTCCTGTTTGCTTTGGCTATTTTTAAACGTGTTTGCTGTTGGTGACTGAAGCTCGCTATCCATCTGAGCATCGCCACCGTGAGACCCGCAGCTGTTCAGAATTAATGCTGGGGCTGGAAGGACAGTTTTTGCTTTTCTGTCTGCTGCTTGGGGCTGCCTGACATGGTGGTGGTTGCAGCAGGGTGGCTTGCTTGCCAGTGAATTGGCTAAGGGCACCAAACAGCTTGAAGCCAGAGGCTTTTCCTCCTTACTCCTGACTTCTTCTGGAGCCGAACCGGTGAGAAGGAGGTGAGAGGCCTCTGTATCCCATCAGCAATCCCCTCAGTCATCCTCTCCCTCCCTGGAAGTGTTATTTTTGGTTAATTCATACAAGTCTGGGCCTCCTTGGTCTATCCTGTGGGAGGAAGCTCGAGGCTGGAATTTTGTAATAAAAGCCAGATTTTTCTCTGGAGGCAGAGTGGAGGAGGCCACTCCTGTTGCTTCTCCAATTCGTGTTAGTTCTTGATCAGTTTAATTTGGTAACTGTGAAAGGTTTTCTTTCCCCACTGAGAGTAAACATGGCCTCTGAGGAAGGTCAGTGTTGGGGTGTTCACCCTGAGATCCATGATTTTTGCAGAGCCACTGGTGGGAATCCTGGAGCTCATCTTCCTGATGCAAGTTCCCGGCAGTTTTCTGGGGATGAGTCTCTCTGAATGCACCCCATTTGCAGCATTGCAGAACTGCAGCGTTGCTAAAAACAAGAAGTTGTCCTCCACTGTCCTTGGCCAGAATTTGTTCTTACCCTGAGGAGCACAGAGCAGTCTGTCCCCTTCCATACCAGCAGCAGCTGGTTTTCACTGGAGCAAGTACATTTTTGTACCTGCAGTTTGGAGAGTGTTCTCAGGTGCTTTCTGTGGTTATGAGAAACCCCTGATCTGTCCCTCTGATTTCCCCTGTGACCATGATATTTGCACGTTCTCCTCCTCCACTGACCATTGGCAACAGAAAGACCACCACTCCCTGCTCTTTCCTCTTTGACCCTCTCACTTTGAAATGGGGGTTGTTTCTACAGGGACTGGTGCAGTGGAAAGCTGAGAACATCTGAAGTGACCATAATTCAAATATGCAGACGCTACCTTAACTTAAATACACACAGAGAGTGTACTTATTAAATCTGGGTTTGCTACTTGGCCATCAGTCACTGTACTAAGGACAGAGATAACAACAGGTGAAACCCATAGCTTATCCTCAGTGGTACCTGACACACTACTTGTAAGATACTCTTCTGGAGTTTCCCAGCTGGACTTAGTTTCATTAGATTAATAATATACAATCTGTGCTCCTTTTATTGTATTAGTCACTGTGATTCCCCTCTGACATAGCCTAAAATCATGCAAATTATGCTTGGATCCTCCCCCCCCCCCCTTCTTTATTAATGCTTACATGGACTGTATAGTCTTCAGAGATTTATTTTTCTTTAATGAAATCAGCCTCCTTTTCCTGGCTGGTGTAGTGCGTGAATGTCACATTTAAATATGTGCTTTCAAGTTCAGTCCTTTCCCTCAGACGTATTACTTTACATTTGGCTGTGTTAAACTGCAGTGCTGACCAGGAAAGACTCAAATTCCTCTGACTCCTGTTTTGTTGCTTCTCTCTATTTACTATCCACAGTGCTCTGTTTTTTGGAATAGTTGGCAGATTGTAAACTTAAATTTCTTATTTCTTTTCCTCCACTTGATACAATGGTTAGAATCAGATTAATATATTTAGCAGATTGGATCTGGTGACGGAGAGGGTACAAAAAGCTCTCCTGAGAGCAATGATGCCATGAATGTCACAGCAGTGTGTGATGCCAAGTACCAGGTGTGCACAGGGAAAAAGGGGTAAAGATCTGCCCAAAGTGCAGAGAAGATCCCTTATGTCTCTTCCACAGCCAGGAACTGGAAGCTGGGAGTGACCAGCTGCTGGTGACAATCCTCCTTGCTTCCTTTTGTATTTTCTTAAAGAAGTCTGTGAGTGTTTTCTGCTATCTGCTGCAATCCAGAAGTGAAGAGGATGCTCTTTAGCCAGCTAAGGAGGCTTGAACCAAATGTGCAAGGAGGGTTCCTGCCTCCTCTTGAGTCTTCTGTCCCAAAGATTGTCACCTCTCTTCTCTGTCCAAAACCTGCAACTGTTGGCCTGCGTGGAAGCTCTGGGTAGGAGATTTGGTCAGCCAGAGTCTAAATAGCTTTCAGTATTGAGTCTGACTGTTTAAAAAGCAAACAAATGGAAAGTTGGGAAAATTGGAAAACTTTTTGTTTGCGTACTGGAAGAAGCCCTGGCTAGGGAAACCTGCCAGGCATGTTGACTCTTCCTGACCAACTGCATTAAAACAGGGGTGGCATGAAGTGACAGAAACAGTGGCAGCAGAAACCCACCCCAGAGTGGAAGCAGTACATCATGGGCACCGTAACAGTGGTCAAGTCAACCTCCATCTTCTGCTTGCGCCCTCCTGCACAGGTCTGCATCATCACCTCTCCTTCAAGTGGGTGCAGCGTCAGGCAGTGAACATCTCATGCACACCTAGTGAGAACTTCCAGCTGATACTTAGGAAAGGCTTCTCTGCCGTGTCAACCAGCTTCTGAGAGGACCAAGCCAGGAGGTGGGTGCCTATTCAGATACATCTCTGGACTTGGTGTTCCCAGCTGGCTGGCTTTCAGCAGTTTCTCCCTTGGCACGTGGGGAACAACTAATTGCCCTGCGCAGACACTCTGTCTCCCTGGACCATACATGTAGGCTTACAGGTTCTGAGTCATTCCTCAGAAATTCAGACCTCTCGTTGTGACCATGTTGGATGCCTGAACACTTAAGATAGGTGCTCTGGGTCACGCTGCTGGGCAGGATGTCTGCAGGTTCGTTATTGTGACACCAAGGTAAGGCTTTTTTTAAACGTGGCCTGAAGTCAGCTTTCCATAGCTCAGTTTTTGCAGGTGCAGAGGACAGGCTGAGATCCAAAGTGTTGTTGGCCTTACTCAGAATTTGCAAAGCAGCATGCAAGTGTTGCTAACTAAGAGAAATTATACGTGTTAGGAAGGGGATCACATGGCTATCATGCCGTGCAATCTGATTTTGTTTTCCAACAGCACTACTCACTGATTCTGTCCAGACCTTGCCTGTTCTGTAATTTTCTAGAGTTATCTCTGGGAGGCAAGGAGCTTGCTTGGGGTTAAAAAAAAAAAAGAAAAAAGAAAAAAACTATCCATCCTGGGCCTTAGTTTGCTCTCTGCGCAGCAATAACTGTGCAGCTCGCTGCCAAGCATCACACAGCAGAGCAGAAAGCAAGGCAGAGAAGTGCTTGTGAACACCGTAATCACCGTGGAACAACATCACACGAGCCAAGCAGACCCATGTGATTTTAGGCAGGGCTCAAGAATTTCATTCCTTCAGCTTCAACCCAGGGGGCAAATTTGTTCATTTCCCTGGCATTGCAACAACGTTTAAAGACTCTCTGCACCCATCTGCCCTGAACTGGTAGGGTTTCTGCCCTGAAACACTTGCCGTTCCCATTGTGTGTGACACGAGCAGTTAAAGGAAAGGTGGAGGCTCAGTGGGACCAGTTCTCACGCACGCTAAGCTGCTTTTACCCCCTTCTGAGTATAAAAAATATCCTTGAAACAAATGTAAATGGTGTAGTCAAAGTAGTTCAAGTGGATTCCAGAATCAGACAAATAGGTTCCCTGCTCTGAAATGAGTATGTTTTGCAAACATTTGTGGGGAGGTGGGTACCAAGCTGTGAGTTGTCACCTGTCCCCCTAAGACACATGCTTACAATGAAGTGCTGTTGTCTGATGGCCACGATGGATGACAGAAGGAAATTTTAGGAAGGTTGAGGCACCTGTGTCTCATGGGCACCGAGTGCTCCAGTGGTTCATCTTTCCCATGCATGTGGTGCATGCTGGTTCCTTAGCCTTGTCTGGGAATTATCTGGAAGGCTACCAGTTGGCTTGGACTAAAAGCACGTGAGATAGCTGTGGAATAGCACACACAGTCAAATTCCAGCACCCATGCTTGGGTCCTGAATGGTTTAATTCACTAATATAGAAATGGCACAAGAGCTTTCTTGACCTTTAATTCTTTCCTCTCATGGCAGAGGTCACATAGTCCGAATGAGCCCAAAGATAAAGTGAAAGTGTATAGAAAACCGCGAAAGACAACCTGAACTGGGGAGGAAGGAGCAAAGGAATTGTCTGGGAGATACAGGAATGCAGGCAGAGATATGAAGAAAACCACCTGCTCGAGAGAAGCAACCTTGAGAGGTGGATATAAAGCTTCCTAGCTTGTCTTTTCATGTATCCTGGACACGCTAAAGTTATTTCACAGCAGCACATTTTGAAGCAGGCACCCTAAATTACAGCAGCCCTATTGCAGTGGCTCTGTGGGGTCTCATGTGCCCCTGCAGCCCTCAGGACCACCATGGATCTGAGGGGGAGACTAAGTGCAGCTGAAGGAGCTAAGAAACCTGTGTCCTCCACCAGTCCATCGTTCATGATGGTAGCAAGTTCATCTTATCCAGTTGCAAAATGGGAGTGCTATCTCAAAGCCACCTGTCAGAGGTGTCATTCCTTCTCACTTGCGACATGCTGGAAAAATGAAAAGCTCCTAGTGACTCCTGTGTCTTAGTAATGAGGGGAAGTTGGAAAAAATCCCCATGACTTTCTGTTGTACATGTTGCTTGAGAAAAGTCACGCTATCTGTGGCGAGACCTCACAGGACGCAAATTCTCAAAGCATACATGCAAAAGGTTGAAACTGGAGGTTTTGTCAGCCCTGGAAGACAAAGCAAATTCCAAACAGTGGGTCAGAAAAAAAATTCTCATGTTTCATCATTATTTGCTTTTGCTTTATTGATGAACGGATGCAACTCGCCTGTGTTGTGGTTTTTGTCCTGTTTATCTTCTGAATTTGCATACGTTTTATTTCTGGGCAATTATAGTTTCAAGAGCTGGATGCAACGTAGGTAGCTGAAGAACCACATTGTCTCTTCCATCCTCTCTTTCACTGAATTTCTGAGCTTGGGGTCTTGCTTTTGAGCAGAAATTTTGTGATGGGGACTGTAGGGACTAGATAACAACAGGGAAAATATGAACCTCCATCAGGGTTTGAACTTTTGTCTACAGCAAACAACATGGTGTTTTGATCTGCAAAATCACTTTGGGCCAGAAGGACCTGCAAACTAAAAACTCATAGTACAGGAAAATTTAACATAAAATCTCTATGTCTTTTAAGGGAATTAGTTCTGCCTTGTTGTTTCCATTGAACCATGCGACTTTGCGAAGTATGAAGTAAACTTGCTGAGAACTCCTCAGAAGGAGACATGGACTGCTTGAGGGTATCTGTGGGGTTGTTTCCCCGGTGTCCATGGCTGGGTAGATGATTTCAGCTGTTGCGCTGATGTGGAGCGATACACATTGACAAGTCTTTCTTACAAGGTTCAAGGGACAAAGAGAAGGAGTCCGGGCTAATGCAGTCTGCAGTTTTTGTGGGGGAAAAGTCTGTCATCCCCCGTTCCTTCTTCTAACTGTTTAATCAGTTATACCACTATGCAGAGTCGGGTACTGTAGGACAATACCAAATTATTCCATTTGACTTCAGCTTTTTTGGCCCTTTCAGTCTGAACGTTGGCTCATTCTGGCTGCTGTTTGCCAGGAGGCATTGTAGAAAAATTCTAGGTTGCATTTATTTAAATAACTTCTGATATATTCTGGAGGATAGACAGCATGGAGTAGCTATAGTGCTGTTTCCAGAGAGTTTAAATGGCATCCTTGGCAAGAAAATAGAGAGGAAGGAAAGATGTTACATGTGCCTGTGTATTGCCCCTAGAATAGGATCAAAGTTACAAAAAGAAACTGTGGTTTTGTTTCTCCACAGTTGTTAGAGTTCACAAACTTCCCAGGATCTACATTTCAAGGCTTTCATCAACCAGATTTTGTACATTTACATTTGTTCAAAATAGTTTCCAGGCAGTGGGTGATTAGTGGTTAGAAATGGTTTGCAGTTTGGTGATAATTTGATTAAGTGAAATCCTTAGGAAAATCAGCATTCCAGATCTTTCATGTTTCCCTGCTTCACCTGTGGAACACGACTCCTTCCCCACCCAATCTCGCAGGAGGCATCTCCTTTATCTGCTGCATTTCAGAAAGGAACAGATGAATGCTAGTCAGGAAAGACAGGAGGATGCCTCCAGCCAGAATGAGCAGCAGGAAAAGACATTAACTCCAAAAAAATACCACTTTTACATTTTTCCAGGCGAACTTAAAATGCAGTAATTACATCCCTCTCCCCAAGAACTCCATGCACTCCAGTTCTTTTGAATTAATTCAGCATTAAGGACTGTGCTGTGCTACTAGCAGGGGGCTGAGTAGGCGCACTGTGGAGTTAAAGTGTCTCCAGAGGTGGACAAAGCACAAGATTCATGGTATCTTGAGAAGACTCTCACTTCCTTGACATGCCAAGGAGGACACCCCCCAGTAGCATCGTCTGGAGTGGCACTCCTTCCTCTGTAAATCTGAGGCAGTCTGCAAACAAATGAAGATGACCCATACCTGCACATTTCCATGCTGGCCAGTGAGCCGGCAAAGAAAATGGTGAAAATAAAAATAAGAGCTAAATATTAAAAATTTAGCTGATTTTTAAATTATGTATAAAGGAAAGTAATTTTCTAATGTTGTGCAAGCTGGGCCATGGATTTTTTGTCTTTTTTTATAAGAAGGTGAAGTGGTATAAGAGTATTGCTTGACCTCTGCTGTGAGGACAGGCTGAGAGAGTTGGGGTTGTTCAGCCTGGAGAGGAGAAGGCTCTGGGGAGACCTTATAGCAACCTCCCAGTATCTGAAAGGGGACGACAAGAAAGCTGGAGAGGGACTTTCTACAAAGGCATGTAGTGATAGGACGAGAGGTAATGGCTTCAGTCTGGAAGAGGGGAGATTTAGGATCTCAGGAAGAAATTTTTCACTCTGGGCATGGTGAGACACTGGCACAGGTTGCCAGGGAAGTTGTGGAAGCCCCATCCCTGTAAGTGTCCAAGGCCAGGTTGGATGAGGCTTTGAGCAATCTGTTCTAGTGGGAGGTGACCCTGCCCATGGCAGGGGGGTTGGAACTAGGTGATCTTTAAGGTCCCTTCCAACCTAAACCATTCTATGATTCTATGACCTGTCAGTCCTTGATAATAGAAGGACCATCCTGTGTCCTGCTCCTTCCTTTGGAAGTGGGGAGAATGGAAGAGAGAGTTAAGTATTTAAGTAGGTACTTTTAAAAAATCTTTGCTTTACTGATTTACTTAAGGAAATTTTGGTTGAAAATTCTTATTTAAAAAAGTACGATATCTTTCTGCCTTCCTGTTAAAAGTGTGGATATATGCCTGTCATAGCCACTGACTCATGTCTTTCCAGTTGGTGGGAGTGGATTTACAAATGTTTGGACTTACAAAGACACATGGATTTACAAACAGTTGCTTGAAGAGGTTTTGCAGGTCTCCTTGTGATAACGACATATCGTTTGTGTCTCCAAACCATAGGCTTAATACCAATGCAGTGCTACCTGAGGTGGCAGAAGGAGAGAAACAGTCTCACTTTCCTTGTGTCCTGGGGACTTTTCCAGCATTTGGCAAGCCAGCGTGGCCCTGCACGGAGTAGCTGTCACTGGCCACTGTCTCACATCCTTCTGGCCACTGTCTCACAAAGTAGGCCAACCCACCTGAATTCATAGGTATCTAAATAAAAGGTGAAAAAGGCCCAGTGCAACCATTCGGTCCGTCTTGCTGAATAACGCCAGCCATAGGCTTCCCTTGCACTGACTCCCATGGCAATTGCAGCAGGAATCCCACCTTTGTGTTTCATCCTTGGCAGTGGTAATTCCACCATTGCCAGCACCTGACACCGGTACAGCCGTTATGGTCTCCCTTCTGGGCCCTGTATCCCTTTGAAGCAGCCTGTGTGACATCAATGGTCCATGTATCCTTGTTTGGGACACTGAGAGCTGTAGCAGATTCTCTCAGGGAGTGCATCCACCCTCATTTACAGCGCCCGTGTACGAGGAACACGTGAGGTCCCTCAGGAAGATTTTCAGTCTAAACCTACTTAAAACTTTATATGGAAAAAAAAAAAGGTCGGGAAGCCCACACTTTGGCAATGTAGTATGCGTGAGACCCAGCTAATTCACCTCGAAAGAGGCCTTTGAGAGAATTTGTAAATGCATGCAGCATTAGGGACAGGACATGGATGAGCGCACAAGAGCAGCACCAGATAAACAGAAAACATTGCGGCAACCGAGCTAGGAGGTCATGGGATCCACAGAGCTGGCAACATTGCTGAGCAGTTCGGTTTGCGCTGTGGTCGTTTTTTTCTCACAGATGGGATAAAAATAAGATAGATTAAGTATATCCAAGAAAAAATAGTTTTGCAAAGGCTTGAGCAAGCTGCCAATGTCAGCAAAGGGAGCCCGTAATGTAAGCAAACTTCAGAGAAGGAAAGTTGCAGAGAGTCCTGCCGGAGAGAGCAAAGGGGACCAGCTCCTCACGCTGGCTGGATGTGGGGTGAGGGCTTGGCCAGGCAATTAGGTTGATTTGTGTCTTCTGTGTTTACCAAGGCAGATCCTTATGAAGAGGGAGGTTTTTCTTTTAGCTGATAAATATTCCTGCCTCTAATTCAAAATGGTTTCCCCCCCTTCTGTGGCCCTTTGAGTTAACTTCTGCCATGCCAAGTCATTCAGGCTGATACGTAGGTGCTGAGGTCCCTACCAAAGTTTGGAGCTCCCTGTCACTGCTGTTAATGTCTGTTCTGCTTCTCCAGGGTTAGAGCTGCATGTGGCTTTGATCTTGCACCCAGCTTTCCAGCAGATCCCTAGGAATGGACAATTTAGGCAAGGTGAGGAACTGCTCCCTTAAACTGGATCTTGCATCAACGGAATGAGCAGCAACGCCTTGGCCGTCTGTGCTGTAGGATGCTCCCCGGCGAGCATGAAGCTGCAGTTAGAATGTATGATGGAGCAAAAGCAGATGGTGTGTCATGGCTCAGGGGGAGCTCAGATGAGTAATAGTTACTGCTCCTCAGTGGCTCTGTAGTAACTGGCTATGAGTTTGGTCTCAAGCAGTGGCAGATCATCTGCCTCCATTTAATTGGCTGTGAAAACCACCTGTTGATTTCATCTCTTCTATTCCTTTTTTTTGGAGTGTTGCCACATGTGGGTCAAGGCTGACGGTGTACTGGGGCTCCATACATGAAGTCCTCAGGGGGGCTGATGTACAGAAAGACCCTTTACCCATACAGAAGACAGGGAGACCAAGTCTGAAATGGTGCTCGTCTGATTTGACAGGACTTACTCTGCCTTGGAGAGGTGTAAATGGTAAGGGGCAAGGCCAGAGGATATCATTCTCCACTACGTAACGGTTATTTGTTGGTCTCTGGAGTAGTTGCTTCAGACAGGTTTTTAAATGCACTTAATTCAGACAGAAGTAACCTTGGTGAAAGGGGCGTTGGGATCGTGCAGGGAACATTCTTGGGAAAAACATCTGCCTCTTTTTGGTTAACAACCATATTTGTTACATTAACACAAATACCATTATCTGAGCTAGAGAGCTTGTGGAAGGGGGCCAGAAAACAAACTGACTTGCTACTGACGAGATAATGGATCAGAAAAAACCAAAAAGATTGCAGCACTACAAAAAACCCCTCAGTCATAAAGCTGTTTCTCATTTCTTTTTACATTGCCCTGAAAATTAAGACAAGTGTAGTTTTTCAGCTCAGTCTCACTTTGTAGAGTTGGTGGGTTTTACACTTGGGGAAAGGGAATTACAACTTTCCTTTCCCACGTTGTTTGAGAACCGCATAAGAAATGTGTCTGAGTGGCAAAGTTCACTCCCCTCCATGGGTTAGGGCCAGGGGTTTGATGCTTTTTATATGAGAAACAGTAACCAGATACGAAAATTGCATCAAGACTTGTGGATGGCCAAGAGGGAGTTGGATCTATGCATTCACTTTGGCCCTCTTCTCTATAGCTACTGTCTGTCTGTCTGGATCTGCGGAAGCAATGCCATTAATGCCAACGCACCGATCCCTCTGTCTGTCTGGCCAGCCACATCGGTCTCCCATCTGGGTATGATGCAATTTCCTTTGCTTCTTTATTGGGAGATTAAAGGAGCTGCCTCTTCTCCCCTTTCCTTGTAGATAATTTATTGTTTCTGGATTTAATAACTTTTTGTATTTGAAGGTTTCCTGCAGATGGATCAGGAACAAATACGAACATTGCAATGACAGCATTTTTAAGAGCAGTTTCTACAGTATAGGCTACCTGTTTCCTGATCCCCCTATTGTATAGATCGAGATTCACACATATACCCTAGTTGCCACTTCAAAGGCAGCTTTGGCTGATAGTTTCTTACAGTATATTTAAGAGGGAAGGTATCTTAAATGCCTTTCTGGTAGCTGTTGGTAAGTTCAGTGGTGACATGAAGAACTGCTTCAGAAAGTTCAAAATTCTCCTCTTGTTGGCCTTTGGCCCACTGGGTAACGAATGTGCCCTTGAAACAGTGGGACATCACTTCTTATCACCAAGTTTTGCGTCTGGAGGTCCCTTCTACCCAGAAGCTTCCTTGGCCTCTCTTGTAAGCGCCAAATGGCACCTGCCATAACGAGTCAGAAGCGTTATGTAGGGATTTACTTTAATAAGACATTGAGCTGGAGAAGTGGCTGGAGTCAATAGCTCCAGCCCAGTGCTGTAGGGGCCAGATGTAATTCCGCAAGGTCTCACAGGGCTATACTATCTTAGCACGTGCCGTCCTATCCCCTGGGAGTCGTCCCTGCAGTGTGAGTTTAGCTGTGCCGAGCTGGTGGTGCACAGGTTGGCTCTGCTGAAGCCATTTTGTCATGGCAGCCCTGTGCCCCACGAATAAGTGCTGCTTGTGGGACTCAAAGGGTCTGCTTGTTCTTCAGCCCAAATGGTGAAGTTGTTGCCCTTTTCGGGCTCTCCAAGGCCCAGTTTCAGTCCTGACACCTTGAGGGACTTGCCACATGATGTGGCTGCTCTTTCAGGACACAGCTAACTAAAGCTATTTATTTATTTTTAATGTTAAGCACAAGAGTAGCATGAAGAAATACAGATGTTTGTCAGCTTTGCAGTAAATTGGGGACACCACTTTGTAGCACCTTTGGCTTGCTTCCATGTTTCCAATTGTCCTATTTTCTCAGATGTAGAAGTCTCCCGAGTCTGAAACTTTGGCCTTAAGGTTGCCAGGGGCTATTTCTTTCTGCAACAGTTCTGATGGCTTTTCTTGTTTTTCTAAGTAAAAATCTGCATGGGAATGCTCTTTCCAGTTAAATCTCCTCAGTGGCGTTAGCCCTGTCGGTGTCACTGACATATGCAGGTCCCTGGGCTGCCATAGGCTTGCAGTGTGGGTGAGCATCCCAGATGGGATTTTGTGAAATGAGACTCGGAGCAGTGCCTTGCTTCACCATGAGGTTGTGAAAAGAAGTGTTTTGGAGATCACGAGTTTTTTGGGCACAGCAGTAGATGGCAGCTGCATTAAGTACATCTTCACAATGCCCATTGAATGGGGTCTCACGCTAGTTTCAGCAGAGACTCCAAAGAGAAAATTCTTGCATGTCTGTGAGAAGTCTGTCTTGCCTGGAGCCAAGACATGGAGGAGAAGCAGCTGATGCAGCCACTGTTGCTCTGCTTGTCTCGTGTGTTACTGTTGAGGGCTGAGTTTTGGCCAAGAGTGTCTTCTGTCTCCATGCAGACACTCCACCATGACTCTGTCTGGGCATGCACTCTGGCTAGGAGGAGGCAAGATGCAGCTCTGTGACATGACTGAGGCTGACACCTACCTGAAGAGGTCTTCTCCTCCCGTATGACCCTGGGAAGCATGTACTGGGATTGGCTGAGCTGTGATGCTGGAGGAAAGGAGACTTTCTCCTCAGCTCCTGGGAAGAAACATGCACGTCTAGTCATGTTACAGGTGGCTTCAGACTAAGACTTGTCCTGACTGGCTCATTGCAGAAGGTCGAGGAGGATGCTTCTCTCAGGGTTCGGTGGCTACCAACATGCATGGGCGGTGGATTAGGGCTTGAACCCGTGCTTGTGTCCTCAGCCTAATGTGCTGCATGGTCTTGTGGTGCTCCTCTTTTACAACTCAACTGAAGAAAGTCAGAATGTACCAGAGGCACATTTGAAGGCTTAAAGGTCTGTAAAGCAATCTGGCTGCTTAATTAATGCAGTGTTGGAGAGGATCTATTCATCCATAGTAGAAGGACAGTCTTTCTGCACCCACCTGCAGGTATTTCCAGTGCTCTGTGGGTCAGCACGTTCCCACTCCATGTTCTCTCTGCTATAACTGAATAATTAGTAATTCTCCTGGTGAGAAACCCCAAATCTGTCTGGTTTACTGGCCAACTGATGAACAGTAATAACCAATGAGCAGCTGCTAACACTGCAGAAACAGCCCTTATCAGAGGCAGCTCAGTGGCTGATAATAATCTCCTCTGGGAGAAGCTTTGCAAGGGAAGTTCTCACCTCACTAAATCTTTGCTTCACTTGAAATTATTTTGGTTTTGTATTTTGGTTCAACATGCCTCCAGTCCTTTTAGCTGGTATGAAGATTCACAGCTGGAGTCTCCATATATGGAGCCCCATCAAGGCTTGCAAAGCTCTTTTCTTGGAATGCATTGACACTTCTCCCTGCTGTAGGGCAATGGGTGAGACGCAGGGTTTAGCACTCCCACCTGGATGGGGTGGGAAGGCATTTGGACCACATCGCACAGAGGATTTTAGGGCTTCCCTCAGGTAGAAAGGTGGATCCATCTCTAGTGACTGTTCACAGCCCTGCAGTGAACGCAATCTATATCCTTTGTAATGACACCTTCTTCCTCCTCAAATAAAGGGTTGCTTTACCTACCTGGATTTACAGCTCCATCAATCAAACTCTATTAATAAAGACATAGCTGGTCTCTGCCAAAAAGTTTTTTTGCTCATCTAGTTTAACTCCATTGCTTGGAAGGAGAAACTAAGCAGCAAATAGAGTTCCTGGCCCCAGCATGAGGTGGTCTGTTTGTATAGCCGCGTCAGGTGTGTGACTTTTCACATGTCTTATTGACAAAGTGTCACTGGCAAAATGTTTATGTACCAAATGAGCCAATGTCACTTACCTTTGCCATCCGCTGGAGAAGGTCCAGTCCCACTCACCCACCTTTTACCAAAAGCATAACAGAGAGATCTGCAGAGCTGGTGGCACGACGACAGATGCAGGAGAGCAGAAAGAGTTAAATGCCAAGTTTTGCTGCAGAGCTTTTCATTGCCACAGCCCGGGAAAGTGGAACTGCAGACTGAATAAATGGGTCTGATGATGCTGGACTGTGAGCAGGTTTTGAACCCCCAGTCTCCTCAGCACACCAGCACTTAACCCTCAGTGTCCTGAGCTATACAACGTTACACAGCCCTCTTGAATAGACCAATTATTTCTCTATGTAAGGTTTTCCTGTCTGTCGACTATGAGATATATATTTCATTTTCTTCAAGAAAACCCATTTTTATTTGCAATTTGAGTGAGATCAATATTCCAAAATGGCATTTCAATAAAATCAAGGTTGTAAAGTAAACAGGGTAATGACAAGACAAGCACTGTAAATAGATTTTGAAATGTCAGACAGATGATACATATTTTCAAACATATAACTTGATTTCACAGTAATAAATATGGAAGACTGATAGCAGATGAACAAGAACTATGGAAGGAGAGGAACGATGTGAAACTGCCTGTGTTTTTTCTCAGCTAGTGGGAACCTGCAGGCATGTATGGCATTCCCCTCGGCTGGAGAGGGAGGACAGGTATTGTTTTTGTGTATGGTCTTCGCTGGAAAAAGGCAACTTTAAACTATCCTAAGAGCCTCTAGTGTTGCATCAAGTCAGCTCCTGGATTTTTTGCCTCAACAGCGGGATGCCTAAGGGTTAAAGGAGGAAGAGGGCATTAGGGAAGATGCAGGGGATGGTGGCATGAGTCAGTATTGCACCGGTGGTGCTGGAATCACCATAGAATCATAGAATGGTTTAGGTTGAAAGGGATCTTAAAGATCATCTAGTTCCAACCCCCCTGCCGTGGGCAAGGACACCTCCCGCTAGACCAGGTTGCTCAAAGCCCCATCTAACCTGTCCATCTCTCCTCTGGCTCTGCAAATCCCCCAGCTTTTACCTAACTTTTCACGTGCTACACAAATGACTCCCTCTTGCTTTTCCCGGGAACGCGCGCGGTGTGTTTCTGCTCTGCTAAGCGGTGGCCACATTCCAAGCAGCAGCGGCTCCAGTTTTATACTCTTATATCGGAACAGGACTCGCATAGTCTGAATCATCCCTTGCAGTCACCCACAGCAGGAACGCTTGTGATTAGAAACTTGTGAGATCATCCCCGTAGCTTGCAAAAAAAAAAAAAAAGTTGGTCATCTTTCTGGGAAGAAAAGCAACTGAAAAACTAAAGACATTATATGCTCCAAGCTTTGAAAGTTGACACAAAGGAGGAAAGTGTGGAAGTGCCACATTACCGCGAAACAGCTTTGAGGTGGTGGGTGAATAGCAATCAATGCTATATATTCCTCTGTATTTTCTTAATTGCAGTATCCTTCCCTAAAATATAGTCCTGATTTCCCAAGGAATTAGAAGGGTCAAAGCTGGTTGCTTTGCAGGCCAGACAGAAAGGTAAATGGCCCTAACTCACCTATGAATGAAGCTTTCTAAATTAATAGCTATTATTTTGATTAGAAAGAACGTTTGGGGACACTTTAACATGCAATGAAAGGCACTTACAGGAAAGTAATTGAAGTAATAATCTGTTTGAGAGGAGAACTGAGATATGATTTCAAATTGGTTAAAAAAAAGAAAAAGACAAAATGTGGAGGCTGAGAATTAATGGAACCAGCATCTGCTGTCTCTGCTGAGCTGCTGAGCAGGGATGTGACATTTGGCAGATGAAGAGAGCATTGCTTTGGGTCCAAAGGGGGAGTGTTGTATCTATCTGAAATACCTGGCTACTGATGAGCAAAACCAGCCTGGAGTTCTCCATCCCGGTTCATTTTTCAGGCTTGTCACCACCTGCACATGCATTTTTGAGAGTGGGAAGTCTCCCATCCGTCTGTGAGTGATTCGGGGGTCAGTACGTCTTGTGTGACGTCCGTGGCGTCCAGCCATGGGCTGAGCTTTGCTGAGCTGCTGTTTCTCACCTTGCTGGTTTTCGCCGGGCGCTCTGGGTTTCTGAATAACGGTGATTTTTTTTTAAATCGGGAAGCTGCTGTCGACATCACGCTAAAAGGGGGCTTGGACATCTGCTTTGATGGGGAAAGCAGATGTGGTGCTGCCCCACTTTGCTGCCAGGAGTCTAAGGTAAGACTCAGACCTCCCAAACTTTCCTGTTGTTTCGCCTTAATCCAGGAAATCAGCCTGGCATCTTTCTTATTCCTGCTGGCTAGAGAGGCTTAGGGCTTTCATTAGATGCTGGATTTTGATCTTAGCTAGTAAAAAGCAAAGAAAAATCATGCACGCAGTCTGGCAGAGGGGTTGAATATTTGTGCGATACGAAAGGTCCTCTCAGGTGCGGCTTGTGCTGGATGGTTTGTGCAGTGTTCAGCAAGGCCCTGTCAGTGCTGGGCTTTCCTGTTGCTCATAGACTTCCTTTACTATTACTTTTCTTTTTTGTGTTGCTTTGTAGAATTTGATGTCTGCTTTAAATTACATCTCCGGTAATGTGTGCGCTCTGATTATTGCAATGTGCCGCGCTGAATAGGGATCATTCCCTTCCTCGCTCTCGATTCGCTTCACCTTGGCTTATAACTTTGCTTTCTGGGGAAAGGAAAGGTTTGTTTTCCTTTGGGATTGCCAGAAATGATGGTCTTCGATTTCTATGTCCGTGGCCTGAAATCGTTCTCAAATCCAGCCTGTCATATTGAAATGATTTACTTCTTTCATTGTTTGAATCTCCTTGATATTTCTTGCCAATTCTGTGTGCGAGAACGTTCATTCCTGCATTTACCAGGGCTTTCTGCATCTGAGTGAGCTGGCAGGTTCACATCTGTCTTTCATAAGGAGGATTTTGCAGACAAGAACTCCGTGGAAAGGGATTAAGCCTTTTTGTTGTTGTTGTTGTTGTTGTTGTTCCTGAGTTTGTCGCTGCTGAGAGTATGACAAATGCCGTGCACGAGACACACCATGATGAACGCACATCCCTTTGAGGGGATGGATGTAATTGTCTTTGCCCGACATCACCTATATTACAATCTACATTAATGTAAACCCAGCAAGTGCTCGCAGCGCAACAACCCATGTGGTGCAGAGTAGCCCCAGGGTTGTGGCAGAGGGCTGCTCGGGAATTCTGAGAAAGTGTCCAAAGTGGATAAAGCAGGACTTCAGGGGGATGCATGCCAGTATTTCCCCATCTTAAACCTGTTTGTATACCAATTCCCTGTGGATCAGGCACCTCCATTCAATATACATTTGCTAGTGGTGGATAACATGAGAAAAGTTCTGTCCGTGCACTGAACTAGCTTTTCTTATGTTTCTGGGGGTCAGCTAAGTTTTTTTAGATAGATAGATAGGTAGATAGATAGATAGATAGACAGACAGACAGACAGATAGATAGATAGATAGATAGATAGATAATAAAGTTTTTTAGATACGGTAGATATTAAAAATCTACATTTCCCACCCTGGCATGGCTGAGATGCCTGAGCCCAGACCTCCCAGTACTCCCAGTGGGTGCTTATGTGGTATCTGCAGGTAAAATTGTGTCTGAACACCTTGAATGGGTTTGTTGACAGTTCTATGAAACAGAGAAGCCCTGTTCCCCCAGCGGACACTGGCAGTTGTGGGGCAGAGCAAGGAGGCAACGTTGCTGCCTAAAGTTTCCTCTGACACTGATTTGCCTTGGTGGCCTTGGGCAAGTCAATTAACTTCCATGGTGTAGCTTTCTCACTTGTGACAGGTAAATGCTATGCTCGTTTTACAACATAGACGGTGTTTTTGAGGGTTAATTCATTGGTATTTGAGGCACAATAGTTTTATAGAGGGGTTATTCATGGAGTCCTTGGTCCCTTTGCTTGGAAGGGTGTTAATTGCTGTCTGCTCGTAGGATGGCTCTGATGAGATGAGAGTAAAGGCATATGGAGGTGAGTATGTGATTAGCAAAGTGAGCCTGGGGTAGAATAGGGTTCCCCAGGTGAGAAAATGAGTTTCTTTTGGCCGCTGGCTTTCCTTTTGGCATGTATTCCTGAAAAGGCCCCGCTACGGGGAGCACCCCATGATGACCCCACACTCATCTTGTGCCTTGAAAGCCCTTGAAAGGGCTGCTCACTTGCATTCAGAGGTGCTCAGCCACGTAAGGGCAGGAAGGATCTAAAATTCCCTTCCCTGCCTGTCTGTGTGGCCAGGTGAGGAAGTCAGGAACGTAATTTCATGTACCATAAATACTAATAATTCCAGGTTCTTACGATTCGAGCGCGCACATTAATGTGGTGCGAGCTCTCTCCCCTGGCTGGAGTCGGTGTAATCACACTTAGGACCTGTTTGTCTTGGCGGAGCTGCCCTTATGAATGAGGTAACTTAGGAAAAGACATTCCTTCTCTCATGGCAAACAGCTAAAAATATCTGAACTTCCACAGGCCTGGGGAGGAGAGTGGGAGCCAGAGTAAAGCTCAGAGCACAGACTTCTGGAGCTGCAATTTTGAGCTCCTTTTCAGGGCTGAGCCGGGGCTGCAAGTCCCCATCACCCAGCTCACACCACCTTTGTTGGACCAGGCTTCACCACAGGGCGTGTTTTGGGGCTGGAAATGCTTTGCTCGCGCTTAGCCACTCAGAGCGTGGCAAGTTACAGCAAATGACCTCTGTTCTTTGCTGAAAACCCTGTTTTGCTTCTCCGCGACTTACACGTTGAGTTTACAAGAGTGATGCAAGTTCCCCTGCTCTGCAAATCGCTGTGAGAGTTCTTGGAGGATGACTGCTGCTCTGGGACAGAGTACACAGCACTCGTTAACCGAAGAGCAGTTGAGGATTAATATGCTTTCTTTCTGCCCTTTAAAATGAAAATTAAGCATCCTTCCTCTTTTATGATGGGAAGAGATGCTTGTAAAGGCTTAAGACTAGGGCTGTTAAACCACTCGGACACGCAGGGGTATCCTAGTTTGAACTGACCAAGGGCTGAGGGTTGCCTTGTGTATGTGTGTGTGTCTTTCTGTGTTTAAAGAGAAGTTTTTCCAAATGAAGCCAAAAAAAGCATCATTTCACAACCCGAAAAGAGCTAATGAAGCAATGCAGTTATACCTCCCCCCGAAGACGTGGCCCCCAGCCTTCGCAGACAAAGGAAAGGGTTTGCTCAGGTACTGTTTATTATGCAGTGAGAGTCCCTGTTGCTGCTTTTCCCGTGCAGCTGGACCCACAGCCCGGTGTGGTTTTATGTGCTTACTTAGAGGCACTTCATAAATCACGTTTGAAAAGTGACTTTTTTTTTTTTTTTTTTTTTTTTTCAGTTTTGGAATTTGGCAATAAACAAGTCAACTAACAGAAAAATCCAACCTGGGATTGGTTCAGTGACCAGCTGTGGGGGGAAAGGGGGCTGCAGAGATCAGCATATTTATAAGTGTGCAGTAGCTGGAACGGGTGTATCGGCTACTTTTTTGGCAAGGCTGAAGTTGCTTGATTATTAAGAGTGATTCTTTATTACTTATGTCACCCATCTGAGGCTGCTGTATCTCTGCAGATGTGCCCTAAACCAGGGAAGCCAAGTCAGGCAGCGCAGCCAGGCTGCTTAAGTTTTATTGGAAAGCGCTGCTTTCGTTGTGAGAACAGCTTTTTACAGCTAGCCAGCACCGTCTGTCCTTTTTTTTGCTTCCAGGAGTGCAAGGGGCTGGGGAGGATGAGAAGCGGGGAAATGCAACTTTGATTGAGTGTCTGGGGGACCATGAAAGAGATCAGAAAGGAAAGCAAGAAAACCGTGAAAACACCGTAGAGGGGGCCAGCGAAAGAATGACGCAGTCCTGAGAGTGTGATGGGGCAGTAGGAACGGCAGCTCTTCTTTTCTTAGGATGCTTTTTGACTCTTGCTATAAAGAGTATGTCAGTTTGCAACCTTCACTGCAGAGGCTGGATCGAGATTTGGTTCCTTTTGAAGCCCAAGGGGACATGGATGTGTCCCCTCACTCATTTCCTCTCGTAGCGCCTGCGCTGGAAAAGGCTGCAGGAGTGACTTATGGGTCCCACTCGCTGTCACTCAAAAGCTCTGCGTTAGCCTTTGGTACCCCACAGGGCTCTGGGAGATGCTTTTATCCTGCCTGTATGGAGAACTGAGGCCGGGAGGGATGTAAAGCGTGATCCGCACAAGCCCTTAGGTGCTCGCGTGCATCAACCAGGAATCGAGACCAGACACCGTTTCTCCCACTCCCAGCTTGAAGGCTGCAGGAGCCAAAAGCCATGCTGCCAGCAGTTTTTCCACCTCTGTGTCCAGGGCCTGCTTGAGGCACCCAGTAGGTGTTTGCCTTGGGTGGCTGTTGACTGAAGCAACAAAAAGGTTGTGGGCTTCTTTCCCTGGAAAGCTGAGCTGTTGCTGTTGCTCCTCAGAGACCATCAGGGCAGCTGTAAGGGACGCAACCCTTCCTCACCTGGGCTGCAAAACTCCAGTCTGCCCATGTGGTGGTGAAGCTTCACAGCAAGGCTCTGCCCTGTGGCTTTTTGGGCTCAGGGTTGTGCAGCTGCTGAGCTTTCCCAGGAGGAGAAGGCAACTCCTTCAGCGGGGCTCTCTGGTCCCTTCAGGATGTGGAAATTATGAAGCCCTGCTGAGGCTGAGCTGTGGTTTGCAAGGGCGTCTCTTGTTGCCTGAGCTCCAGTGACAAGGTTGCAGAAGGTGGTTGTTGCGTTCACTTTTTTGATGGAGAGTGGCTGTGACTGCTGGGCTTTGTGCCAAAGCCAGTGCTGTCAGTGTGGCAAGAGACCGCCGCAGGAGATGGCTCCTTCAGGGGTGCTTAGCCACGCTGGTGGCGTTCCTGGGCATGCGCAGTGGATGCCAACCTTAGATGTCAAAGTAAGTTTAGGTGTGAAGAAATTTAGTAAGGTGCCTGGGCAGGAAATCATTTTTTTTCTTTTCTTTTTTTTTTTTTTTTTGTGACTCATTTTGTTAGCGTTAAGCACTTGCCTTCTCCCTGAAGTGAAATTCGTGTGCCTGATTGCTATGTCATGAACCCTGCCTTAAGTGGTACGCCCAGGGTGAGAAATAAAATGAGCGCAAAGAAAACGCAGGCAGTGCCCAAGCTGCTGCTCCAAGGTTTTTCTTCTCCTCTAAACAGCTGGGACCAACCTTGTGACTTTTTCTTTCTTTTTCTAGGGCTGATGTGGCAACACCAGCCAAATCCTTCATGCCAGTGGCCACAACTCCAGCACTCTCCTCTATCTGTTGCAGTGGCTGCAGAGAAAGGTTACCAAGTCTGCATCTTCTCTTTTTCTCTTTGCTTTGCTGGCTGATGCGTTTATTTGGGTTAGGTGTTAAGCAACATCCCCTGCTAGGACACCACCACTGACTGCCACAATCAGGCCACTGCTGGTCACTTGCTGAACGCTTTGGCTCTCTGCAGCACTTAGATGACGATTTACAAACGTCGCACTGTGGAAGCTCCTGTCCAAATCTCGCTCTGCTTTGTAAAACGCATTGGATGGGCTTTGGGCAGGGGTGAGACAAGGCAGGATACATCCCTCAGTAAACTCATAGATGTGCTTCTCGGAAACAAAAAAGCAAGAAGGGAAAGGAAATACAGGTTGAGCAGCTCCAGAGACACGGAGGGAAGATGTGGAGGTGGTTGGTGGGCTCCTTTAATCCTGTTACGAAGAAATGACAGTTTGTTGTTCCAAGGCAGAAGTGCAAAAGGTAAACAGAAATACCTTCTTCCTTCAAGGATGAAACCTGTCAGCCTGCTGACTGGTGGCTTTTATACTGCTTGAAAATAGTAATCAAACACTTAGCTGTCTCACCAGTAAGAGATGATAATGAGAAGTTTTCTGTTTCAAATCACAGTCACAAATAATTTATAGAAGAGAGGGGATGGGACTTGTAATAATGCAGGGGTGACTTGGGTGCTTTGCCTTCCTCATTTTCAGGGGCTGGGAGGTCTGATCCTGCTGAGGTGTGTTTTGGGGCATGGGAAGGCATTTCCTACAATCCTCTGCACGTGTGCACCCCCGAATTCCCCAGGAATACTTGGAGAGTGCTTCTGGTCTTTCTTGCTTTTTTTCTGTCATGCTGTAGGTTTGAAAAATCTTCTCTCTTTGCTGGTAATGGTGGACTGCATGGGGGAGTGTGATGGAAATCCATTTGGGCTAACTTTCTAGTACGTAATTTGTCATGTCTGTAAGAACTTGAAAACCCAAATTGCCTCTTCCAGTCCTTTGCTCACTGGTTCTTTGGCTTGGGTAGCTGACCCACATAGATGATCTAAAGATTCTCCTTTTATGTAGAGACAGATTTGAGTTTTCTATGTACTTCCTTAACTTGTATGCTTTTCTACCATCCTTATAAGGTTAAAGAGTGTTTTGGTAAGTGCTCCTGGTCAGCTGGCAGCATGGTGGCTTGGTGACTTAATACAGACCTTATCACTACCACCTTGGAGAAAAGAGATGATCAAAGCTCAGTTGTCATATTCAGGTAAGGGGATTTGATGATTGAGCAAACCACTGGGACTGAATAAGGCTGGATTAAGCCTGGAAAGCTCTGGAGATTTGGCAAAAGCAACTGGAAAACCAAGAAGGACTTGTAATAATACTGTGTCCATGGCTAGCATGCAATTTAAAGTTACTAACACAGGTGGAATTTGTCAGGATCTTCTTGTACACATGGAGAAGTAACTGCTTCACTCTTGAGTCATAGAGCTGTAAGATCCTTTCAAGAGCTCATTAGTCCCCCCCTCCTATCACCAAGCAGAATGGAGACTGACCACTCCTGACAGGTATTCGGTCAGGGAAGATGCTTCTGGCAATGTACTTTCACTTTTTCTTTTCCAATAGAAATGTTTTCCTAGTGACTAACCAAGTTCCTGCTGCAATTTCTCTTAGCCCATTCCTTCTCATATGTCGAACTGAGCATAGAAAACAGATTATTTCTTTCTGCTGTCGAGCAGCCTTCATACTTCTAAAGCTTGTTTTCATGTCTCCTAAGTTCCTTCTCAGTCTTTTGCTGTTTATGGTGACACTATCAGTATTGCTGAAGTTACTGTTCTTTTTCTTTCCTCTGGTTTATCTCCTGGAGGTCCATGTTTCACTTGCAACCAAGAGCCCCAGCCCAGGCACAGTGCTCCAGCTGGGATCTAGATGAGCAAAAGGAAAGGTTTTAGATCTTCTGGTCTGAGGTCCACTAGCCACTTGACATCACTGGCTGATGTTCACCCTTGTGATCTGCAGGACTGGGCAGCTGATTTTCATCCTGTATTTGCCTAGTGGATTTTTCCTGGCTGACTTTGGTATCTTGGACTTGTCTGTATCTCCAGCCTCTCAAGATAGGTTGAATTTTCTCTCTCTGCCTTTACTGCAGTCCTTCCTAGCTTGGTATCATCTGTAAATGTAATAAACATTATCTATGCTTCAGCATCCTGGTAATCATCCAGGTACTCTGTGTTCAGGAAAATTAAAATATTTTCATTAGAGCCAGATCTAGGACTGACCTCTGCAAAACCCCACTTGATATATCCTTTCACTGTGAAAAATGAATCATTGATAACTACACTCTAAACACTTTTCCAGCTAGTTTAGTTCCTGCGCCTGCACACCATGTTTCTGTAGTTTGATTATGAGACGGTCCTGAGAGACGCTGTTCTTTCCAAGACACCGCTGATGCGGAGCCTCTGAACAGGGAGGGTTCAGATTAACAGCAAATTAATCCTCTGGTGAGGGCAAACCATAAATGAAATGTGAACACACAGTGGTCACACTGAAGGCTACTGCTCATTTTTCTTTCCTCATTTTCTGAGAAGCAGCACAGCTCTGTTTCTCAAGACCACACGGCATTCGACGCTAATGCTGCAAGGCAAACACTGCATCTTTCAGAATATTTCATTTTGACTTCTGTGCTAGAGGCACATGAAGTCTTCCCTCTCCAAAACACCTTTCCCAGGACAGGGGAATACTGTGTAGAATGAGTGTTGGTGTTCCCACACCTTTCTGAATAGCTGCACAGTAGGAAGCCAGCCTTGCCTGGGAAACAGTTTTTATGTGTGGAATTGGTCGAATCCTGGTTTGTGATGGCAGTCTTGTAGATTAAAATATAGGAGTCAGATTACTTATCAATAATAGTAAGTGAGATCCAGCCAGGAAGAATATATGATACTGCATATAAATAGGTGCTAAGTAGGAATATGCTGTTAGGGTAGTTTTATAGTGCAATTGCCTTAGCTGGGAGGAAGGCAAAAATTAATTTTCTTTTTACGGCGTTTGCATTGCAGATTCTGACTTTAGCTCACCTTTGATCAAACTGTATCTATATTAAATAATCAGACACGTGACTTTTTGTCTGTGTCTCTGACTGCTCTCACTGGCTGCACCCATACTAACAAACTGCACAGGTCCAAGGTGTGGGGTGGGCTCAAACACTGCCCTGCATGGTCCAAATTGTTTAATTACTCCTTTGGTTTTTGTGCTGGCTTTGTTCCCTGCTAACTAGCTCTTGTCCAGGCACAGTCTGGGAGCTAACGTGGGTCAGCCACTCTTCCCAGCAAGCAGTATGAATGAAGCCACGCTGTGTGGGAGGGTGCAAGGGAGAAATTTTAGCCATATGGACACAAGCTGTGCTCTGCATATTGTCCTCAGGGTCAGAATGAGCCTTGACCTGTCTTATTATAAGCATAGACATAGCAACTGCAGCACTCTTACAATTGTAAGAAAAGGTAAAAAAACCCTTAGATATACATTTTCAATTATTTTGAAAGTTCTCCTTCCCCTTGTGCATCTGCCAGGGTTGTTTTTAAGTCAGATGTTAATACTTACACGTAGGTGACTTTTATTGCTGTTCACGTGTGTCTGACTGTTTGCACAAGGTTCCTTTGTGCTTGAGGCTTAGTGCTTCATGAGCCATAGGTTTGTCTTCAAAATAGTTTTTTTCATGAGTATTATTAATATCTAATTTATGGTGTGGAGGAGGAGAAAGGAAAGTTTGTTGTTTAGATTTTTGAGTCATTACCTCTATTCTGTGAGCAGATGAGTAACTGTGTACAAGGATGCTTGCCCATATGGTTCATGACATAACTTGAGCTGAATTATAAGCTCTTTACCACCAAAGCAGGGCAAACCTGGCTGCTTGCTCCTGCTGATCACTTGATAAATCAGTCCATTCAATTCACTGAAATGGCAGAAAACTAAAAAGGCAAAAAAAGTGACTGCTTGGATTTGCAAGTGAGATAATCTTACTTTTGACAGGGCAAAGGGGAAGAGATCCAGTTGAAGGGTGCGGGTATGGCGATAGCTAGAAGTAGGGAAAGAAGGGGAATCAGGGTCAGAAGGAGACCAAAGCTGGGAAGAAGAGAGAGAAACTAGCAACAGTAGACTCTTAATTTGACTTAGCTGTTTGGTGAAATTTTGCTTTTCCGGGCAATGGAGAGAGGTGGATGCCTTCAAAGAATATGTCACCAAGAATCCAGGACACCTATTGTAGGGTGAGCTGAATTGCCTTGGGAAGGTGATCGTCTCCACGTGTTAGTGATACAGGGAATTTCATCATCTAGTTGAATCTAATCTCTTAAATTTTAGACTAGGCCTGATGTTAGGTGAAGTGAGATGTTGGACCAGTACACGTAACGTTATCAACATGTGAGTAGGACTGAAACTTCAGCATTTAAAAGTCAAAATAAACCTGAAGCAAGACATTCTTTTATGCTTAGTCTCAACCAAAGTTTCTTTTCCTTTTGTTATCTGAGCTAATATTTGGTATCTTGAATGATATAAAAACTGATTAGCAGAAGCATTTTGTGATGCTAAAACCTGTTGGTCATCACATATTCCCACACCAGCAATGTTTGATGTTGTGCATCATTTGTGTCAACAAGTTTGCAGATGACACCAAGATGAGTAGTGCAGTTGATTTGTTTCAGGGAAGGAATTCCATCCAGAGGGACCTTGATGGCCTTGAGGATCAGGCCCATGTGAATCTCATGAAGTTCAACAAGGCCAAGTGCAAGGTCCTGCACCTGGGCAATCCCCAGTACCAATATGGAATGGGGGATGAAGGGATTGACAGCAGCCCTGTGGAGAAGGACTTGGGGATACTGGTAGATGAAAAATTGGACATGAGCCTGCAATATGTGCTTGCAGCCCAGAAAGCCAACTGCATCCTGGGCTGCATCAAAAGGAGCATGGCCAGCAGGTTGAGGGAGGTGATTCTCTCCCTTTACTCCACCCTGGTGAGACCCCACCTGGAGTATTGCATCCAGCTCTGGGGCCCTCAGCACAAGATGGACACAGACCTGCTGGAGTAAGTCCAGAGGAGGGCCACAAAAATGGTCAGAGGGGTGGAGCACCTGTCCCTTGAAGAAAGGCTGAGAGAGTTGAGGCTGAGAGAGTTGAGGTTGTTCATCCTGGAGAAGAGAAGGCTCCAGGGAGACCTTATTGTGGCCTTTCAGTACTTAAAGGGGGCTTGTAAGAGAGAGAAGTTTTTTACCAAGGCCTGCAGTGTTAGGACAAGGGGCAACAGTTTTAAACTGAAAGAGGGAAGATTTAGGTTAGATAGAAGGAAGAAATTTTTTAGACTGAGAGTGGTGAAACACTGGCACAGGTTGCCCAGAGAGGTGGTAGATGCCCCATCATTGGAAGTGTTCAAGGTCAGGATGGACCGAGCTTTGAACAACCTGATCTAGTGAAAGATGTCCCTGCCCATGGCAGGGGAGTTGGGCAGGATGATTTTTGAAGGTCCCTTCCAACCCAACCCATTCTATGATTCTATGATTTGGGCTCCTGTTAACATGTCTCAAGACCAGTTTTCAGTTTGTTTCATACGTCACATCTCTTTGCAATTCTCTTTTGTTGCTTGTCGTTCTTAAGTCTCTCTGTTGGGTCAGGAAGGCACTCTGGGAAAGCATGCAAAACCAAAATATGAAATGAAGAATAACCCACCCTGAGCTATGAAGGGTTCCTCAGTGGGAAACTTTTTATCAGAAGAGTGGTTTCTGTTTGGAGTTCAGGTGCATTAATAGTAACCTTAGCCAGTGGCCTGCTGTTCCCAGGCTATCATGTGTTGTACTGGAGCTCAGCATTGTCTGTCAGTTCATGCCTTGAGAGGCCATTTCAGGTCTTTAGACTAGCGGTGATATTGGTTTTCTTCTGACATTGCGTACATGACAGTATTGAAATGTCCCTATGTTCCAAGAGCCGCTATATCACACCAGCACCTTTAATGAGGCATATAAAGCCCATGGTAATTACATAATGGAAGAGAGCAGAGGTGTACTGGGATATTTGCTTTTTGCACAGAATAATTATAAAAGTTCACAGACTGATTTCTTTTAAGTCCCCACTTTGATCATTGCCTATGGATAAATATCCTGAAACGTCCTTAGTAGCTCCAACAGGAATTTGTGCACCCTCAAGATGTATGAGCTCTGTAATGTTTATTAAGGGTTGATTTTTTTCACACTTCTGATTGACTGGCAATTATGAGGTCTGTCTGTTAACAGGTTTCCAGCATAGAACCAATGGTTATTTTTCTCTGGTGTTAGGAGACAAGCTCTGAGCGTTTGGCAGTTCTCTGAATTGCTCATCATCATCTTGAATTTAGATTTCGTGATTATTAAGATGCCTGAGTTGGACCATGAGAGTGGGCAATCTGATCTAACCCTCCATCACGTAAATTACTGTTTTTCAAGCTATTTGCGTGCTGTGAAAGCAGACTGGGAAGCTCCTCAAATTGTTAAAGATGAAGGAGATAAAAATGAGCTTTCTTCAACAACCCACTTCTGTGCGGTTTGCAAACCACATCTTGAGTGTCAGCAGGACATAGGGGTGCGTGTGGTCATATAAAACCGTAAACAGGAATTAACCAGACTGTGTTTTGTAGATGCACGTTGCTGAAAGTTGCTCCCCGCTTGCTTTGCAAGACTCAAGCCCTGCTCCAGCGCAGCGGTGTGGGCTGGTTTGCTCCCTGATAGCATTTTTGGTTCTCAGTGCTTTCGGACGCGGTGGGAGAAAAGGAACGTCAAAGCAAAATGGGGCACTAGTCACAACCAGATGTTGAGCTCGCCTTGTGTGCCAGGAAGTGGAGGGTGATAAATCACAGACCGGCATGTGTTGGGGTGTGACACCCAACGCACATGTGATTGCCATTAACGGTTCGCTTTGCAAGTGCAAGCGAGAGTGAATGAAAATAACAGGGCAGTAAACAAAGAGGGGCTTGGCGTCTGCGGGGCTGCGGGCTGATTTTCAAAAGGCGGCGGGGTAAGACACACTAACGTATGTGTTGCCTCCGTGTGGGACGAATGGAAGTACAGAAAGGTTGTAACTAGGTTTCAGGAGTCAGGGACTAGGAGAAACGAGCATCAACCTGAAATAAACACATGTAAAACTGCTTTACTTAGGTTCAAGAGTCTTATTAGCTAGACTGAGAGAGGGGATTATATGTAGAAGATTCCATTGCCTGCTTGATATACTATTTATGGTCAGGTGGTCCTGCTTGCCTTTTTTCTCATTTACTGCCCCCCAACAAGAGTGTGATCTACAGTGTTGAGAGCAGTAATGTACCCAAAGCCAAACCCGGTGAAATAACCCATGATTTTTGCAAGGTGCTCCATCCCAGATGAGTGATGAAGTAGCATCACGAGATCGGAGGGCATGGAGTAATTCAGGCTGGGAGGGAGCTCTGAAGGGCTCTAGTCCTACCCCCTGCTCAAAGCTGGGTCAGCTCTGAGGGCAGATTGGGTTGCTTGAGGTTTTACAGGAGGGAGCATGTAGGATGTTGGAAAACGGGACAAATGCTGAGGTGACGTATATAGCTCTTGTGCCTGCTGCTGCTTTCAAATTGTAAAGGAAAGGAAACGGACTTTTTACTCTTTGAATTGTCCCTTGCATAGGGACAGTTTTTGACGTGGTCTTAAAGGGGTTGCAGTGGAAATGTACGTTGAGAGATGTCATCAGAGTCACTGAGAGCGAAGACAGGCCATCTACAGGAATTAGACATGGGCCTTTCTTTCTGTGTGCATGATAAAATCTCAGCTTTAACTTTGGCCCAATCTAGTTTTAAATTAGGCATTTCTGTTTGAACCACAATTACAGAGTTTTGAACTAAGTCCCCTTGCCATGGAGTCGTGCTCAGCTAATATCATACACGTAGACATGGATACAGCACAATGGGTGCAAAATGCCTTAAATTGTCTGTGTTATCAATGCAGGGTTTGGGATGGGAAGAGAGTGAGGGCTGAAGAGTAGGGAAAGGGTATGCGTCTGTGTCCTGGGAGAAAGGTGGCTCCTGGAGGGCTGACCCAAAGCAAGAGAGAGAATTTAAGAAGTTTAATTTGGGGGTTCCCTTAGAGACAGCGCGGGGTGGGACAAGCAAGAGGGACACCAGTTAGGGGAAACTGGAGAAGGAAACGTGTTGGCCGCGTTAGTGTGTGGGGAAGAGCTGGGAGGGGACCAGGACAATTTTGGCAGAACAGAAAGCAGTCTGGTGGTGCTGAGATCACAGGACGCACTACCTTGGTGTGCAAATAAATAGTAACAGTAATGCAGAAGCTGACAGTATAGGAGTATAGGCCATGTTTGGAAAAACATGAGGTTAAGTGTTCTTAGAAACAGAATTGAAGATGCATTCTTTAGCATAATGGGAAACTCATTATGCATACATTTAAATATCTCCTCCAGTGCAGCCAGTGTTTTATAAAGGTCATAGGTTCATTCTTAGAGTTTAAAAGCCAGAAGGGACCATGGGATCATCCAACATGTTCTAATATGCGTTATTATATCTTATTCTGTTGCTTTTATACTAAAGCTCAGTACAATAAACACAATTCCTTCTGGGGGTTCAGGCCTGATTTGGAGAACCCATAAGAAGGACAAGTCACCCGTGACAGTGATAGTACAGATTAGTGATCCTGACTATTCAAGACTTGCACCATGTCTCTAGTCTGGGACATGTCCAGCTAGTGGTTCTTGTTATGACTCCCTCTGCTAGGCTGAAGTGTTTGCTGGAAGCTGGTGGATTCTTTCTCTTAATACATCAAATCAAGTCATCTTTCATAGACTCCATGTTGACACACTAAACATTGTGCTCTTTCCATTTTCCAGCATAAAGCATTTTCTCAGGTCTTCAATCACACCACCGCCTCACCTCTGCTTCTTCTTTCATCTTTTTTCAAGTTAAAACAAATGGACTGCTGGAATTAGATGTGATGTTCCAGTTTCAGCCTCACCCATGCCACGCAGGAGATGTAGCATGCCCAGTCCCTAAAACACTCGTCACTTGAAGGTCTTCAAGTAAAGTGCCGTGGTCAGGGGGCTGCACTGCGTATTCTTCATCCACTGCGACCTCTGTGTGTTTTTCCAGAGCTGGTCCTACAGCTCCTCTCTCCTTTAGGTACATTTTGACTTTACTTCTGCTCTGATGCTGTGCTGAGTGATGGTTTGCTGCCATACTTATATGGGCACGAACAAACTGAGGTTGTCAACTCAAGCATACTCTGTGGCTAACTGACCCCAAACAGATTTTCCAGTTGGAGGATATGTTTTATATCTGAACAATTCAAGATGCTTCCCCTAACGTTTTTTTAAGACCAGAATTTTTCATGGAATTGTTTAACTCCATCCTCATATGCAACTTCATATGCAACCCTGATACAAAATCAAGCTATGTAGTGTTTACATTTATTTAGAGGTGTTCCGTTCCCTGGGTTATTTTTTAGTTCATTAGTGTTAACTTTTAATTTAATACAATATATTCAGTCTGCTAATTTTCTAATATTGTAGTCCTCCAGATTGGCATAAAGTGTCTGATATTCTGTGGATATGCTGGAACTGTGCTCGCTTCTACTGTGTGAGTTTAAATTTGAAGCTATGGCAGTGCAGAGCATGCAAAACGTTGCTAAAGCGTAAAATTGCAACAAGCAGGGAATTTGTGTGTGTGCTAATGTCAAAAGGAATGAAGTAAAATGGTGAGTTGTTGCTCAGTGAAGCATATGGATGGTAAGGAATGCACATACAAACTCAGAAGGCATTTTTAGAAAATCCTAAATTTGACCATTCAGGCAATTAATAATGGTTCTGTCTAAAGTGAATTTGCATGTACAGTAAATTTGATGTGCAGAATCCTTTAAACTTGTATTCATTGTTATGGCTTGCTGTGTGAGGGAGGGTGCATGTAAGTGTTTCAAGCAAGTAATGATCATTTTGTCTCAGGCTTCTGTAGAAAAAATATGATGTTCGGGAGCCTTTGAAAAACGTCATTAATCATCACTGCTTCCCCTACAAGGAAGAATGGTTTTGAGATTAGGGCTTCGGAGCAGAGACTTGGAGGATCTGGTTTGTGTTTCCCAGCTCTGTCACAAACATTCGTACATCTTCAGGCTGTATTTGAAAATAGTTTATCTAGCAGCTCAGTAAAAGCAGAAATAACCACATTTTCAAATGCAATAATTTTGTTAGGTACTAAGCCCTCTGTAAACTCCTTTGCAGCTATGGGAGTTCTTGAGAAGATTAAATGTGTGTTATCTGTACCAAGTTCCTACCTTTGAAATAGGAATAATCTCCTTCTTTGACCATTTAACTTTCATTTTCCCTTTCCTTTCTATGTTGGTTACAAGCATTTTGGAGCAGAGGTACTCTTAAACTATATTTGTGTGGTTCCAGGGAGGACCTCAGCCTTGGTTTTGCCTTTGGGTACAGTTGTAATCTGAATCCTAATTTGAAGCCATGTAACTTAAGAAGAAAAGTCTGGGAAGAGAGAAGGTTAGTAGTTTTCAGATACATAAAAGGCTGTGTCAGAGATGGGGAGGACTCCCTATTCCTAACCGCCTTGCTGGAGAGGGTAAGAACATAAATTGTAGCAATGGAAATGTTGGTTATATATTAAAAAAAAATAAATTACAGTGGTGAAAAGTGGGAAGCTCTGAAAGAGTCTGAATGGTAATAGTGAGGTCCACATCCTCAAGAGCCTTTAAAAGCAAGCTAGATTGAATTCTGCTATGGGACCACAAGGGTAGACCAGATGACCCTCCAAAGTCGTTTTCAGCCCTATTACTCAGTGACACTCAATTTTATTTTGCAGTTGCCTCAGGTTGATCTAGTGACTTGCCTAAACCCACATAGTGTATTGTTCATAGGGCTGGGATTTGCCGTGCTTCTCCTGTGAGTATTTGCCAGGAGATCTCTCCTTGGGCTTCTCTTCAGCAGTGCCAGCAGCTAACGCTGCTCTTTCACTTTGGGATATTTTTTCCTGAAGCACAAAACTCTACCTTGAAATATGAGTTTTCCAACTGTGAAGGCGGTCGTTTGTTTTCACACAGAACTGGAGGCAGGACAGGAGAAGGTGTTTGGTTTTTGGCGACGCTACCCACATGTGATTTTTGGCTGCGTTTGCAGTGTGGAGTAGAAAGCCTCACTTTCCAGCTGGCTTCACTCTACAGCACAGGACTCCCAGCCAGATTTCTCGGGACGATTTAAATCAGCTCAGACTCTGGCTTGCTCTCTCTTGTGCAAATGGGAAGGTATGACCATGTGCATTGGGGGTCTTACTCCTTACCAAAACTTCTTGAGTTAGGTGTTAATGAATGGTGGTGAAAGGGCACTGCTCCGAGCAGACAGGCTGCACCTGTGCTGGGAAATAAAATGTGCCAAAGCCTCTCTGGTCTTGGGGGTGAGTGGCACAGCAGCACTTGCATCTAGCCAGGTGTTTTCCCTTCAAAACAGGGCAGTTGTACGTACCTCAGCTGCCTGAGGGCAATGATCCAGGCTACAGCCAGCCATGACTGGGGAGAGCCCTAGCTGGCACGGGACAAGTTTCTGTCGAGGACTATGTGAACATTTAAAGAGTAGAAGTGATCATTTGCTAGCGCTTGGACCTGGGCCTGGGCCTCCTTAGTTTGCAAGCAGAAGAGTAGCTCATGGACCTATAGCAGCAGTGCCAGCAGACCTGGGAGCTCAGCGCTGGGAGGACCATGCAGCTCAGCTCTGTAGGACACTCTGGAGCTCAGTCCTTGAGGGATGGCATGTCACCCAGGTGAAACCTTTACTGATGCAGCAACTAGTGACTCACACTAGAAATCTGGTGTTCAAACCTTCTAAACTTGTGACAAAATCTCCCTGCAGTGCTCCCAGGGCTTTGACCAGATATCCAGCCACTCAGTTTGGAGCACCCAGACAGGCTGGGTGCCATCCCTCAGCCCATCTCCCCTTGGGCTGTGTTTGCTCTGAGAGTTGGCAGTGCTTGTGGTGCGAGCACCGTCCACCCCTAAGGTCTGGTGGCTGCTCTGAACATGCCCATGTGCTGTGCTGCTTGGGAAACATTTTGCTTGGGTTCATTTTTTTGGGAGAAACAGATGGTAATTATCAGCTATGGACCAAGGCTGTTTGAAGACTTTAAAAGGAGATGTTTTCTCCTTGATCAAGGCTTTTGTTGATGGTAATGCTTGTATGGCACTGGAATATTTGAATCTAGTATGAAAATCAAATTTACTTTGTTTTTTATGGTCAATGGGTTATATCCTCTGCTATACTCTTCAGTCCTATTGCAGGCAGACACACAGGACCAAACTCTAAACAGTTTATTGCCTTCAGCATTTGACTTACAAGTGGGGACTGATGAGGGTGGTGGAGCTGGCAGCCCTGTAGCCTGGGGTGGATGTACTCTGGTTATACCTGCAGAAATGATGTAAACTCGGCCATGTGAGCTTCCTGCACGTCACCCGCCTGTCATGAGCTTGCTTTGGAAGGACCACCTCTGGATATGGGAGTCATCCTGTCCCAGGATAGAGGTATCATTCATTATGTCTTTGGCATGTAAACTGTGACAGCCAACAAGTCTTCCCATTACTGTTTGTAATTATGACTTTTCCTACTGACTACTGGAACAAGGGTAGCACATTCATTTCACATAATTCATTACTCAGACATCATCTTTTGCCTTTTCTGCATAATTTGACTGACATCTGTGCAGTGCTTGAGTCCCAGTCTGTTGATGCCTGTTATGTGGCCAGCTGACTGGTTGTGTCCACCCACGGAAAACAGCAATTCCTGTGTCCAAACATTCCTCCCAGGAGGCGAGGACATGGTCTGGCTCACGCTGGCTTGGCAGTCAGAAACCTCAGCTAACTCTGTTCAGATTCCACAGCAGTTACTTCCACACTATGAATGCAGAAGGGCACAACTGCTTTGAATTTTTGCTATATTTGTAAAAAGAAAATGATTCTTAATCAAATAATTATGAGTGCTTTGTTTGATTAAGCCCCACATTTATGGGCAGCATTTTTGCAGCTCTTTGCTGCAATTAGTGTTAAAGCTGGAGCACAGAACAAAGGAGGCAGAAGAAGGCTGGGTCCAGGACTAGTTGCCCAGCCAGCTTTTAATCCCTCTTCTGACAGTCTGCCTTTCATGGTGGCTTGTGTCCAGGTGCTGGCATATGCCAGCACTAGCAGAAGTTAGCGTAAGACCTCCTATTGAGCTCTATATCAAGGTGTCTTGGGGCAAGACTTCCATTAATAATTATTTCTGGGAGGAGTTTGTGCTCTCCAGAGTTGGAGCCAGACCTTGGAGCACAGCTGTGGTAAGCTTGTCACCCAGGAAAGGGAAGTGCCTTGTATGTAGGCTGGGTGGTGGGTTTCTGTCTCAAGAGAGCTGGAGTGCTTGTAAATCTCTGGCTGTTGTGGAAGTGGGGAGATGCAGTTCATCCCATCTGTGGGTGTTCAGCTTGCCAGTGCTGTGTCTCTGGCTCCACATGCTCAACGCTGATGTGGACTTAGTTCTCTAGGACTATTTCTTCTGTTGATTTTCCTGATAGTGTAATCAGTGTCTTCCTTGCTGGAAAACCCCTGATAATCACCTATAGAAGAACAAGAAAATAAAAAAATACAAACATGTCTGTAAGAGATGTTCCTCTTTAAAGAGCTGGAGGTATTGGTTTGAGGGAGCTACATCAGAAGCAGGACTTTTGTTTTTAGTCAGTCAAATTGAGAGGGAAAAGGAGTTTTAACATCAGGCTATACCATCACATTTTTGCAAAAATGCAATTATGATTAATTGTGTACAAGTTTGGCTCTAAAGTCTCGCCTAGGTGGGAATGGATGGGGGATGAGAGTTTCCACATAGGAAGTTATCTTTTATCTCTGCAGTTAGTTCTAGCATAGCCATGACTGGAGAAAAGCACTGATGGGAAACAGTCTTTGGATAGCTCATTAAATCAAATGATTGATATAAGCATGGCTTAAGAATAAGTTCCACTGTAATTTTACAAGGTGGTTGTAAAGGTATTTAAGAGAGAAATCTCAGAACATGGGGGAGGTTAGCTGTGCATCTATCATCTATTTTAGCTCTCTGTCATTTGCATCATTTAATTGAAATATGGAAAGATTAAAAGTCAAAGACTTCCCTTTGACATAAAAAGGAGCAACGTTTATGGCTTGAATTTGGCTCAGGAGACTATTTTATCCCACCATCTCTCCCTTAAACCCTGCTGGTCTCTTTGATGGATGAGGTGCCCAGTATAATATCCTTTTACAATCACACGAGCCTGCTGGACCCTCTAACACAACCTTTTTGTTCTTTGTGTTTAAAGGGAAAGGAGGAGCGTTAGGGAAAGATATGGTAATATGTTTCCTTCCTGTTTCTGGGCAGTAGCAGCTCTATGCTCTGCTAATAAGGTAGTTTGATGAGAGTGTTCAGCTTGGGCTGGCTGAGTTCAGTCTCTTTTCATTCTCGGTGGAGGCTGAGCGCTGCTCTCTGGGTAGCTCCAGCAAGTCGAGGGGATGTGTACTGCTCCACGAGGGCAGATGGTGCAGCACAGATGGTCCGTCGGAGGCAGGTACCTTTGTATAAATCTGTTTTATTTGTGTTACATGCATGGCTGGAACATGTGCACAGGGACAGTTCAGGGGAGGCCAGGGGAATTTTTTCAGCCGCTTTTTTTCCCCACGGAGCATTTCAGCCTTCAGTGTTTCTAAAGGGCTGTCCATTCCTGTAACACGTAGCGGATAACATCCCTGAGCTCAATATGTGTCATGGCCCTGTGTCTGGGTACCATCCCACAAGGCTGTCCCAGCTTCCTCTGCTGTGGACAGGCAGCAGATCCCACTCTTCTCTTGGCCTGACACATCTCCAGGTCGTCGGGTCCCACGTCTGTTATGCTGCTACAGACCTGTGACTTCATGTCCCAGATGCTTTGAGCCCTGAGGAACAGCGCTGACCTCCCAGGCTAGCACAGCTGCTTAGTCTTCTGCATTTGACCTCTGGACTTAGCCGAGTATGTCTGCACTGATGGACAAAATAGCCCCAAAGCCCAGGAGCTCCTGACACTGGAACTCGATGGACTGTCCTGCTGAGTTGCAGAAACAGTGTTTAGTGTTGCATGGTCCTGACGTGGCTTAGAAGTTAGCATGGCCCACACGCTATCCCCAGCAGGCATTTTGGAAGGAGCCACCCTGTTTTGAATGCTAAGAGTTTACAGGCACGAGGGTTGTCAGACTGTACCAGGTGAATGGTGTGTTTAAGTTCCTTGCATCACAGCAACCACAGTTTACTACTTCTAGGATATGTAAGTGTGGAGGCTAATGCTCCTTGTGTCTTTGTACCGGTTCCAAAGATCAGACGATCTTTATTTTATCTATCACAAAATCTTCACGGGTCTAAACAGAACATCAGAAGGACCACACACATTTTCCTTCCTGGGTTTCTTCATCGCTTCAGGCACCCTTTGCGTGAAGGTCAGGCTCTGCTGATGAGGCAAGGGTCATCCCTCCTACGCATGGGTTCCTTTCCAGATCACAGCCTCCCTCTTCCTCTACAACCAGGTGCTTATTGCCTGCAGATAGCTGTGGATATTGTATATTTAGTCTCTGGCTTTCAGAAGAAGGTCAACAAAACAAAATGTCCTCAGATGACATCAGGCCCTCTCTGAAGAAGAAGAATCCTTTCTGCCTGTGAAGGTGATCAGCAGAAATGCAAAATCTGAGGGTAAAAATTGTCTTCGTGCGCAGCAAGCAGAACAGACCACTTCATGCCTGCTTGGCATGGAAGCAGACGCCAAGGCCAGGAAGAGCCAGGCTAACCTTTCTTCTCACCTCTGTCCTTTCAGTCCATGAAAGGACACTACTGTGTTCAGTTTTGGGCACCACAGTATTGGAGAGACATTGAGGTGCTGGAGCGTGTCCAGAGAAGGGCAACAAAGCTGGTGAGGGGTCTAGAGAACAAGTCTTATGAGGAGCAGCTGAGAGAGTTGGGATTGTTTAGCCTGGAGAAGAGAAGGTTGAGGGGAGACCTTCTCGCTCTCTACAGCTACCTGAAAGGAGGTTATAGCGAGGTGGGAGTCAATCTCTTCTCCCAAGTAACAGGCGATAGGACAAGAGGAAATGGCCTCAAGTTGTGCCAGGGGAGGTTTCGGTTGGATATTAGGAAAAACTTCTTTACCGAAAGGGTTCTCAAGCATTGGAACAGGCTGCCCAGGGAGGTGGTGGAATCACCATCCCTGGAGGTATTTAAAAGATGGGCAGACGTGGTGCTGAGGGACATGGGTTAGGGGTGGTTTTGGCAGTGTAGGTTTATGGTTGGACTCGATGATCTTGAAGGTCTCTTCCAACCCAAGTGATTCTATGATTCTATGATTCTATGACAGAAGATTCACAGGGTGGTACAAGCTGCGTGAGGACTGGTGCCAGACCCTGCTTTGCAAACTGCTGGGATTCCCCTTGAAAGAGGCTGGAAAGCTGTTTACAGGTGATATTGCAGAGTTACCACTCTTACCTTTCATTAAACGCCCGAGTTTGAATAATGTCATAGCCGTTTCACTTCTTTTATCAGCCAGCTGTATGGAGACTAAACCGATGATAGGTTTTTGATTTCCAGCTCAGTGAAACTTGGCTGCCAATCTGTACTTAGGTGCCTCCAAAACTTGTATTGCTCTTGGGAAATTGGGCAGGGAGTTCTTTGTCCTGACTGCTGTACAAGTGCAGAGATGTCATTTCTTCTACATACTGCGTTTTTAATTAGAGGGTATCTCATTCACAATGTGCCTTACCTTGAACTCTGTCATAGACTTCCCATTACCTGGGACATAATTGGAAGTGAATTATTTGCTCAAGAGTGAAGAAAATAGCTTTCAGGCAAGCAGAGGTTTTTCAGATAGGTTCTTTATTTTTCACAGAGAAAAGTCCTAAGTGACTCCAAGATGGGGAGTTCTGACTAAGCAGAATAGCGGGCCAGTTCTCAACCTCCACCATAACGATAATTTTAACTGGATGGTAGAGGTGTAAACACGGCAGCAAAGTAACAGGTTTCTACATTGGACTTGCTGAAGTTCCTGATGAACTGGCAGAAAGTTAGGAAGGAGGTTTACCTGAGAGTAAATGAGAGATTAATCTCGTGCCTTATTCCACTGAAGCAGCTAATGCTTTAATCTTTGTTCAGTTATTTGTTTGTACTCCCACTGTGCCTAGGAGTCATGGGCATGAATCACAGCCCTCTCCTGCCAGGCTGAGGTCAGTTTTAATACTTTAATATCTGGTATATCTCCTATCAGCAGTCTGCATCTGGCAGTCAACAAGTTAACAACTATTTTTCTCCTCTAACTGTTATGGTCCCGTGCAGTTATTAGAGTTAAGGTAATTAAGGTGGATTACTTCAGATTTTAGTAACGTGGATGGTTATTGGAACTACAATAAATAGCATTGTCCCTAGAACCCAAGCAGGTTGTGAGGTAGATTTTATCCTATGCAGTTGCACTGATAAGGATTCGTTTCCCTTTGGAGGACTGGCCATTCTCATTTGTGAGCTGAGCCAATTCTGCAGCGTGTGGTTTTACAGAGGTGGGCAATCTCTCCATTGGTATGAAGAAGGGTCTTCCCAGCATGAGACAGAAATATTTTGAAGGACTACATTTATCAGGTGGGTTTTTTTTGCTGTTTACAGGGTCTCATAAACCATCCCTGTCTATACCACCTCCTGGAAATTTGTTTGTTACAAGTTTTACTTTTTCAAAAGATGTTCACAGCCTCTTTTTGTTGGATTAATCCTTTCATCTGATGATAAGCTATCAGGGTTGGTGGGCTCAAGATATCTAGTAGAGGGAACAAATACTGTGATTCAGAGCATTATATTCCACTTTAAAGAAGTGGCAACTTAAATTGAGTGCATGCCAGATAAAGGACCTGCATGGGGTTCAAGTTACTGGCAGCAAAGGTATGTGTTAAAGTCTTAATCTTTTTTTTTTTTTTAACAGTCCCTGAAAGGAAGCCTAAAAATAGAGGTGCTACAGCGTGAAGTGAGTTCCTTGGTTGTGAGTTAGCAATCTGCATTTCCTAGGGAATATGTAATAAGAAACACTTCTAAACATGTGGCAGATTACAATGTGTCTCCATTTACACTTTTTGACTGATTGAATTCAGTCAGTTTGACAAGTGAGGTTGGAGAGATGGCATCTGATGGGCCTTGCTACCCAAACAGGCAGAAACTGGCAAAGGCCACCAGAAAGGGAGCGTTTCTGACCTTCCCAGAGGGACTGCCGTGGGGCTTGGCTGGGCTGGAAATGTGGTCAAGATTTTCCAATGAATCAAGTATTACGAGTAGCTGGGATGTGTCAGAGACCTGCTAGTCTGTTAAGAGAGGTCCCAAGAGAGTCCCAAGAAGTGCTGGAATATATTTCTGCACTAATCCATGAGTAGGATTTGATTCAGGATCATTTAGCCCTGTTAACATTGGAATATATGAGGTAAGTCTTTTGCCCAGCAATGTCCTACACCTATATATATATATATATATGTATGTATATATAATTTGCATGCTTGCAGCTCAGTCTTGCAAAGCCTTACTTGCGCTAATGCAGATATTTAATTGAAGTGGTTAAACTGAGAGATTAGTCAGCCTATCAGTATAATCAATGGAAGGATGAATTAGCCACCTCCCATCCCAGTAAAGCTCCTTCACTTAGGCGGTGAGCATCAAGGTATCATTTGAGATAGAGGCATTCATATAAATGAATGTTAATTACGTGTGTGAGGGGTGGAAAAGAGCAGACTAGTATGCATGAAATATCATCCTTGCTGAACATTCCATGTAGCCTGATAGAAACAAACACTTAGCTTTAAAAACCTTGTGTTCTCTTGAAAAAAAAAAAAAAAGAAATTCATTATTAAGTACTGGAAAGCTGCCAGAAGTATCCAGCACTTCATATTCCCACAGTTTTTTCCAGTGCTCCCAGACTGTGCTGGTGGAAGTAGCTGCAGGGCAAGTTGCATAAGAGCGTAGGGTAGGTGCTCAGTAACATCCTCGCTGGGCTGGAACAAAACCCTGGCATTGTTTTCCATGGTGTGTATCTGCTTTTATGTGGCGTCAGGAAAGTGACTATAATTTGCTGTTCCACAAAACTGGCAGTTACTCGCAGCAGCAATTGTAGTAACACTTGAGCTCGCAGTCTTTGCTGCCTCAGGATATGCATGGAAGCAAGATGATGCATGCTACGTGTTTCTCTACCAGAAAAAAATAAATACATAAACCATGCAAAAAACTTTTCATGGTCTACAAGCCAAATGATTTAAGACTGATGCTGTGTCTTAGAGAGGTTATGCCAGTTATGTGTACTTCTTTAAAAAAAACAGGAGGTTTAATACTCTCATAATTCAAAAACATCTATAAGGTTTTTCCTCAAACTTTCCACTGTGCTCAGGAAGTCTCAGCCCCAAAGAAGGATGTCTCACAGGTTATGACCATGTGAGTAGAAGGATTTGTATTGAAACAGTTATGCTACTTTGTTCATAGATCCTTGGATTTCAAGTTTATTAGTGTAACCTGGCTTCTTGTATAAGCCACGTCCTGAACAACAGAAGCCAATGGGCCCTGCATCAAGTTCTGTATCTTGAATGAAGTTGTATTTTTAACCAGTAAATGTTAATCTGCATTTGTCTGTACACAACTGAAGGGCATTAAGCACTGTAGCTACCTTATACGGTTTTGTTCACTCCTCATCTTTATTCCAATGCTATTGATAACCTTTCCTTGTGTAGGGTTTCCAGTTTGGGCATCTCACGGCATCCTGGGAATTGCCGCACTAAGTCAACCATGTGACAAGACAAAGTCACTGCCTTTAATGGCAGAGGTTACCGACTGCTTTCTGATGACATTCCTCAGCTCGAGCTATCAAGGCACCGCTATCTTTTTGGAAAAAAAATTCTAGCCCCTTGTCTAGTTCTCTACTGTTTGATTACCAAGCGTAAAAGCTGATGAACTGATAAAGTGCTAGCATGTACTGTCAGATAAGTAGCACTTAGATAAAAAGAAAATATTTTTTTACAGAGCATAGTTTTGCTGCTGTAATTACAAACATTTTTAATTAGACAAGGAGAGCAGACGGGAAGCATCTCCTGCCAGCAGACACTAAGACAAACCATGGGGGAACATCCAGGGATATGCTGGTTTTGGCTTTTCTTTGAATTAGTTTTTTTTCTGGGTCACTTTTCTGATGCCGTACAGGTCACCAGTGGTCTGTGGACTACAGGATAGGTGACATTGCTTCAGAGACAGGCACAGGAAATCCCCTAAATGTCCATCTTGGTCAGCAGCCTCAGAGGTGAAATTATATTCCTAACTCTTGGAATATAATGGTTGGATCGTATGTGGCTAGTTGTTGGCTCAGATGCTGAAGCATGAGGCTTCTTACTTTTTATTCAAATATTTGGGCAGTGCAGTGTAGCTGTGGATGTTCTTACTTTCCCTGGTACCTTCCTTTTCTGCCTGGGCTCCTGCTTCCCTGCCATCCTTCTCCTGTCCCTGGTGGAGGCTGGCATGGGTTCTCACAGAGTCATAGAATTGTAGAATGGTTAAAGTCGGAAGGAACCTTAAAGATCACCTAGTTCCAACCCCCCTGCCATGGTCAGGGGCACCTCCCACTAGACCAGGTTGCTCAAAGCCTCATCCAATCTGGCCTTGAACACTTCCAGGGATGGGGCATCCACGACTGCTCTGGGCAACCTGTGCCAGTGCCTCACCATCTGCATAGTGAAGGGTTTCTTCCTAATATCTAATTTAAATCTGCACTCTTTCAGTTTAAAACTGTTACCACTCATGTTTCAGGACCTCTGGCCCTTTTACTAAATCCCTTTCTCCTTACTTATCTTGGATATCCTTGCCCTGGCTCTCATTTAAGTGTTTTACAGTAACACATACTTAGCCACTGCCTTCGGGTATGTGATAACGAAGACCTCCAAGGGCCCCTTTCACTGACACTGCTTGTATACCTTTCACTGAACTTGAAGGGAGTATCTTTTGCCCTGTTTTACAGAATTGGTTGCTGTGACTCAGCTGATTCCCGGGAAGTTGCAGGGCTGCAACTGCTTGGGTATGTGTTGGCATCCTGAGCACAGAGACTCTCCTCCCTTGCTGGCGAGCAATTCTTCCCATGAGCAATGCCCTGGCTCCGGATCAGCCACACTTGAACACACAATGCTTACTGCTCTGTCAGCATCCTCCTGGGAGCCACGGATTGTGTCACATATTTTCCTGAAAAACAGATAAGCTGCACAAAAGACTTTCTGCCAGGCTCTATAGTCTAAATAAGTCAAGGGCAACAGTTCCGTACTATAAAAGTAATTTAAAATAATAAAGTCTTGCAGTGTTCAATGTTTGATTAAAATGACTGAACATGATGAGAAAACAGCGGAATTGTGTTAAAATCTGAAATTTAGCATTACTCTGCTTTGATCCAAAGTGGAGTGCATGTGCTTAAAGCACTGCATAAAATTACAGTCTGTAATAAAGGTCTCCTCTGAAGAGACCAACAAATAAGTATTCTCTATAATTCCTAAGAAATCCATACATGGGTGGGCTGGTTTGCAAAAGTAGTAATGGAAATATGTGACAGATGCAGTACAAATAGCGGGAACATGGAAGACCAGAAGAATGAGTTTGACTTCCTTATTAATCTTATTCTCCTTTTTGTGCCATCTCTGTATTGTGTCTTCCTCTTCACTGATATAGGGCCCAGGGCCCAAATTCAGACATTGTTGTGTGCTGCAAAAAAAGGCAACCCAAAACTGACTCTCGGACTCTGCTGCTTGTAACCTTCCTAGTCTGGGAGACTGGCAGCTTCTCCCAGGTGCTGTCATTTCCTGCTTGGCACCCTGGTAGTTATTAGGGCTTTTTTTTCCTCCCACACCTGCTGCCATTTCTGGAATCCAGGCTACGTGATTGAATGGTCAGATTCCAACAATGCTCAGCATGTAAATAAAGGGAAAGTTGCTTAATTCAGCAGAGTTGAACTCACTCCACATGTGAGTACCGAGTCAGATTTCTGTTCCTGCAGCGACCTTGCTGATAGGAGTTATCCCTGCTTCTAGCAGTAGCACTTGGAGGTGACATTGATGGTCTGATCCAGACCCATCTCAGTTCCCTAAAATACGCTACTGTTGCTCAGGTTGAGGTTACTGTCACAGTCTCTGGGTCTGGTGGAGATTAGATGCAGAGAGGTCCTACAGCTCCGTCTGGCAGAAGGTCCAATGGGGGTTGAAGCTGAGCATGCTGGAATTTGGACAAGCCTCAGCTTGAGCCTCATCCTCCCAAAGATCTTGTGAAAATGGAGAACTCTACTGACTTTGGGAACAGGCAAAAATCTACCAGATGAAAGTATCTCTTCGTATCTGCAGGTATCTCTTACAAGGCTTTCTTCCTTTTGATCCATTTTTCTTTCCAAATAGAACATGTAGGGAGCAGACTGGTGCATGTGATGCTTTCCACTGTGCCCTTTGGAGACCAAAAGCCACATCAAGCAGGAGATTTATGAGTTGCTGGCAATAGATGCTTCACATTCTGTTATTACATTTGAGATGATGAAAGAACAACTGACTTTCATGGCTATGAAAGCAGGAGGAAAACTGCCTGTGGATAGATCAAGCACATGCATCATTGGATAGAAATTAAGGCGTTTGTAGCTTCAAATCCTGATTTGAAAAGTTCAAGATAGAAGAAAAATATCTGAGTAAAAGATGTGAAGCAGTTCATAAGATTTTAACTCAGATACACTCAGGAGAATAAATCCAAAGGTAACGTTATGATTCATTAACTATCCCTAATTAGGCTCCTAAATTTAAGTAGACAGAATCTCCCCTGGAGGCTTTCAAAGGCAACCACCTTCCACTGTTGCCGATACAGGGAGCTCAGGAACGTAGCTCATTTAAGGAGGACTTCTTCATTAGGTACCTACAGGGCATGCATGGGTTCAGCTCCCACATTAGGTGAACTGGATCTTTTAATAAGATTATTGCATTTCTGAACAGGCAGAAATAGGAGGAACCAGGGAAAGATGTTCTGCAGCCCTGTGCAAGGCGGGGAGAGGTTGGTGGGGAGCAGCGCTTGTGTGTGTCTGCCCTGCCGATGGTCTCAGTTGGAGGTGCACCATGGTATCTTCATCTCCTAAAGCCTGTGTCCTGGTTTGAGGACATCACTGAGCCATACACCTGCGAGAGATTATATCTCCCATGACAGAGCCATACACCTGCGAGAGATTTCACTGGGAGGAACGGTGAGACTGAGCTAATTTATGTTGCATGGGCTTTGTTTCTGGACTGGAATCTCTTCCAGTTCTGAAGTTGGTTCTCTGCAGCTGCATGAGAAAAGGATGAACGTCTCCTTTTCCGTGGAGGGCAAATGAGATAAAAGGTTGTCTGTTACATTCTTATTGCACAACCTTGCTGTAGTTAACTGCTGTCAGAAGATGCAGTAAAGGGCAAAGCAACCGGTCTGCCTCAGGAGTAGTCTTGGCAGAGTGCTCCAAAAGTTTGTATGAGTTGCGTCAGGCATCCCAGCTTGTACCTCTTCCCACCAGCCCAAAAATCACCACCAGAAGAGACAAATTTCTGCTTGGGGCAGCGTCTGAAGGGAGGGGCAGGGGAGGAGGGCCCTGGTGCAGACTGTGGGCTCGGCGAGGTGTAGGTGGCTTTGGTTTTGACAGGGCTATTTTCCCAGACAGTCTCACTCGATTTCCGCATGGTGCTTGGAAGTGGACTTACTGTAATTGGCATGAGTCACTTCCTTGTTATCGGTGGTTTGGAACCACTGCGCATGGAAAACACGCCTGCAGCAGGCTGAGTAACTCCCTCTTTCTCTTGGGTTTTGCATTCAGTTTCAGGATTGCAGGCTATATCAATGCTGGGTGAAAAAATTCCCTTTTTAAAATGACTGCAGGAGATGGAAAGCTGAGGTCTTGACCACTTGTGTTCATTAAGCCACTGCCATTTTGTATGGCAGGCTGTTGACCAAATCCCAGCTTTCAGACTTCTGTTGCACGAAGTCCCTTCACATCTCCTGCTGTCTCCTGGGACATTTTACCCTTTCTGCGTAAATTGTACTATGTTTTTACTCTAAATATGATAGAGGGTGCCCAGAAGTATCTGCCTTTGCAGCTAATGCATGGAGTTAATGTCCAGTGCACTCAGCCTTTTACATGGGGATGCCCAGGCCATCCAGCTGCCCAAAAGCTCTGTCCAAATGGAGACATTTTAGAGCTGTGGGATCTGATGGTCTCCTATCAAGAGACTATACCTGTATCTGACCAAAAATCTCCCCTGCCAGATGAAGGGGAAATGCCTGGTGGCAGGGCAGGAATTGGAGACAGGCTTTGTCTCTGGAATCCCAAGATCAGGACATGGAACTGTTGGACTGAGTCCAGAGTAGAGCCACAAAGATGATCAGAGGGCTGGAGCCCCTCTGCTGTGAGGACAGGCTGAGAGAGTTGGGGTTGTCCAGCCTGGAGAAGAGAAGGCGCTGGAGAGACCTTATAGCAGCCTGCCAGTACCTAAAGGGAGCCTACAGGAAAGATGGGGAGGGACTGTTTATCAGGGAGTGTAGCAATAGGATGAGGGGTAACAGTTTGAAACTGAAGGAGAGCAGATTTAGATTAGACATTAGGAAGAAATTATTCACTGTGAGGGTGGTGAGGTTGCCCAGAGAAATTGTGAAGGTCCCATCCCTGGAAGTGTTCAAGGCCAGGTTGGATGGGTGTCTGGGTAACCTGGGAGGTGTCCCTGCCCATGGCAAGGGGCTTGGAACTAGATGATCTTTCAAGCTCCCTTCCAACCCAAACGGTTCTGTGATTCTATGGTTCTGTGATGTCTGACATGACACATGTGATCATGAGAAGAGGCAAAACCTCTTGCCATATGATGCAAACGAGATTTTATTCACTTGAAAGGGGCACACCCAGCACTGAGCTAGATGGGGCAGAGGCACCTGGAAAAGGTTTCAACTTGCTCCTTGGCCATGCCTGAGACCCTTGGGAAAAAGCCAAGGGGGTAGGCTGTGTGTCAATTTACATTTGTTAATCAAATTAGCATCTTCCACCCCCATGTTTCTAGCTACATAGTGGTGTTACTGTTGTCACCAGCTACAGGGTCTTCTTACGTATGGGATTTTTCCTTCTTGTCATTATACTGTGATATTTTGTGGTCTGACACAGCCAAAATCCATTATTTTAATATATATTGTTGACTGACTGCTTAGTGAATTTAGGTTTTACAGCACATAAACCACTTTTGATTCTGCAATCTGAGAGCACCCTATACCTTACATATGTGCTAAGGAATTGCTTTCTTGTAATAGTTCAGAAACATGAATGATCCCATTTCTGGCTGGATGCTGCACATTTTCAAGTCTCAAACAAAAATCCTTCAGAGCTGCTACCTCTAAAAACCTGCAGTAGTTTATATTGGGTGTTTACTCACAGTAGGATTTTTTTTTATTATTATTTTAAAAATATGTTGAGCGTCAACAGTTCCTGGCCCCAACCTGCCCAGATAAAAGGCTTGGTTGTAATTTTCGTCGATGAGGGAGTCATGTTTTGTTCAAATTGCACTCTGCTTCAAGCATTCACAGGAGGATTTGCTGAACGTCCTGCAGATCTGCTTTAATCATTCTGAGCTTTCAGAGTAAACCTTATGGGCTGGAAATGCACAAGCGATTGTATAGCGAGGACTGGAGAATGACAAAACCCCTGTCTATATGTTTTTAAGGCTGAGCTTTCATTGAACTTCCCTCCAGCTGGCTGATCTTTGTATGCAGTGAAGGTGGAGGTTGGAGGATAATTGAGTCCTGGGAGTGGAGGTCTTCAAACACGTTTAGGACTGAGCAAGCATCAGGGAGCACCAAATGATCAAATTGGCTAAGAGAGGCGATGGTTCAAGTGCGAGGCTGAAATACAGGGAGCCTGAACTTTTTTCCTTTCTTTGGCACAGAGTCCCATTGTGAGACTGGACAAATCTTATTGATATTTAAACACTTTCAAAACTCTGTCCCTGAGCCAATTCCCCATCTGTAAAATTTGGGGTTATAGCAGTCAAATGTTTTGATTAGGGGAATAATATATGTGCTTAAATTGAAACAGCAGCGCATTGAAATAGAATTCCTCAGAAAGAGCAATATTCCTCTGCAAAATAATATCTTGTGACAATTAACCAAACCTTCAGAACTGGAGTGTTTAAAACTAAATAGATCAAAAAATGTGCAGCAAGTGATCTTGATGAACGAAGAGGCAAGGTATCGCCTGGCCTTTTCCATCTCTTAGCACTGTAATTCAGAATTTTGCTGTTTGTAGGCACAGTAACTTTTTATCGGCCCTCAGTTTTCTGGCCACACAATAGAGGGCTTGTGTCAAAATCCCAGCAGACGAGTCTCCACCAAGTACAAATAAAGATACTGGCAGCAGCACTAGCATGTGCCTTTTCACGCCGTCCTGCTGGTTCCTTTACCCAAATCTGTTGGATCTGCTCTGCCAGTGAGAGCACGCTCCGGCTTTGATTTTCCTGTGCTCAGTTCCTGCAGGGGGGAAGATGCCAGGCAGTGATGGTGGGGTTCTGTTGTGGGACTGATACCATTAATTCATTGCAAATGGGAAATGCCGGTCCTGGGTTGGGAACTGGTATAAATTATTGCTAGCATGATGTTGATTCAGACTGATGAACGGTGGGAGCTGGAATCCAGGACACAGAGAGATTATATAAAGACTCAAAAGCCTGTAATGGCAGGGGAATGAAGCTGCTGATCCAGGAACTCCCTTGCAGGATTATAACATAGAACCACCTTCTGCAGGTGCCTTGATGGTGTGTCACAGCCATGGTGATACTTCGCTCTCCAGATCAAGTCCTGGCTCATGCCGAGTCCATGCGGTGATGCCCAAGTTGGACTCTGGGGTGGTTGGCAGAGCATGGCTTGCCATCTGGAATGTTACACCTCTGCCTGTCCTGCTCAGATACCATTTCTAAAATTCTGTTTCAGAGAATTCTATCATTTGGATAAATACCCACATCTCAGTGCTGACTGCTACTCCCAGAGGTCTCCAGAACAACTCATCTCCTCTCTTCCGGATGATCCCAGCTCATTTCTCATGTGCATTTTAAGGTGTAGGGCTCCTGACTATCAGACGTGTTAATGCTTTGATTGAAGGCCCTGTTTCTTCCCCTCTGGTCCACATATATCACTTGTTCTGCTGACTGAGTTACTTTAACTTCTCCACTTGACTGAATGGAGCAGGCCAAGTGCCAACCCTTCTCTGCCAGGATTTCTGTGCTTAATGCTGAGATAAGACTCAAATCCCAGGTACTTTTTTTCTGGTGGTTTTAATCATAAATAACCTTTCTTGACACCTTGCTTCAGTTCATGCCTTGCTTTGTGGCTCAGATGCACTCCTCTGGAGAATTTAAGGAGGGTATTTGAAAGGAACCAGATGTTTAATCTTTCTTGTGGAGTTGGCTGCCACACAGAAGCTAACTGGAAATTGTGAGGTGTTTTGTACTTGAGAAAGCCTTACTGTCTTTCTAAATCAAGCTATCTAAGCTGTGTATTGGTTTAGCATCATATAAACTAGAAGAAAAACAGACTTGCTGCGTGCCGTCACTCTATTTACTCTTTGCCAAGACAGGCCTTTCCTGGCAAAATGTCCTCAAGATGTTTATGAAGTCCGCAGAGAAAAATGGTCCCTTGAAATGGAAAAGGCCAAGGTTCATGTGCTGTTGACGTCCTGTGTTGCACAAAGTTGCTTCCAGAGTTTTAAAGGGGTTTAGCTGCTGAAGTGAAGACAAGCACCTCTTAGGATTTTTGAAAGTACCAAAGTGCATGCTAATCACAGACATTAAGCATGTGCCTGCTTTTGGGAATCTCTCTTCATAAGCATTTGCCCTTTTAGGCACCAAATGCCTACTTAGTAGTCGTCTTACTTCCTCAGCCATGCCAAAGGGATAACAGCACAACCCTACCCCATTCAGGTGCTGTGATGATAAACAATTTGTATGAATGCTTACCTCTGAATACTTCTCCATCCCTACTCCTCTTGGGATGCTGTTGACCAGTTGCTGACTGATTTAGCGATGTTTTGCTTTACCCTGACTCCTTTCCCGGTCCTGTAGGCAGCATTCGTTGCAGTGGTGGCACAGATACCTACATGGAAAAGCCATAGCTCAGTTCCCCGAGTGTGCTTAGGAAAAGATGGTGTTTCTTTCCCCCACTTGGCTCCAGTGTTTAAGTGTCTGGTGGTGTCACCTTTTTGAAGAAAAACGCAGGTCCGCCCAGCCTGTGTTGTGACCCAGAGATGACCGTGAACACTGGCAGGTGAAAGGAGATCTTTATGAAAAAGAGTCAGCCTGAAACACGAAAGACAAGTCAAAATCTGCTAAAAAATCGCCTCTGTGTTCCTTTTCCTTCATTTTCTTCATTGGCTGCGTATCAACAGGTTACTGGGATGCAGTTTGGATGAAAAGTGTGTGAAGGAAAACTCAGTTGTGTCTTAAATGCCTTTCAGGTCCTCAACCTGAGATACAGCAAAAGGGGTCTTTATTTTTGGAGGGTCCCCGAGTCCTATGCCCTCTGAATATCATGCCTCAAATTAGGGACCCAGAGTGGCAATTCTCCCTAACTGTGTGTTTTGTGGGATAATCTCTGTTCTACCCACCTCCTCCCCAGACTTTCTGCTATTTCTCTGGCACAGGTATCCCTGTGTTTCTGTCTCGTTCCTAACAGGGGATGTGTTTCTTTTGCTGCCTCCCCATCGGAGGACAGTTGCCAATTCAGGTTTTAGTAGAAACTGCTGTGCCAGCTCTTTGATATTCAGAAGCTGCGGGGTTTTTATGTCTGTTTCCTGACCTAGCATGACTCCACTAATAATGGGAGAACTTCAGTGCTGATATCTTGGTAGGCTAATATAGGAGGTCAGTCAGTAAATATAGTTACAATTTTCTTTGCCTCAGCAAAGACAGTAAGTCGAACACAATGTAAACAAGGTGGTTGGATCACTTCCCCCACCAGTAATATCTGTAGTTATGCAGGCAAATTTAATGGGCGTGATTAAATCTCATGCTCCAGCTTGGCAGCTGATTAGCTGCAGGGGGCAGGCAGGAATTTCCTTTCTGTTCCAGGGCTGCACGCTTTCCAAGTCCTCCTTCATGCTTGCGCCAAGGATCTTGAAGTGCTTTGCATTTTTAATTGAGCTTCTTCACACCCCTGTGAAGAGCGGAGATGAGAGATAGCATGACCGGCAACGGAGCAGCTGGGAAACTGAGGCACTGGGAGGTGGCAGCCTGCTTGGGACCAAAGGGGCGGTTGGCATTGGACTTGGAGAAAGGAGAGCTGAGCATCCCAGAAATCTTCTCCTGGGGGTTCTGTTGGTCTGCTGAACTTGTGCCTAGTTCTCAGCGGTCTATGTCATTAAGGCACTAAACTCTTGGTTGTCTGCAGGGTTAAAAATGGTGCTTTTATGTATATGCTAGTACACAGCCACTGACAGGGAAAACATATCTTTCTCCTCTGGAAATTTTAATCTCTTTATTTTTGTCTTTCATCACTCTATTCCTCTAATTTCTGAGCAGAACGGCCTGTATATGTGTTTCTTCTCTTTGTATGGAAAAGCACTTTGCTCTGAAATAGCCTCAGGTGTTGGCCGCGGCTGAGGCAGGGAACTGGTTCAGCTCCATAAATGACAAGCTGCTGTGTCCCTACGGGGCAAATTAGTGAATTTACTGTGTGGATTCACCTTCAGTGGGTGTACGCTGAGGTAGCTACACCGACTTTGATTTCTTTACCTGGATGTGCAGATGAAGAGCTGTCCTTGCAACGTCAAGGAGGAGACAATACTCTTTGTACTAAGGCAGGCCTTGGTCCAAAGAAGACATCGTAGGTGTCCTGACAAAACTGTCACATATTTACCTGCCTTGGCATTGCTAATGCTGTGGCTGATGAAACAGCAGGGATTAGCTGAGTGTTCACCCTCCTTCTCGGGATGGTGGGAGTGGAGAATGGGCCTTTCCCAGTGTAGTTAAAGCCTAAAGCCCCATGGGGAACAGCGTATTTTAGATCTCACTGGGTGGGGTGGGTTTCTTTCTGGTGGGGCTTCTTACTTCTGGGGTGGATGACTTAAGCTTTATGGTTTCACATGAACAGCATCCTCCAGAGGTTGGTCTTGTGAATCCAGAGTGGACAGAAACATCTGATGTGCGGTCTTGAGCCAGTGACTTTGATGGCTGGAGAGAGGCAGCGATTCAGGCGTTCCCGGTAGTCCCCGTCGCCACGCGGCACCCTGCCCAGCCGCTGTCATGGTAGGAGCAGAGGTGTCTAGCTGGAGAGCTCTAAAGCTTGGGGCCGAGGCCAAAGCCTGGCTTGCAAGGCCTTTCAGTTGCTAAGATGGGTGTCTAAATAAGATGTCTGAATCTGATCCTTAGCCTGGTCTCAAAGTTTAATTGTAAATAAACAATATCTTAATCACTTTATAGTTTCCAGCGTTCTCTCATTGAATGTGTCTGTGCTGGCATTTGGAGAGCATTCATCATAGTGGTAAATGAGTGTCTGTTTGGTCTGCACATGGTGTCATTAAGTATCAGCTGAGCCCATAGCATAATGCGATAATTGTCATTCTGACCAGCTGAAATAACTCACTCTAACAACTGTGCTCTTCTTACTCCTCTCTTTCAGTTCCCAAGAAGCTTCTGCATGAAACCCAGCCAAGACCAACCAATTACCAAGGATTTCAGAAGCCACATTTTCCACTGCGGCCAAGAGTGTTTGATCCCAATGTTATAGGGGACGGCGTGTTCCTTTCTGATGTCTCTCCTTCCAACATAGGGCGTGCTCTTCCAGGTAGCTATGATTATTGTGACGGTGGCCCAAACCTAACTGTGTTGTGACAGTTGTTCCCTTCTCTCTCCCCTTATCTGGGTGTCTATATTGTTTCCAAACCCCATCCATGTCACAGTCAGAAAGAGAAGCTTCAAGGTGTGACCAATGATGGGCTAATGTGAACGATGAAACTCACACCAGGTTTCTTGAAATAGCAATCATGGCCATGCATGTCAAAACTCATCGCAGAAATACTTTACAGACCCATCTAATACAGTGGCAAGGAAAAAAACAGGGCAGAGGCAGTAGATCTGCCTCACAGGGGGACAGAGAAGTTTTCAATGGAGCTTTGAAATATGATGCTATTTTCATAAAATGCAAAGTCAAGAGATATGAATGAAGTCAAATCATTGCTATCTATAGAGATAGGTGAGTAGGAGGAAGGGATGGTGTATGAATAAAGGAAAAGCACAGGTGAGCACGTATTGGGTTAGGTGGTGGTTTTGCATTGTGTTTCCCAACACACAGGAGATGGTGTGTGACATTACTCCTGAAATTCCCACCCTGTGCTCCCAGAGATTCAGCCCTAGAGTGGGTGTGGGCATTGTGGGTATTGTCTCTGTCTACACTCCTGGCAAAGTTAATGCACAGCCTGGATAATCAATCCACAGATAATTAGGAGTCAGCAATAACGAAAATGTCAGTTCGGAGGCCTTACTGAAAAATTGTCAAGGTAAAGATTTTTGAGTCAGCCTGAAATAAATTTTGGGATCCTGGTGATTCTTTTAGGCAAGAAAAAAAATCCTGAACTCATTTTCATTCATCTAAACATTTCACTTCTACAAATGACACCTTTTGTTTAGTTTTCACATTGTTTATTCATTCATTTTTAAAATATGCACCACTTTTCAAACAAAGATGTCATTTTGAAGTTAAGAGCTTAAAGAATGTTTTGAAAATAGCAAAAGGAAATATTTGGACATTTCTGTAATCTCCCTTCCCATTTTATTTCTTTTATTAAAACTATTTGCTAAAGTCAGCCTGGTATCGTGAATAACCTCTCCTATGCTTGAATTGTGTTGTCAGGCCAATTTAATGCTGGCTCAAGTAATTTTCCTTAAGTTTGGTATAAAGTCACAGGGACACAACTCGAGTGACTGGGAACAGCTAAGAAAGGGTAGTGAAGAGAAAACCAACAGTAGGTGAAGTGATTAGGCATAGATAAGGTCTTCAAAGTTAGCAAGGAGGAAAGGGGATATCTTTTAGTATGATCCTGGAATGAACGGCAGACCAGGGAACCGCATAGCGTAGCAACCACATGGCCCTTGTGAAATTGTGTTTGTTTTTTCCCTCCTGCATAACCCCTGTCATTTTCTGTGTTCCCTGTCTGTGCTTGTACAGTCCTGCAGATGACAAAACCAGTTCTGTGGTTTTGTGGTGCTGCTCTTTGCTGGTGTGTAGTGTATGCAGATGAGTATTCATTTAAAAACTTGTTTGATTGCATCTGTTCTTTAAAAAAATCACAAGTAAAAAAAAAAAAAAAAGAAAATATTCTTCTTATGTCTCAGAGGAGAGGAGTTTTGCCTTACTCTGTCTCCTAAATACACCATTATTGCACAGCATGGTTCACAAGGGATGCCTCGTACCCAGCAGAAGCGGTGCCCAGCTGAGCCTTTCCTGGCTGATCTGGCACATGCAGAGGGAAGCCTCCGCTGCAAGTATGATTTAAACCTTTGTCTTTATGAGATGCCATAAATATATCGGCAGTGAGGGTCAGGTGGGTTGTCGCTAACCCAGAACTGGGCATGTGAGAGGATGGAGCAGAGCCCCCGGGGTCATATCCTAGCAGCTCCGTGCAGCTGCAGTCCAGCCGCATTAACTGGGTTTTAATGCAGAGTTGTAGAAAAGTCTCAAAGACCTGCCAGGAACCTGGAGCCATCTAACTCAGCAGTCCTCTTTACGACGAGATACATGGTTATGAAATATATATGAGATTATATTCTGGTGGTGCCCTGCCTTTTCATTGCTTGTAAAGGGATTTTAGATTAACTAGTTCGGAGCCAGATTCAGTAGGCAGACATCTTGGGCAGGATTCAGTTACCCCCGTAAAAATGTGTCATTTGAGATGATGTGGGGTGTTTACCTGGCTTTGAGATGCTGCCCTAGAAGGGTGAGTTTCCCCTGCATACCTTCTCATACCTGCCATCTCTGCGTGGGTGTCCTCCCGACCCTGGGGTGTCTTAGATATCTGTGTATGAGCAAATACATCAAGCTTCAAGTGTCTGCTACAGGGAGAGCTGAAGGATCCTCTAGGGTCTGCCGACTAATAGCAGGATTCAGTTGCCTCAGTTTAGATGCGTAGTGCTCCTTGGGGTGCTCCGAAATATCCAGGACGCCTTCAGGAGGGTAGTGGTTCGGTTTTTAGAAATGAAAAATTTACTCTGCTTCCATGGATTTCTTTGCAGGAACAGTGGTAGAGAAAAATGCAACCACTTGTACGGACATAGATTTGCCAGACAGGGAGCAAAAAGGAAAGATGAGAGGGCACGTTGGTATTTCTGGTGCTTACATTGGAATTAAAAGATTTTCCAAAGTTTTGCTATCGATTTCCTGCTGAATGTGCCCTGGACCATCTCTGCCCCGGTGCTCTGTTTGTACAACCGATCTTCAGTGATCTCCATTCTCCCTAGGCAAGAGGTTCTTGGGCTATTTTTCCCTTTTGGATCTGCCACTCATGCACCCTCATTTGAAAACTTTGCTTCAGGGCCAGTCATTAACACCTTGGTAGTTTGTAACCTGTGGCTTTCCCAAGGCCATGCAGCTATTCAGTGGCGGAGATACAACTGTGCCCACGTTCCTTGGGGCTGATCCCTTACAGGGACACCTGGACATCCATCCCTGCTGCATCTTCTCCAAGGCAGATTAGGAGTTGGCATCACTGCACGCACGTTCAGTCCCTCTCCATCCAGTATTACCTGTTCTTTTTGACACCCCTCGATTTCTGTTACTCCTTCCCTGGGCCGAGCTGCTTCTTGGCACGCACAGCGGGAAGCCAAAGGGGACGTCTCACACTGCCGGGTTTGCAGGGACAGGAGATGTATCAGGCAGCCGGTGAACACAGACCATCTCGTGTCGTGGCTGCTGTCAGAGTGCCTTTGCTGCTTGGCACTGATGGCATTATCAGAGATGAAGCTGCCAGCTTCCTGAATTTAATACCTGCAGATAAGTGGAAGCCAGGCGCAAGGCTGTGATTTCATGGTGTGCTGCTTGCTTTTGGACAGAATGAGACACCCAGGGAAAGGAGCCTGAAAAACTGCAATAGCTACAGTTAAACAATCACATGGATGATGGAGCTGGATCCTGTGCACTGATTTTTTTCGTGCGTTTAAAGCAGTTGGGGGTTTGTGAGTGATGGGGGTGCCTGTCTGCAGATCAAGGTGCAGGGAGCACTCATCAGCCAGCTGATAACGTCTGAAAGGGTCTCTTTAAGCCACCTGGAATTAGCTGCCTCCTTAGCTCCAGTCTTCAACAAATAAAATCAAATCATTAACCCATGTTCACTCACCTCTCCAAAGGGGAAATGGTGTCTGGGTGAAACACAATACGAGCGGGCTTCTGAAGGAAGTCGTAAACTCAGGTCCACCCTTCCCCAAGAAGGCTGGAGAGAAAGCACGTCTGTTTGCCAGGTGTGGCTGGATCACTACAGGGAGACACCGGCAGAGGGTTGCCGGCTCTGCCTGTGTTTTCCAGTCCTTATTACAAGCTTAGCTGAGCCTCCTGTTGATAAAGGCTCCTTTGATTTACATAAGAGAAAAGAAACCTGATTATATATTTGCTGTAGTGTAGGTGGGTGTGTCTAAGTGGTGACATGAAAGAGCAGGAGACGGGGAGAGAAGATGCTGCCTGGATGCAGACAGGGTATGTTCTTAGCTGAAGCTACCTGAGAAGGTTTAGTTGCCCCCCAAAGAAGGCAAATTTGGATGGCTAGCTGTTGAGTGGCTTCAGACTTCTGAACGCAGATGCTGACATGGTAGGGATAGGGCAGGGTAGGGCTGGGGCATGTGCCTCGTTCCTCATTCCCTTTCTGTTTCAAAGCAGAGAAGAAGAAAGGGAGATCGGCCACCTTCTACCCTCTAGACAACACCCCCTTCCTGCTTCCTGTGGATGAGACACAACCGCCGGCGCCCAACAGCAGCATGGAGCCCGTGGGCGTTAGCACAGAGATGGCACTGCTCAGCAACATCCTAGCAGCATACGCCTTTGTCACAGGTAGGTCTCCATCCCTCTGGGCTCTCCAGGCTCTTTGTAGACCTTCAATTGAGCCTACACTTCACAGACACCTAGGGTTAAATCTGCCCCTTTGAACTGTTTGTATTTCTCATTTGTCTCTCAGCAAACTCTTCCTTGAAAGACCTGATCAGGGCAGCGCTAGCAGACGATATATAACAGGGTTTATTGTGGTCTGCTTTCCCCTGGATTTGCTCTCATCTGAAGTTAAATACAGTGTAATCTTACATGTGGTATTCTTCCTAATGCTCCGTTTTCCTGGAGATCAAAGCCTGGCTCATTAGGGAGGCAAGCTTGTTGTCCTGTAATTTGGAAAATAAGCAGCACTCAGATCGTTACCCTGCTTAAGAGAATTTGGCTTATCTTCAGTAGAAGTGTGAAGATGAAGTAACTTGAGAGTCTGCTTAATTGTATATTTAAATCTAGTTTAGAGTAAGATTTCCTTGGATCGCAGTTTATCTTTCACCCACGTGTATCTTTCAAGTAGCAGGAGAGCAGTCTTCTAATAAGATTCACCTTAAAAGTGGAAATAAAATTGTGCGCCCTACTGAGTGCTTGGGGTCGATACCATTGATAAGAAAAAGTACAGTAGAGACAGGTGATGTAATGCAAATGTTTCCCATCCCACAACTGCATGAGGTTCCTTGTCAGCAGTAGGGATTGCCTACAGAGCTGGAGGAACTAACCTTAAAAAGAGGAGGAGCGTTGGCTGAATAGCATCAGATGCACTAATTCATATTTTAGGCCAACCTCTGCCTTCCACAGAAGGAAGGCCCTGATTTCTGTGTAACTGGCTGTTTGGGGTCACTTTTCTTATGGGATTGCAGGGTGTTCTCTGTTTGTTTAATGAAAATTTTTTATGCTTATTACCTTGCAATGCTTATTGCCAAGAAACATGACCTTGCTAGTAATATTAATGTGTTGCTCTTTTACTACACACTGTTAATAATTCTATGTATTGCAGCTAGTCTGCTAGCACCACTGTAATGCAGCTATGCTATTCTGTAGCACTGAGGTCTATATAACTAAAACTCCAATGTTTATGAGTTAGTTTTTCATGTCTGTGTGCCATTCAGTCATGCTAATTCATTAAATACTGACACATTCTTGGTGACGTGTTCTTGCTCTTTCAAGTATTTGGCTTTGGAACAGCTAACCTTGGGTTTGCATTTTGGAATCACTGAGTAGATAGGATGTTTCTGCACACTGAGTAGAGAGTACTTTTAAAAGCACCACGAATGGTGAATTATAAGTTCTGCCCTTCTACACGTCCAATGGTGGCATCAGGATCCATCTTTTGGTGACATCTTTAAGAAGCAGGCAGCTTAAGTGGAATTAGTAGTGTTCTTCACAAAAGATAGCTGAATGGAATATATTTTTTTCTTGCATGGGCTTCTCTAAGGAAAGATTAGAAAAAGCAAACTTTAAAGGAGTCTTATGTCTATCACACTTCTCAGAGAAATTATAGAATTGTTTTGGTTGGAAGAGACCTTTAAGATCATCAAGTCCAACTGTTAACCTAGCACTGACAAGTTACCACTAAACCATGTCCCTCATTCTCCACCTTATTACCTACAGCTGCCTTTTTTTGATATGAAAATGTCTGCATTCCCAGGCTTACTATAAAATCAAATTTTATTAATATTATTTTCCCCATCTGAACAGTAATGGGCAGCAGAAGATTGAAGGATTTATGGTTCGGTACAGTTGGGACTAGGAGTCAGGGCTGCTGCTGATGCCTCATGGACTTTCATTCCATTTACTACAGCAGAACTCTTTGCCCCTGCATTCATTTTGTAGGGCACAAGGCCTTGATTCATCCCTTTTCACAAGGTGTCAGTCTTGGCAGGAGCCTCTAGATTTTGCTGTAGCACAAATAATAAATAAGGACGGCTTTAACTGTCTTGTTTCTGTGGGACTTGCTTGCCCTCTCATGATGTGGTCTCCTTGTGATGTGCTCACATCCACTGGATGTCAAATAGGTAAAACTCAGACCTCATGGCTTCGGTTTCCAGTGATGAGTTCAGGAGCTTGTTGCTCATGTTTTCCAGTGGACGTAACCATGGCTGTTAGATGAGTTTTAGCCTCAGTGATCATAGAATCATAGAATACTTTGGGTTGAAAGGGACCATTAAAGGTCATCTAGTCCAACCCCCCAGCCATGAGCAGGGACATCTTCAACTAGATCAGGTTGCTCAGAGCCCCATCCAACCTGACCTGGAACATTTCCAGGGATGGGGCATCTACCACCTCTCTGGGCAACCTGGGCCAGTGTTTCACCACCCTCAGTCTAAAAAATTTCTTCCTTCTATCTAGTCTAAATCTTTCCTCTTTTAGTTTAAAGCCATTGCCCCTTGTCCTATTGCAACAGGCCCTGCTCAAATGTTTGTTCCCATCTGTCCTGTAGGCCCCCTTCAGGTACTGGAAGGCCACAATAAGGTCTCCCCAGAGCCTTCTCTCCTCCAGGCTGAACAACCCCAACTCTCTCAGCCTGTGATACATACATTCAGTTCATTATTTTTAAAAAATAATTGATGGCTGCCCCATGTATTGAAACAGCATATGCCCTAAACCATCTTTATCTGCTGCACGTAATTTAGCCCTCTGCTTTTAGCACAGAGGATGGATTTGGCATGATTTATTTTGTTTTACATGAATATGGAGAGGTTTTAGATTATGAGTTCAAAGACAAGCTGTCTCACAGGGCACAAATACCATTTGCACAAAACTAGAGCACTGCAAAGCCATCCCCCTTCATATTACAGATTTTGAGCAGCAGAACAGTTGGAAATTTTTGCGCTGCCTGACTTTGGGACCCTGAAGGCGGCTTAAGCCACAGCAGCTGCTGATGTCCATAGAGGAGCCATTATAGTGGCTCAGGAAAGGCAGGGTATTGGGCGGCTGGGGTGGGCTGGTTCTGGTTCACACATCTTCCCACCGCTCCTGACCAGCTTTTGCTCCCTTGGTGCCAAAGGGAAACATTAGTTGAAGAACTTCTCTGTTTCATAACACTAAAAACGTCCCTCAGGTAAACTCTGCATACTGAAAGTGCTGTATTCAGGGCTTCTGCGGGCTGAGGAGTTGGCTCAAACCAGGACTTGGCAAGAAAAAATTGTAAATAGGCAGGAGCAACAGACACAGATGTTGTTTCTTTTGTGGCAGAGGGTAGCGTACACCCTCAGACCCATTCCAGAAAAAAAGAAGCTAAGGGCACTTGTTATTTCATGGGAAAATTGCGTGCTTGAAAGGATGATCCACTCTACTGTTGCTGCCTGCTGGCAGGGGAATGCTCTCCCTCTTAGCTTGGGGAGAGCATTCACAAATCACTGGTATCCCCGCTGTGTTCAGTGGTGTTCACATTTTCTGCACAAAATGGCAGATCTGGGTGTGTGGCTGCAGACGAAGAGACTGCCGGCTTGGTCACTTGCACCGTTGACACATGCAGAGTCTTGCAGTGCACAGAGGGGAGAAGTGCCAATATTAGCAAAAGCCTCTGTGCTCAATTCCACCATCTTTTTGATTGATGTTCCCGTATAAATGTTGGGAACATTGCTATTGCAGAGTGAAAAGTCACAGCACAGCAGGAAGCAAAGCCTCTTTGCAGGAGTGTTGGTTTTCACCATCAAATCTGTTTGCAGCTATCACCAATGGCTAGGAGTATCAAAGCCAGTTAGGTGTTACTCCTACCCCAGCTTCCAGAACCTTGAAAACAACATGTATACAGAAATAGGGAGAAAGAGTGAACAGTGTCAATGAGGAGTGAATTTATCAGCTGATCAAACAACCAAATATTGTTTAGAGTTCAGTACTGCAACAGACTCAGGGATGCCCTTTATAGAATTAGGTTTTTAATTACATGCAATCTCTGTCTGCAAACCCCAGATCTGTTATTTGTCATGGACCAAAATCTGTCTGAGTGTTTGGAAAGACTTTACCAGTCTCAGTGACAGCTGGAGCTGTCTTTGCAGTCACAGTCTACCAGCAAGACCAGAACTGTCCCTTGTGGATATATAAATATTAAACATTCAAATTGTATCAGAGCACTTCCAGTGCCTCCCTTTGGAGAGGGGGCTTATTCCAGTTTTGTCGTTGCATTCAGGCTGAAGTAGTTGGAGGGAAACCTCTACAAATCCCTGTTTTATTCTTCTTCCACAAGCGAAGCTTTTCTGCCAAGTTATTAACAAGGGGCTTCCAAAAAACAACCCGGGGGAGATCATTCCAACTTTCTGACTGCTTGGTCTGAGCCTTATTAATAAGGGGCTCCTGGAGAGCTTCCTCTGTTCTACCAGGGGATTTCGGCGGCCTGTGGGGCTAACTGTAAATTCCCTAGAAGATATTAGTCCTACTGTTTGTCTGGCCATGCTTAGTGCTGAACCTTTTACTGGGGCCCTCTGAAATTTTCCTTCCCACTGAGGTTTCTGAATGCATGAAACCATCACAGGAAGCCAGCAGCGTTAATGCCTACATTGCTTTTTATTTATTGAAACAATTTATTATAATAGCAATAACAACCTTGGCCTGGGGCATTTCCTGGGGAATTAATGGCAGTCTGGGCTGATGCTCCCAGCAGATTGTTAGCCCTCAGGAAACAGGCTCCGTAATTGCTCCTGGTTTGGTTGGAAAAACAAAACAAAATGTGTTTCTAATTTTTGGCCAGTTTGAGCCCCTAGAAAATGGTGGCTTTTGTACAGAGGGTTCTAAAGAGTATATATCTTTTGTCTGCATGGATTAAATTCAGGCTTGACTCAGTGATGTTTTCATCAATGATTTCAGTCGAGAAACAGAAATACCAGGAAGGGGAAAGGTAACCCCAGCTAAAGAGATTGACAGCAACTGCATCCTGCTAGAAGTTTAGGAGAAAATCAGCTCTGAGCTGTCATCCACAGCAGTGGAAGAAAAAGCTAGACTGGTCAAAATCCATGTGTTAAAGGGCATAAAAGAGTACACACACACACGAATGCATGTCAAAATTATGTTAACTCCTGCTACTGATGTCCATACACTTTTAAAGAGTTTGTTTTTGTGTTGGGTTTTTTTTTTTTTCCCAAATTTGATGAGGGTTTTGAGGAGCTTCAGTGTTGGAAGCTCTGTTTTTGGAAGAGTTTTTGGAAGATGCTGAGCATCCATTTGCTGAAGAGGATGCCCCCTTTTAGTCTTGCAAGCAGAACATGCAATGGGGGAGGCTCTCAAAGTCACTTATCAGCTGTCAAACCCTCAAATCTAGGCTATTGCTGACTTGGCTACTTCAACAGAGAAAAAGCAGAGCCTGTGGTTTTTAGCTTAAGTTGCTCTTTCTGCTGTGAAAAGAAAGAGATGTTGCTGTGCAAGTGGATTGTCTGTATGATAAATGCCAAGACTGCAGTTGAACGTAGGGTTACAGCTCAGTGAGGAAGTCCAGACAGTGTCTCAGATGTTGACAGAGTAGCTGTAGGAGCTCATAAATGCCACTGGAGCCCAAAGATTCAATTACAGCCATCGTACAGCATGGAGGGCTATACATACAAGCACAAGCAGGGGATGAAAAATTGTCCCTTAAGCAGCAATCGGGGTGCAGCTCGCTCATGGATACAGTAGCATGGAAAAAGGAGTGTGGAGGAGAAAGGAAAAGCAGGACATGGACAAAAATGAAGGAAGAGAAACTGCATGTGTCTGTGTCTCAGGCTCCAATCTAAGGGGTTGGTTTTTTGAGTTGCTTTAAGAGTGAGCAGCGGAACTAATGCAACCAAATCAAGCCCATGTGTGTGCAGGAACATGGTGGTCAGGAAAGTGTGCCCAGCATGGTGTCAGCCAGGCAGAGCGGAGGCAGACTGGACCAAGTGTCTTTCAGGACAAAGAGATCAGTCCTGCTTATTTGTTCTTCTCATGCTCCCGCACTCTAGGTGTCCTCCTTAGGACTACTTGCAAAGAAAAGTTTGCAGTTACTGTCCTAACTTATATTGCACATGGAGGTGAAAGCACGATCTGGTGGTGATTCTACTTTTCATAGAACCATATAATGGTTTAGGTTGTAAGGGACCCTCAAGATCATCTAGTTCCAACCCCCCTGCCATGGGCAGGGACACCTCCCACTAGACCAGGTTGCTCAATGCCTCATCCAACCTGGCCTCGGACACTTCCAGGGATAGGGCTTCCACAACTTCCCTGGCAACCTGTTCCAGTGCCTCACCACCCTCCCAGTGAAAAATTTCTTCCTGAGATCTTATCTAAATCTCCCCTCTTCCAGATTGAAGCCATTACCCCTCATCCTATCACTACATGCCCTTGTAAAAAGTCCCTCTCCAGCTTTCTTGTAAGCCCCTAAGGTCTCCCTGGAGCCTTCTCTTCTCCGGGCTGAACAACCCCAGCTCTCTCAGCCTGGCCTCACAGCAGAGGGGCTCCAGCCCCCTGATCATCTTCATGGCCTCCTCTGGACTCACTCCAACAAGTGCAGGTCCTTCTTATGTTGGGGGCTCTAGAGCTGGACACAGGTGGATTCCAGGTGGGGTCTCACGACCCCCACCCCTTTTCCTGGTGCTTTCAAATCTCGAATTTAAGACTCTACTGTTCACACAGCACCAGATGGGTAGCAGCTTTGCTACTGCCCAGGCAGGGCTGCAGTTTTAATTCAAGTTCTGCCCCTTGAGTTTAGAATTGCCACTAACTTCATTGGAGCCAGGATTTCACTTGGTCATACCACTACAAGAGCCCTTGGCACAGCCTTCATGCCTGCTCTGGTATCTTCTGTTTTACCTTCAGGTTTTTGCTGTCTCATTCTTACCAAAAGATCTTAGCTTAAAACTTCTGGCTTTGGTCTTACTTGTCTTTCCAACTACTGCTGGATTTCTCTCCTCTTTCTTTTTTTTAGACTTATTGAATGCATCTGGTGCATTTTTCTCTTTTTTTTTTTTTTTTTTTTTTGGTAGTCTCTCTTCAGCCTGTTTTTTTCCCATGCCACCCACACCAACCACTAGTAACAGTCTCATGTTTTATTAGCCAGATTTCAGACTGTCATGACATCTTTCTCCACCTTTGCTTGTTAGTCACTTTTGAGAGTCATTTGGTAGAAGACAAGTGAGGAGCACAAAGGTGTTTCATCCCTGTAACTGTTCCGTGAGCATCTCCAGGCATTGAACCATGCATTGCCATGAACCACACACAAGTCAGTGTTTGGGCTCTGACCATAGAATCAGACAATAATTTAGGCTGGAAAGGGCCTCCAGGGGTCACTTGCGCCCACCCCCTACCCAGAATATGGCAAACTTCAAATTTAGAGCCAGCTTTGAAGTTAGAGCAGGGTCTTGTCCTGTTGAGTTTTGAATATCTCCAAATGGTTTCCAGTTCATCTTCTGCAAAGTTTACTGTGAGGAATTCAGCTGGAGAGGGCAATTTCTAGAAGTACAGTGTGGGGAAGTGAAGGTAGTGTGGAGCCTTTTAGTTACAGAGATCTTTCAGGACCAAATGTCAGGCTCTCAGCTGGTGGGAACTGTTACAGCTCAATCACTAAGTTCAAGGGAATAAGACTCATCTGAGGAACTAACTCCATCCTTGAACTCAGGACTCCCAACAGACACAGCGGAGTAGAGCTGGCCTTGACACTTCTGCTTCTTTCACCTTCACCCATTCAGCACACTTGTGAACCGAGATGTTTCAGCCCAGGGGAACTGCAGTAATAACATTCATCACAATTACGCTTCTAAGTAGTCCCATGAAGCAAAAAAAAAAAAAAAAGTAGTAAATAAATGAGACGACCTAGTTTAAAAGGCATTGTGGATCCTTTGGAGTCTTGTTATGTCACCTCTGAAATGTGGCTATGCTGGATTCATCCTGCTAGTGCCCTGACTCCAGCTATGCTTGTGTAGCTCAGGTATGCATTTTGGTGGTCTGGGCGGAAAGCCAGCACACTTGCCTTAGATAAGTAAATGAAACCTATGAATAAATAACATGCATTTTTCCATGCTGCAAGGCTTCCCATTTCAGCTGGGCCATAGCACAGAGAGCATGTAAAGCTTTGTAATCATCTTTATTCCTCGTACGATGATAATGGATGTGACAGAGAGATGCACTTAGCTGCTGCTGGGTGTGCAGCACCCCGGTGTCAACCCCGCTCATGCAGCCACTGGAATTAGCATTTAATTCTGCGGGCTGCTCCTTCCCCTTCCAGACAACTCCGAGACATGACTGCAGCAAACCCACATTTCTGCATGTGGGCAAATGCCTTGGCAGCAAATCCACAGTTTAAATTCCCCTTCCTGATTTCCCCGGGTGATGGAGGCAAAGGAGGGCATAGAAGTAAAGCGACCATTAAAAATTCTGCCCCTCCAGAGACCGTGGCTGGTATGTGCACAGAGGAGCTGGGTGTGTTTTGCTCTTTTAAGGGCTGTTCTTGACAATCATTTCATAGAACCATAGAACTGTAGAATACTTTGGGTTGGAAAGGACCATTAAAGGTCATCTAGTCCAACCCCCCTGCCATGAGCAGGGACATCTTCAACTAGATCAGGTTGCCCAGGGTCCTGTCCAACCTGACCCGGAATGTTTCCAGGGATGGGGCATCTACCACCTCTCTGGGCAACCTGGGCCAGGGTTTCACCACCCTCAGCGTAAAAAATTCCTTCCTTCTATCTAGTCTAAGTCTACCCTTTTTTAGTTTAAAGCCATTATACCTTGTCCTGTCGCAGCAGGTCCTGCTAAAAAGTTTGTCCCCTTTCCCCTTTCAGAAAACCCTGAGCGGGCTGCTCTGTATTTTGTCTCCGGAGTGTGCATTGGACTCGTCTTGACCCTGCTGGCCCTGGTGCTAAGGGTGTCCTGCCGCACTGACTGCAAACGCTCCTCCACGAAAAAACCTCCTCGGGAGCGGGAGAGCGACAGCGACAGCAGCGACAGCGATGCCGACTCGGACACCACTTCGGACCTGTCGGCCCGCAGGCACCGCAGGTTCGAGAGGACTTTGAACATGAACGTCTTCACTTCAGCGGAGGAGCTGGAGCGAGCTCAGCGGCTGGAGGAGCGGGAGCGCATCATCCGGGAGATCTGGATGAATGGCCAGCCGGACATCCCAGGGACCAGGAGCCTCAACCGTTACTACTAAGCCATGGGGAGTCCAACCGTCCTGCCCTGCACCCTGGGGCTCCTCCGCACGCGATAGGGGAGAGGGAGGGAAGGAATATTACCTGTGTGTCTCCCCTTTTCCTTTCAGGCGTGCTACCTGGAGCAGTGTGGATGGACAGCAATAAAGCTTTCCCCATCTCCTTCTTCCCGACATATTGCTATCACCCCTCTTCATGGACACTTTCTGGTTACAACAGAGGTGGTTGCCAACTGCATTTCTTAGTAGCAGACAGGAAGATAACAGTTATAGTCCTCCCGTGTGGGACATGGAATTTGGCATGCTGCGGTACGAGCGCTCCTCGCTTGTCTGGGGAGAGAAGTCATCCAGGTTTTGGTCTTCGTTTAGGATTTTTTGGTTTCCCTTTCCTGCGGACTGTGGGAGAATTGTGAACAAAACAACAAATCTGGAAAGATGATTTGGGGAGGGAGGGGGAGGTGCATCCTGACTGATTGTCTTGTGACTTCAGAAGCCATGAGATTAACCTAATTAAAACCCAACGGCAAATATGACTTGTTAAGAACTGGGGGTTAGGGGGGAGGGGGATTCTTCCATCGTGAAATCATCTCGGTGCTTGGATGTTTGCCATAGTGTATTCAGTTATTTATGGCTGTCTTTTCATCTTCCTTTTCAATGGGAACATTTTTTTCTTTTTACTGACACCTCAGGGATAAAATCCTATTATTTTTTTGAGTCTGTTCTCCCTGCTGGCCCCTGTCAAACACAACCCAACCCACCTCCAACAGTGAAATTATGGTAATATAAGAGATGTGTCAGTGACTGGTGAGAAGCTAACAGCCTCAAAGAGGTTGAAAAGGGTTTTCTTTTTGTTTTGTTTTAAATATATATATATATTTGAAGATGCTGCACAGGAATGTGCCTTATTCTTTTTTTGTTGTTGTTAAACTACAATTTTCCTATGGATAGCAATGCACAATGTTTTATATATTTTATTAAAAAAATAAAAAAAGGTCTATGTTTACCAGAGGAAAATGGAGAGAGAAGCCACATATGACAACAGAATAGGTAATAAATGCTAAATAAACTCTGGTTTGCTTCAATACCTTTGAATTTGCATCCTTACTTTTGACATAGGTTTTGCTCAAGGGAGATGATTTGGAAGAGCAGCACACCTCTGCAGGCAATCAAGGCTGACATCTTCTACACACAGGAACCTGGAGGCACTTTTTCCTTTGGCTGCAGCTCGTCAGTCTACTTCTGCGTTGCACACGGGCAGGAGCAGCTGAGCAATGTGTTGGTTGTCAAGGGGCCATCCCAAAGTCTACCTGCACCGAGGGAGAGAGTCCCAGAATTTTCATGATGCTTTGAGTCTGGCCCCCAAACCCAACTCATGCCTGGTCCAGAAGCAAATATTAAATGAACCAAAACTAAATACATGGAAAAAAGGTGAAATATGTTTTAGTGCACCTTCAGTTGTCTGATGGAGCGTTCAATGGGATATCACCACTCTACTCACTATCTACATGCTTGTTAGTCACTCCCAAGCACCAGTTCACATCACTTCAGCCAAAATCTTGGTGTTTTTCAAGTCTGCATGACACTGCTTTAGCCTGCATGGCTTTGGGACGTGTTTCTCTGTCACTCAGATATGCCGATTTCTTAAGAGTTCACAAAATGCAAGCAAAGCAAATAATGACCAAAAAGTCTGAATGCCCTGAGATTTCCCCTAGCCTCAAGCAGCGAGGAAGATGGGCAAACCTGCCCCACAAAATGAGTGGGACTGCAAGGGTCCAAACAGCTGCATGGTGCGACAGACCCTGACACCAAGGGCCTTCTTGGCACTCTTTGGGGTCACTGTGGGTCTCCATCTCTGGCTGAGGAAAACTTCATTTGAAGTGCCTTCAACTACTTCTCCTGGCTCTTGCAGGGTGAGAGCAAAGTTGAATCCCTGCAACTGGTGCTGGTAACATCAGAGATGAGGCCACCTAGTGAGAGGTGGCTTCATCTGGGAAAGCAGCACTAGTACTGCAGAGCGATTCACGGTCCTGGGCCCATGAACATTGAAATGGAAAGACTCAGCATTGACCTGGGATGTAATTTTGCAGCTGATATTTAGAAATAAAGCAGGAGGCAGGTCCCAAACCCTGCATGTGTCGCCAGGTGCTGGAATGTCGAATGCGCTCTGCTGAGGGTGTCGAGGAGCAAAATGACAAGATGAGGTCAGGGGGATCGGTTTTGTTGGCTGTGTGTTTTCCCCTATAACAAGATACAGTCGCTCAACTTTGGGGATTAAGGGACAGCAAATTTTCAGATTTAGAGTCCTGTGTCCCGAGAGAGAGATTGCAAAAATGATCATAAAAATGTTATAAATGGATTTATGTACATGATTTTCCCAAATGAATTTTTTTGACCAGAGGAAAGAGCAAGTGTGATATGTCTGAGTGTACTTCATACGCAACCGAGGGATTAAAATACCTGCTTCAAATGTAAATCACAACTGAACCCAAGTTACAAATGGATGAACAATCCTCCCTTAGCGTTGCTAGTGCTGCTGTAAATCTTCCAGCCAAAGCTTGCAATGCAAAGGAGCAGGTTGCGCATGTTGCTTTTCAGAGCTGAGCAGAAAAACCCAGCTCAGCCTTGCCCTAGGTAACAAGGTGTAACAAAAGTAGACTCACCACCTTCACAGCACACGCAGTGCTTTTACGTACCTTCTAGCTCCTTTTGTCTCAGGGCCATGCATTTCTAAAAAGGCTTTGACTAAAGAAAAAGAAAAAATACAATGCTTTGAGCTACCGTAAGTAAAAGACTTTAAGTCATTCTGTAACTATTTCTGGATTTGACCCAAAAGTGCTGAATAGTTTGTCTGGGGAAAAAAAAAAAACCCTAGTCAAGATTCGTGGGGCAGGATTTGGTGGTTTGCCATTAGCTCTAGAAGCCAACAGAGCCAAAACACTCACCTGGAGCACAGAAGAGCTGGATTCACTGCAGGAGGGGGTCAAATCCATATTTCTCATCCCACAAAAGAGTATCTTAAGCACACAGAGGTTTGGACTTGTTCTGGTTTCAATCTTTTATATTGTACTCATTGTGTCATATGAAACGTTTAAACATTTGGAGACCGAGAGAGTAGCGAATACATACTTTTCTACCAGGCTAATGTGAATCCCTCCTGTAGGAGGTTATGCATTGCGCTGCTCTCTTACTTCCATGCTTATTTAATTTTTTACATTAAAATGAGATATTGTTTCCAGAATAAGACTCTCCAAGTTCCCCGAGACAGATAAAGGAATTAGAACCAACTTTTCCTGTTTCATGAATGAATTTATTAATCAGTGACCTTTTGGATAAAAAAAGATTCTGAGGTCATTTTCCATGTGAATCTGTTCTTCGTGCCTCAGTTTGCCTTTATAATTTTATATCGGAGGATAACAGAGCAATCCTGGACTCTGAGTTGCTTGGCCAGTTGTTAATAGGGGGAACTACATGTAATTATATTTAAAGGAGACAGCATTGCTGTTGCCAGGATCTGTGTGCTGGGCTGCAAGCTCGTGGGAGGTGAGCCTCAGGAAGTGACGTGCCCGTGCTACACACCTGGACACTTTCACCCGTCTACAGATTACAGGATACTTGGATTAGTAACCACAGGGTCATTCAATTGCACTTCGCTAACTTGTACCATGTTAGCCTTGTCAATGAATGTGATGGGTTGGAAAATTAAGGGCCCTTCTCCTGCAAGAAGCTGAACACATGCGAATGATGGGTCAGAGTTTCGAAAAGTCAACTGTACGTTGGTTATCCTGTTGTCTGGTGGGACAGATGGGGCTGGTTACAGAAGAAGGCACAGTTGTGTATGGAGAAACTGCAGAGAGGTCAGTGTTCCAGTTGGATACCTGCTATGCCCTCCTACTCCCTCCCCATCGCCCTTGACTTCTCAAGGGCATTTTCACCTCCCGCTATCATCCGGTCCATCAGCACTGACCTCTTTTGCGGACCTGTGTTCAATGTACCCTGAAAATCTCAGTAATATGGAGTTTGCTGCCTTTCCCATGTCCACCCTGGTGTTCATATCCTCGATGAATTCCAGGCAGTTAATGAGGCGTGCCTTTCCCTTCCAGAAACCGCAGTGCCACTACTTAACCCCTTGCCTGCCATCTTTCCCAGCACCCCAGGGGCTACACAAATAAAGCAAGCTCGCTTAGCTGTTGTACTGCCAGGATGCAAAGCATATGTTCGTGGTGCTGTGGGGAATCTGAATGTCTTCTTGTGCTACACGGGCTCTCTCGAGTTTCTGGAAGCATCACAAGCAATTAATCATCTTAGACTGGCCCAGAAATCCTTCTGCTCACAATCATTACTGAGGTCTCCATCATAGTGAAGTTTTAATAATCCGACCTGAGTTTCTAGTGTCCTTAGATACCCGAAAAAGAGTAATTCCTAGTGTTGCTTGCCTTCGCTTGTCCACTGACTAGAATTGGTGCAGCTTTCCCCTTCACATAATTTTCTCCCTTTTCTCTTTGCCTATTAGTCTACTTTTGTGGTTGTCTCAAGGACTGTCAGTTAAGCATAATTCAGCAAAAAGACCGTAATAGTTCTGGTTCGTTATACTGCAGCTCACATTCATTTAGCAGTAAGGGCGCATTTGCTACACCCGTGGTCTGGAGGTGCTCGCTTACTCTGAGTGAATGTGATGGTTTAGTAGTATTTAATGTGCTATTTAGTAGTATTTAAGCAAATCAGTTGCTTTGGGGGTTTTCAGTTACCCACTGCTGAATGGGCCTATTCCAGCAATAGCGGTGTAACTGTCACTGTTCGGAGCATTGCATCAGGGAGCCCTGGGCCACTGGTGCAGTGTCACTGGGAGTTGTGTGTTGGCTGAACCATGACCACCTGAAAGCTGCTTCAGAGACGTATGTGCGACGGGTGGTCTGGGAAGTGCATTCTGGTGGACGCTTGCTCATACCGTGAAAGCCCACCAGTTCCCATGTGGGCCTCTGTAGAAGGATAGGTGGACTCGGCTTTGTTCTCAAGGCTAGAAGAGTGCAGCTGGCCCAAGATTTCCCTTGCCGAGGCGAGGTACAAGATACATTCCTCAGATTAATGCCCGGAAATATGGCCAGCACGCCTCCAGAGCCAGGTCTGATGGATGTCAACACTGATTCTCTTTTCTCTCTGTCTGCACACAAGTGGGCAGCTCAGGAAAGTCCCCAGAAGGAGAGAGGGTGCTGGACCAACGTGGTCCACACCAAACCTCTGATCAGAGCCCTTGGCAGGTTGGGGATGGGGCACAGGGGACTCCTGCTGCCAGGCCTGTCCTCATCAGACAAGGTTTCCTGGTGCTGAAACCTTCAACAAAAACCAAGGGAATGAAGCCACCCTCTGCTGGCAAAAGGCTGTTGACATAGTACTGGAACACTGTGGGCAAGACCATGAGTATGGCCAAGCATCCATCATCTCCATTACTGCTACTACAATCTGTCAAAAACAGCAAGATTTACTGGCTTGCTCCTCTGGGACCAGTTCCTAAAGGACCTGAGGAACAGTCTGATCTTTCAGTGCCAGAGAAATCACTGGTTTGGGGTGTGGGAATAAACCCATCTACATGCATGTGCTAGTGATTTCTTCACAGTGCATTTGTACGCTTACAAACACATGGTTGCTTCCCAAACCACTCAGTACTGTCAGAATCATCCATAAAACATTTCAAAATATGGATGTATTTTTAATTCAAGGAACCACCACCTGGTCTTATGTTTTATTTCACCTGCTTTCTCCTTTTCCCTTCCATCCCAATAACAAAATGAATTGGTAAAACTAAAGCCTCAGTGTCCCCTCCCAAGACCTAAGCAAAATCAAGCATGTTGTATTTTTTTCATTCTACAATAAGAGAGTCTGAATAAAGTGCTTTGCAAAAATATTCAGTTGGGGATTTTAAAAAATAAATTAAAGAAATGAGTTTAAAAAGTGAGTTCTCCAAAGAGAGTGTCGTGTTTTCTTACCAGCTATACTTTTAGAAGAACTTCTAGTGAATGGAGGGGTGTATGATATTGTGCTAATGCCCAATCCATCATTCTTTGGAAGCATTTTTCTTTTAGATGTCCCAGTGCCTCCCACGTTGCTCCTTTGCTGAGTAACCTCTTACAATTCTCCTCCCATTTCACCCCTACATTGCCCAACTATGTCTAGGACTGTAAATGGTGGCAGACCTCATTCCTGTGGCTGATCTCTCCTCCTTCTCTATTTCTCCTAGTTGGTTAGGGACCTGTGCTACCTGTTTTCCACTAACTGCTGAGGAAACTCCACATATTTCATGGCACTAGAATAGATCTTGACTTCCTTTAGTTTAGCTGCCATTTTTCTGCTAAACAGCATAGGATTGGGGAGATGGAAGGGAAAAATCAAAACCTGGCTTTGGAATTTTTTTCCTTTTGAAGAACGTTGTTCTGAGCAAAGCTGGGTGAATGCAAAGGAATTCAAATCCTTGTGTTGAGGCTGAGCTTGAACAGCTCAAATGCAGTCTTGAGGGGGACCTATTTCTGCCAAGGCTTTGCGTCCTTTGCCAAATGCAAACATTGCCACTTTGGCACCTCCTGAGAACTTTAATCATTTCTCCTGCATAATAGGCTTATGTTTTTGGAGCAAACACTTTCTGAGGACAAATAGTGACAGCAAACGGGAACAAAGTCAAATTAATTCCTTTCTGAGCTATGAGAAAACACCTTTCCCTTTCTATTATGACTTCATGAGGAAACATAAGCTATAATGATGTGATGGGCAGTGGCATTAAAAAACCCTAAAATGGGACATCCAAGTGAAAAGTCATCTTTCTTTACAGCTTCTGGCAGGGCACTGACTTGGCTTGTTTATTTTCTAGTTGTGTTTGGAGTCTGATGTTATTCTGTATTGTGAGTGAAACATAAGCTTCCCGCAGCACTTTTCTGGGGATGCAGTGCCATGCTGGAAAAACATCCACTGGCTTTTAAAAAGGCAGTAATTTGTACATTCTATTTCTTGCAAAGGTCTTTAAAATCCTCTTTTATGTGGAACAGTCCTTGCCTCATTCTCAGCGTAAGGGGACTTTTGTTTAAACGAATGAATTGTTTAGAAGGGATAGAAGTAGTTCTCCTTTCTCCAGCTCCTGCGTTTTTGGAGTGTCTAGACCACCCAGGAACAGCAGAGCTCAGTGACATCTGATGCTTTTTCTAAACTGTTCTTTGTATGAATTGCTTTCCTTTCTGGAAATAGCACTGCGTTGCTCCAAAGCAATAGACCCAGCAGTATCTGTGAGCGTTGGTGTTTCAGCCCATAGCTGTCCTAGGTGTCCCAATGTGTTTACAATTCCCAATGTGATTACAGTACCAGTAAAGCATCTGTATATTTCTGGCATCTTTTAAAGGGACAATTTAAGAGAAAAAGTTCAAGATAGCTTGAGGAAACCAAAGTGAGTCAGAAATGGTGACTTTGCATCCACAACTAATGCAGGATTTTTCTCCTGGAACTGAAATTGGTCTGGCAATGACAAGGTTGTTTCTGAGAACTGACTGAAAACCAAGAAAAAATGCTTGCTAACGCAACATCCTGAAGACTAAGGAGCTTACTAGAAAGCATTTCCAGAGGATGCTTTTCCTGGGAGGGAAGGTTGAATGCTGTCTGACAAGACCTGTAAAGGTGCCACTCACAGTCCTGGCATACTTTTGAGACTCCCCTGATGCTTCCTCTACTGTAGCAGCATCTCATCAGCTTTCCTATCTGAATATTTGTCAAGGTTTACAGAACCAGTGTTGCTGGATCCCTTAGCAGATTGCCTTGTGGACCAGGGGTAGACAAACACCACCAGCACAAGAAGGGATGAGGCTGGTGAAGTTGAGCCTCTGCCCAGCCCACTTGCTGAGGGTTGGGGTCCACCAGGGAATGGGCTACTGCTCCTTGGTGACTCCCTCCCACAAACACATCTGTCTACACACCCTATGTCCCTCCCTGCCCCACACAGGGCGGACAGCCAGGAGAGGAAACCCTCTGAGATTGCCTTCCCATCTCCATCCCTGCCTCCTCCATGGTGGCAGGATCATGACTTTCCCTGCATGGGGGACTTGCACAGGGAGCAAAAAGGGCTGACTGCAGTGAGGAGGCAGGCAACAGCGTGGGAAGGCTGGGGGGACACAGACGTGGTCATCATTTGGGGTTTCCGATGTAGAGGAGAAGGTGTCAGGAACGCGGTTTGGGAAACAGAGAGTCCCTTGAGTACAAGCACTCCACTCCCCAGGTCTTTCTCCCCTACGTTAATGCCTTCCAAAATCCTTCACAGCTGTAGTCCTGGAGGATGGTTTTCCTGGAGGATGTAGGTCATGACAGTCTCCACTGGGCTACATGGTCCTTTTGGATGAAAGCCCAAGCCTTAATAGTTTTATTTACAGAACATGACCCGCTTTCATCGGTGAAAACTTTTTCTGGTGTGGGATAAGTTCCCTCTGTCTTCCACAGAAGAAATATCTCATTTCTTCTTGTAAACAGCTGAGCGTGGCTGGCGCTGTACGGCAAATTCAGTTCACCGATGGGAAGTGATTTATCACAGGCATATTTATACACTGGTTATGAAATATAGTCAGTTTTCCAGGATGGAAAGGGGCCATTTGAATGTGAGCTAATTATATTTACTTCCTTATTGTAAATTGCAATTCAAAAGCAAAAGCAGCAGTGACAGTAATCAATGTTTATGTTTCATACACCCACACAGAGCTCTTCCAGTGGAAGGATGAAGGAGTAAATAATTTCTGAATGTGTCGTTTTGGTTTGGACCATTTCTAGTTTGTATCAAGTTATTAAAGTGCTAGAAAAAAATCATAGTTTTTTACTGGTAGTCTGGAACGTTGCAATTAAAAATTGGCTAACAGGGATGAGTTGAGAAACCCCATCACAACTAACCCTTGTCCACAAATCTTCCTGTTTTAAAAAACAAAAACAAAACCAAAGAAATTGTTTGCTTAAAACTTCTTGGCTAATTCTACTAACCAAGAGACAATGAAGCTGAAGCTAAAGTCAGGCTGGGCATAAACCAGGCTTTTTCAATAATAGCAATAATTTGGTGTTGGAAGAAATTAGCGGGTGACGGTTTCTAAGTGACTGGGGAATTTTTAAATGAGAGTAGGGGGTTTCTGAATAACATACTTCATTCTGGATCCGATGGGAATTCAGAGATGGCCTTGACATATGTGGTACAGAAGTGATATTAGATGGTCTGAAGAGCTCCTGCCAGTCATATAACGTATGGCACTGAGACACTCTCCCACAGGCAATATGCTGCCTGCAGCTAGATGCAGGGGTGTGCTATGGACCACACACTGGTAGTAGAGCAACCCAGCAATAGCTATTTAACAGCCTCTTCTAGCTGGTGGTCCTGCCCATGGGGTGAGACTTTCGTCCCTGAGCAGTAGCTGGCCCAATTAAGGGAAACTGGCTTGTTACAGAAGTAGTCACTGGAGATTTTCCTTTTACTTAAGTGGTTGAGGAGCTGAAAGTCTTGGTTTTGCTTTCTTGGCATTGTGTTGGCGTGATCACTGGTGTGATGGGACCTGGGTCCCATCAGTCTGATGAACACTTGCCAGGGTTTGCAGCCAACACTGAGGGGAAAAGAAGACATTTTGTATTCAAAGCATGCCTTGGGGCTGAGAGAGGAGAGAGAGAGGGGATGGAGGGAGGGGGAGAAGCTGGGGTGCGTGTCACTTTCTCAGCCATTACTCAGAGGTTAAGGCCTCTCCAGCCATTCTTCTTCCACAAAGATTCATGGTGTGGCAGAGGCAGGCTGTTAATGAGGGTGCATCCCTTTTCCACTAACCTCTGCAAAAGCCCTCCAGGCTGTTGGGGTCAGGCACTCAGAAATTAAGCAACAGCCAAAATAAAGGGTGAGAGCCACCTTCAAGTCCCTCAGTGAATGGTGTCATCATTAAGAACCTGGTTGCATTCTCCAGTTTCATAAGTGAAATAAGTAATAGTGAGGCATTTTTTTCCCAGATACTGCTCCCTCAGGCTTCATTTCCTGGAGCAGTGTGCTAACTGCCTGTAAAACTCTTTCATGACTTGCAGCAACTCCTCCTCCCTCTTTGCAGGGTCATGGGAGCGTTGAGGTGCTTTGCAAAGAGAACATTCACAACGCAGCTGTGAGGGCAAGGGCGTTGTTTTGATTAGCTTGCCCATCTCAGAGCCGGGGGCAAAAAACAGGGAAAAAGGCAGGTCAAAAATATCTCTCTACTTTAGTTTGGGCATGGTGCCACGCAATGGTACTGTGTCTAGTGCTCCACCACCATCCAAAGAGATGCGTGTGGTATCACAACACTCCTTTAGATATCCAGGGTACAAGAATGTCTAGATACAAGAGGACAGTGAGATACTTAAAGTCAGGCAAGTGGAGCAATCATGAGGCTTTAGATAGGTCCCTTTTGGGTCATATAAACAAAGCCTTTGTATATTTCATCAAGGTGGTGTTTTTTTTCCAATTTTGCTTATGTGGAAAAGTGTTGTCTAGTGCTCAGATATATTTCAAGAAGTCTGTAACCAAATTCCCCTTGCGATGTGAGCTATTTTCTGAATCTATTGATGATGTGGAAGCATGAAATCTTTGATTTCTATGCAGAGATCTCAATCTGTGTCTGACCCTATGGGAAGAACAGAAGCACAGGTGCACTCATGTAAAATAAAACTGCTTAGGGCAAAACAGTTAAAAAAGCTAGTAGAGCTTCCATTTCTATGTATGAAATATTGATGAACTTAAGGTCTGGGGAAGAGACTTGCATTGATTAGCTCAATGCGGGGCATTGAATATTGCTTTAGTCATTTGTCTCAGAATCAACCGTCTCTTCTGAGAGAGAAACCTTTGCAACATGATTTATAATTGCAAACTTCTGAAGGCACAGTTGCCTTGGTTGTGAATTTTTTCATCTTTCAACCTCAATTCTGTATGCCATGTGGCTTTAGCATCATATTTTATCTTTGATTTTATTCATAGGATGGCTGTAGCAACAAAAATAATTTCGTTGCTGACCTTCCATCAGTGTATTCATCCTGTTTCAAAGGGCACAATGTCCTTCATTGCCTTGTAACTGCAGAGGCAAAAGAACTTGATGGTGGTGTGTATTTTGAGCCATCAGTGGGCCGGTGGCAAAGATACTTTATAAACATGACACCGTGCACAGTGCAACTATGCACTGTGCCTTGAAACTAATGAATGCCCATATTCTGCAGCCTACAAATTATTTTGTCACTTATGTTAGGCAGATCTCCTGAGATTTAAGGAAGCTTTTGGTGCCTTTCGTCTCCAAAGTCCTCACCTTGATCACCGCTATAGAAGTTATTCCTTCTGTCTTTTTACACATTACTCTTTCTAGCACCGAAGTGTTCAGCATCTCAAATGCAGTCCAGCCTTTGCTCATGCCCACAGCCTGGTGTTTGCTCTTCCTTTTCTGAGTGAGAACTGAGGTGATAAATTAATACTGAAGTTGCAGGGGCCTGAAGAGCACAACCCAGCTCTTGCTATAACTGTTTGAGCCTTTCATTCACGGAACTAAGAGACATTTTCAAGGTCTTGGTTTCTGGCCCAGAGGGTACTTTGTTATCCCCTGCAGAAAGGAAAATTTCAGCTGAAAAAGTGGAAGAACATTAAGATGCATGTATAGGCACACGTACACACAAGCACACACAAATAACACCCTCTGACCTTTATCCTAATGATGAGTGCCTCCCTAATGATGAGGCATTCCCTTGGAAAATGGACACTGCACATTCAACAACAATGATATACTAATTTTGCTTTATGGGGATTCACCTCAAAGAATCTTACGGAATTTTTGCATTTTTATATAAACTGTACTTAAAGGTATTGCATTCAGTACTGGAAAGCTGTGAAGTTTAGCATGAAAGAGTTTAGCACCAGAATTCAAGAGCAACAGTTATTTTGGGTAGAGTAGTTCTGACAGAGTTCTGACGATTGTGTGCCTCAGCATCCTTTGGGGCAGCATTGAACAACAACTCTCTTCTCACGAAGACTGTTGAGGTTTGTAAGAGGCAGTTTTTGAAAATGTGGCCCTGCTATTATAGAAAAAAAAGTCAATCCAAATCAGGATTTGACTGCTGATCTAGCCATCTGCCCCCATGTATAACACTGCAATCTTCCCAATGACTCTTTTGTCATTGTTTATTCAAATGTCTTTGTCTTTTGCTCATGAATTTCAGCCTTAACCTTCCCAACATGTATGCTGATGCATGCAAACACTTCTTCATTCAGGTAAAGCAGATGCGTATGCCCCAGATCTTTCTTTTGAATAAAGAGCAACAGGAGAACAGATGGCAGAGGGTCTGATTTTCACTTCATGCTCCTTTTTTACATCACATTATTTTCAGTTGTTGATGTTTCATCTGTTTTGTGAATGTGTACATAAGAGGTGAAGAAGGTCCTTGCAATTGATTTGTTAATTAAAAACAAATGAACCACTGAGAAGCTTCTGCATTGTTCTATTATGGGAGGCAATAGCACTGGCTTCAGTAGAGTGATGCTGATTTAGGTTGTACAAGAGAGAAGGCAGCAAATAAATGCATCAGTGACATTGCTAAAACTCCACTGCAATCACTGAATCTACAGGAGTGGAAAGTATAATGTTCTGGTTTCACTAAAGAGAAGTCCACTTCTATGTCCAAAGCAGACCTAGTTTTCTCAGAAATCTCATGTACAGAATAACAATATGGGTCGTGTCTTTGCAGACAGGAGGCAGGAAGCAGGGACGTGACTGTCACCCCACCAGTGTGTACAAATGGGAGGACAGTGAGTGGTCTCTGACTATAGCAAACTTTGGGGAGCTGGAGATAATAACTGTCTATTTTGATACCTTTGTCTCAATGATGCAGAGTTTGGATTCAGACCAAGCTTCTCCTTGATCTCCTGTAGTTCCTGGGACTTGATCCTGATGAGATCTTACTGCTGTTAACTGAGAGAAGCAGTGCTAAACAGGAGGCTGTTTAGTAGAATATTTCAGGGTTGGTACTCAGTTCTTGAAATAACAGTTATGCTGTATATTCACTTTCCTGGAATCCTGTTAGAGCTGCAAGGCAAGGACAAATATTATTCAAGACCCATCAGTTGTGTTTCTGGGGCTGATTCATTTGGGAACTGATTACTTGGTTGTGGAAGTAGATAGGCTCTGGCTGAAACACGTCCTCCAAGTCTTACTCATGAGCAGCAAGCTGATCTCCAGATGTCATCAGTACATTCCTGCAGCTCTGTACCGCATCTGGGCTCTGTCTGCCCATGACTGCTGTCAGCTCAGTATCACTGGCTTCTCACAATGAAGCTTGAAGCTGGGCAGGCTGCATTCCAGTAATGGGCTGCTGAAAAATTAATCCGCTCTGACAAATTAACAAAAAGAAGCTTTGGATCCTTCCCAGATCTGCACTGAAAACACCATTTGAGCTAAGCAATGTCAGCTCTCCGGTGTTAATCATAACCAGAAAAACATGGCATGGCCATCATTAAGTAGGCTGGTTTCCCGAGAGTTTTCTCGTAAACTCTATTCCTGCTTTTCCAACAGCAAAACCATATACACAACTTAGTTCTCATTTCCTTCTGTACAGCAAGCTATTTATAATGCTCATCTTGAGCTTTGGGGGAAAAAAGGAAAAAAGCTGAAGCATAAAAACAGAACTAAGGAATCATGGGCACTAGTAAAGAGATCAGTGCTTTTGTTTAGGCTGAAAGAAATGAAGTGCTCTGAATAATAACCTTGAAATTGAGCCGGTACAGGGAAAATAATTTACCACAGAGTTACTCTCACTCTGTAAGTATTCAGTGAGAGCGCTTCAGGATTAAGTTTTGGCTTGGAGCAGAGTGTTGGAAAGTTTTAGTTGTTTTTGTAAATACTTAGAGGGTGCCAGGAGGAGGGGACCAGTCTTTTTTCAGTAGTACCCAGTGATAGGATAAGAGGTAACGGGCACAAACTTGAACATAGGAAGTTCCATCTCAACATGAGGAGGAACTTCTTGACTTTGAGGGTGGCAGAGCACTGGCACAGGCTGCCCAGAGAGGTGGTGGAGTCTCCGACTCTGGAGACATTCCAAACCTGCCTGGACACCATCCTGTGCAACCTGCTGTAGGTGGACCTGCTCTGGCAGGGGGGTTGAACCAGATGATCTCCAGAGGTCCTTTCTAACCCCAGTGATTCTGTGATTCTGTGATTTTTCCCACTTCCCTCTTGTGAAGAGTCTAGAAGATGTGTACTTTAGGTATTGTAATGCCTAACTCTTAGCAACCTAGGTAAATTCTCAGCCCTGACTAGAAGTCTAGGTCTCTGATACAATAACAATACAATAATCTGCATCATTGCGTCCTAATCTCTTACTTGCTCTAGGACTCCATGTCCAAAACTTAATGTATGTACTGTGAGGATTTGCCTGCCCCTTGTTTGGTGTGGGGCAGACTGTGGCACCATCTAGCAAGGCCTCAGACTCAAAAGAAGCTAGTTGTTGTGGTCCTTTCCCTGTTGCACCATGCTATCTGCATGTGTGTGCCAACCACAGAATCATTTAGGTTGGAAAAGACCTTCAAGATCATTGAGTTCAATCGTTAACCTAACGCTGCCAAAACCACCACTAAACCATGTCCCTCAGTACCTCATCCCTCCAGGGGTGGTGTCTCAACAACTTCCCTGGGCAGCCTGTTCCAACGCTCAACAACCCTTTTTGTGAAGAAGTGTTTCCTAATATCCAATCTAAACCTCCCCAGCACAACTTGAGGCCATTTCTTTTCATCGTATCACCTGTTACTTGGGAGAAGAGACTGACACCCACCTGGTTCCAACCTCATTTCACATGAAAACAAACACAAGGTACTTTAGACACAATCCACTGTCATGAGACCGCTGAATGAGGTGGCCTACTAGATGTGGAGTACTGTGTCCAGTTCTGGAGCCCTCAACATAGAAAGGACATGGAACTGTCGGAACAGGTCCAGCGAAGGGCCACTAAGATGATTAGAGGGATGGAGCACCTCTCCTATGAGGACAGGCTGAGAGAGCTGGGGCTGTTCAGCCTGGAGAAGAGAAGGCTCCGGGGAGACCTGATAGCAGCCTTTCAGTATCTGAAGGGAGCCTACAGGAGAGCTGGAGAGGGACTCTTTGTCAGGAAGTCTAGTGATAGGACAAGGGGTAATGGTTTTAAATTGGAAGAGGGGAGATTTAGATTANCAGCTGAGATGCTACTCCCAAGCAAGCAGAATGAGGGTTTGAAAACAAACCACCCATCTTGTGGGTAGGTATGCAGGTACTCGGTAAAATAAGCTAGTGCTTTGGGCTGGATTTTATAGAAGTCTCAATGTGGTAGGTAAGTTCAGAAAATACGCTGACTCAGGTGCCACTGATAAAACAAGGAAATGCATGGTTAAAGCTGTTGTTGAGTTTCAGGCAAGAGTTGGGGCTCTGGGCATCTTGGAGGCAAGTTACCTAAAACCTGATGCTGCCCAAAACTACATCCTGAGGCCTGCAGCAGTAAGGGCTATCAGGGCTGATCTTCTATCCAGGCTCTGTGAAAGGACATGCGCAGCTTTAACTCAATTAATAGTTAAAATACTCATCCTCGATATAGGAACATTTTTCCAGTTCTCGCTTGGCTTGGTTGTGAGTCTGTCCACAAAGAAGGGAGCTCCTGGGTACTGAAGAGTGCTCTAAGGTATATGTCTCTAGGTCTTCTCCATGCAAGGTCTTCTGCCCACACATCCATGCTCATTCTCTCATAGCTTTTATAATCAGATGCCTGTCCACCTCACATCCCAGGACCATGTCCTAAACTAGTAGAGTGTAATAGTCTTCTCTTCTTGTGCATCTGTGTTCATAAACTGAGCATTCAGTGTAACAGAAACAGTGGCACAATGCAGCTGACACAAGAACATGGATGGTACCAGCTATCAGGGGACACACATGCCTTTTCACAGAATCATAGAATCATAGAGTGTTAAGGGTTGGAAGGGACTTCTGGACATCATCTGGTCCAACCCCCCTGCCAGAGCAGGTCCACCTACAGCAGGTTGCACAGGATGGTGTCCAGGTGGGTTTGGAATGTCTCCAGAGTCGGAGACTCCACCACCTCTCTGGGAAGCCTCTTCCAGTGGTCTGACACCCTCAAAGTCAAGAAGTTCTTCCTCGTGTCCAGATGGGTTTGGAATGTCTCCAGAGTCGGAGACTCCACCACCTCTCTGGGAAGACTCTTCCAGTGGTCTGACACCCTCAAAGTCAAGAAGTTCTTCCTCGTGTCCAGATGGAACTTCCTATGTTCAAGTTTGTGCCCATCACCTCTTGTCCTATCACTGGGCACCACTGAAAGAAGACTGTCACCCTGGCACCCTCCCTTTAAGTATTTTTAAGCATTGATGAGATTCCCCTCAGTCTTTTCTTCTCCAGACTAAAAAGACCCAACTCCCCCAGCTTTTCCTCATAGGAAAGATGCTCCAGCCCTGAATCATCTTTATAGCCCTTTGCTGTATCCATCCTTGTAATCTGGCACTTTGTCCTCTCTGGCCTTTGGAGCTTGGAGTGATGTGTTTCCTATGTGCATCACGGTGGCACAAAGAATAACTAGGGGAATGTCTCTTTTGGATCAGTGGGCTTCAGAGACTTCAAGGTCTGGATTGCACCTGATCCAAGTACTGGAATGCGATGTAATGTCTCCGCAGTTTTGCTTAGGGCTAGTGGGGAAAATTTGAGGCTCTGGAGAACTTGGGATGAACATAGTTCAGACAGCCCTGGTGGACCCTGAGGACTGCAGCACAGTTAAAAGTTCAGGGCAGGAACCTACTTCTCTCTGCAGCTCTAGACCCGCCTGTACATTACATTTAGTAGCATATTACCCCAGAGGACAGTGAATCCAATGCCTTTGACAAATGCTGCATTTACATTAATATTTTAGTGCATAAAAGAGAGCAAAAGCTTCATAGTTGTTGCTGAATCACTGGGCTGGTGTAGCAACATGGAGTTTCCACATAAGTGACATGATTCATTTTGAGTAAATGAAGCTACATTTCTGATTAGATTTGGTTTTCTCTGTAGCTCATCTAGCCACGGCTTTTGGAGCAAGACTGCCATTTAGTGCTAAGGGCAGCTTAATCCTGCAGGAGAGACTCAGGCTATGCTCTTTTCACAGGACTTTATTTTAGTTCATCTTTTATGCATTTGATTTTTAAAAAATTATTTTTTTAATATAGAAAATGAAGAAAATCTGTTAAAAAAAGCAGTGAAGCCAAAAAAAGAATTAAAGCACAAGTGTCTAGATGAGAAAGCGCAGCTTGTGTTTCTGTGCTGAGAAGCAGTTTAAGGTTAAACATCTGCCTAGTAATAGGCTGTGTCTGGACGCAAAATGCCAGTTTTCACCAGTAAGCCTCAAGAAATGCAAAGAGCCAATATAAATTTTTTAAGGTCTATTATAAATCATGCATTTTATTTCCAGGTGCTTTTAGTCCTGAAAACAGATCTTCCCCCTCCTTTGGGAAAGAAACAAAGCAAGACAAAACAAAACCCCAGAACATTCCTGTGGAGATTAAAAAAATCATAGTATTTTATGAAAGGAAAAAAAAAACAGTTGTGGGAAAAACTTACTACTTCTGATGAGCTGGCACGGGAAATTCATAGCACATTTTATCTAATGGGCAGAAAATATTTCACCTTTGGAGGACTTCTCAGCTCTCAGTGTTAGCCTCTTCTGAGCTTACCTGTGAGCAAATAGCCTTGTTCCTTATCCCAAAAGATCAGGCATGTGCTGCAACCTATGGTGCGAGATGAGTTTTTTTGCAGGCAGATCCTTTCTTCATGGCAGACAGGGAGGTTGTGAACCACTTTTTCCCGGCTTCCCAGCAGCGCCAACTGCCCCTCACCATCACCACTGCCCCCTCCTCAGCATCTCTGCCACATCAAGGAGCTCCTGAACTGTCTCATTGTGTTCTAAGTTTGCCATTAGCATCCATCTACACCAGCAAATAAAATGGGCGAGGAGCCGCCTCTGGCTCTGAGGCCAATTTGTGTGATGTATGCATATATTAATGCCTCTCATCCCCAAACCAGGATGGCTGCTGGGCCCTCTGCCAACCCGTGAGTTGTGCCCATGCCCTATGAGTTGGCCTAGGGCTGACCGATGCCAAGGGGGATGCAAATAATGTCACAGTGCGGATGCTTGGGTGACACTTTTTGGGCACATGTCCTTGTTTCGTTTTGTTTACCAGTGCAGGCGTAGACAATGAGTCCTGACACATCCAGAGGCAAGGACAAAGCAGCATAACTGCTCTGGGTGTTCATATATAATTCAAGGACTAATTCCTATTACTGAGTAGTCTCTAAGCAGAGAGGTCGACCCAGGCCCCCCTTCCTTGCACGTCAGTCTAAGGCAGCAGCCGCACGGCTGACTCTCCATCCTTGGGCTTCTTCAGTGACCTGGCAAATTGAGTGTAACTTGGATCATCTTTTTTACCACCAGACGATGGGAGGAGGAAATCGCAACCAAATGGGAATGGATGGGAGAAATTGCCACGTCTTGATTTCTCCAGCTACTTACAGTGAAAGGCAGGAAAGGGGTGATATGACAAGGAGCCATCTGCAGGGAGAGCAGATATAGAGGAGAAGGGCAGAAGAACTCCCGGATGAGGTTCAGCTTAATCCCCAGAGGGTAAAACTCCTACAGTTTGGAGCATTGGGAAAACATTTAGCTGTGAAAGTGTTTAAATGAGTTAATCGTGGCTAAGCTGCTTGTTTAGGATTCCAAATCTTTTCACTAAAAAGCAGATCAAGTTAATCCAAATCAATTTCTCAAATCCATTTTTATTCAGATTATCAAACTTTAGGGCACATTAACTGTTCTCTAGCACATATGTGCAAGCTACATGGCAGCTCTCCCCTTGTTAAATCTTTTAAGCATCTGGATTGAGGGATAAGGCAGTGTTTGGTTTATCTGGACATTTATCTCTCTTTCCTTCCACACTGCCTCTTTTTTGGGGTTGGTTTTGTGTGCAGTTATGAGGAGGGCCCTTGCACCAGATCTTGGAGATGTTTTTGGCAGAGGAGGAATGAATCACCTCTGCTTAAAGGAGCTGTGAATCATATAAATCCATAACCTACTTCAAGCTCTGTATTTACAACCAGGGCAAATCCTGCAAGGCATGTAATCCTATTGAGCTGAGAATGGGCACTCAAACCCAGACTATTTTAGATCTGATTCTGGATGACCATCTTCTGGAATAGATAAAATTTGCAAGAGCTTAACATCATGATAGAATTCCTTGCATAGTTTGAAGAACTATTTGATTTAGTGTTTTTTGAAGTGAATTTCTTATTGGTTAGCTTCTCTTGACACTCAAGTCCTGTAGATTAGAGGGGGAGGAGTAAAAATTTCTTCATTGGTTAATAGGCTTTAACCAACTTATTTAAAAGGAAATGTTCAGACATGTTAAGCAATACAATATGCTTGTCCAGAGCTTCTGTTTCTAAGGCCTGCATGAATAAGTAAAGCATATTAAAATGCAGTAGACAAGAATTTCCAAGTTCATTTTAAGCTGAATTAAGCAGTTGCCAATAAATGAATGTGGATGCCAGTGCTGGTTTGGGAACTGAATTACTCCTAGACACCAAACAAAGCCAGTCGCAAACATGCATGTCTTGAAATAAGCATCTGCAAAATGTCTACATTAGCATTACCATTATGGATATAATCTGAAGAGATTTTCAAGCCAGAAGGGACCACTAGATCATTCACTTGACTATCTGCATAACCTGCGGTGTAGAACTATGCTGAATGCTTCCTGCCTTGAGTCTTCAGGCCCTGTCTGAGACAAAGCAACAGGAGGAGAAAAAGAAAAGAGGAATATTTGCAATGGCTGGGATGAGAATAGAGAAAGGAAAACTTGAACAGTGGAGAGAGATGAAAGGCGAGGCTCCAGGTCAGCATCCAAAGGTCAGTCACCATATGTTTGTTTAAGGTCTAAGGTGCAGTAATTGACCTGCAAAACAGTGAGGAAAATATTTCTGTCTGTGGCCATCAGTCACATTGCTCGAGTAACTGGCTCTTCCCATCTTTGACTTACTGCTATGGAGCCAACCCCTTTCCCATGAGCCATCAAATGGGAGCAGTAAATCTGAATTGCTTCTGAGATCAATTGACCACCACATGCCAGGAGAGGGATGTCCTCTTAATTTCCCTTTCACTAAAGTTGCATGACTTTTTTTTCCAGCTAAGTAGAAGTTAAAATTAAGGAAGGGACTACACCAGAGAGTCCAGAGTAGGATCTGAGTTTCTTCAAAAAATGTGAGCGTTTGAAGGCAGGCTGAGCCAGAGATGTAATATGTGAACAGATCAGGGAAAATATTCTGGATTACCTGCCTTGGAAAAGTGTTCATTGGCTCTGCAAATTGCCAGACTGGAAAAATCCTGCTGGTTTCCCAGGGTCTCCCTGCGAATGTATCTCAGAAATGCCCTGTCAGCTTTTCCTTTTTCTTGGGAGTTCCTCTCCTGCTCTGTTCCTCCCTGGAGGTCTTTACAGACAGCTGAGAAGGAATGGGAACTTTTTGTGATGTAGATACCAGTCTGAGGCCCCAAGGTCAAACCATTAAACTAAATCATCAAGTATCAGACCTCTGCTCTTCATCAATCATCTTACTTGATTATGCTTGATGTTTAGTTGAAAACCACAAATGAAAAATGGAAATTAAAAAAAAAAAGGAGGCAGAAAATAGACATTTTTTTTCAGAAATAAAGGAGATCTGTTGATTGGTTTCTTCTGACTGTTTTTTGGAAAATAATTGGAGACAGTTATCCTCACAATGTGTAGGTGGTCCAAATGAGATCCAGCTGCTATTGGTGCCAAACTGGTATCCTGATTAGTTTTCTGGCAGCTATGGGGGTATCTGGCATAATATCCCTGGGTCCTCAGTTTATCCTACTACTGCGTGGCCAGAATAGGACTCTGTAGTGGGAGACAATCTCCACTCAGTGACACCAGCAACATAAATAGCCAAGGCAGGCAGGAGAACTGGGATAATATTATTCCTGCCATATAGATAGGGAAGGGAAACTCACAAAATGAATACAAAGGATCCAAATGACTGGGAGGACTCAGAAAGCTGGAGATCCACATTCTTACTTGAACCAACACCTGATTTGCCACTGACACGTGTGGAAATTCAGTGCCCAGGTGTTATAGAAAATAATGTGCTGAAATACACCCTGACCTGAGCTAGCCTAGAGAGTCCTGGCCTGATGCCATAATTACAGGGCTACTGTCTGCCATTTGGTTAAGACCCACTTCTCTGTGTACACAAACTCCTTGCCACAGATGCTCAGACACTGGCATGCTAATACGCATGTGCGTATCACCTTAAACATTTCACCCCTAGTTGGCTTCAGCCTCTTACGGTACTAAACCTCCTCAAGGTCCTTGGTTACGAGCAGATCCTTTTTTTTCCCTACAAGAAACTTCTATTCAGCATTTTGTCCTCTGGAGCTGCTGTCCTGCAGCACTGATTCTGTTTAATTTCAAAAGCCAGCTAAGAAATATCTCCCTGTTCTCTTGTTTATGCCTACGACAATTTATTAAGTTATGCTTCAAACATTTCAGATCACAGTTGGGCTGCAAGGCATTACACAAAGTAGGAGCTTTTGCTCGCTGAGTGCACAAGATGTTTCTTTGCTTTCAGGAATCTTTGTGATGTTTGGTGTGTCTCTCGTTTGGTTTACACTGATGGGCAAATATCCTGGTTCTTTTATTTTGATGTATATTGTTTCCTGGACCTAACCCCATATTTTAACTCCATAATAGGAGAGTGGGTAGAAGCACAGAAACTGATAAAATCTCCCTTTGCTGTTGTTGAATTTCTGAGATGTTTTCTTCAGCTTAAGGTTGTTTTTCTTTTTTTATATTGTGGCTAGGAATCCAGGTTTAATGCCATGCTATCTGATATTGAAGAAGCCCTGGATGGGGGCTGGTTTGGTTAGAGATAGGAGGATGCCACAGTGGAGGTTTCACTGAAGTTCACAGGTACGTCCAGTGAGCTGGGACCATTCATTTATAGGGACACACCAGAATGGCAGGGAACTCACAAGTACGTGTGAAAATTATCTGTCTTCAGGTTTGTGTTGTTGGGATTTGGAGAATCCTTCCCTGGGCGCTGGACAACTTGCACCGGGATTGCTGCAGAGGGTTTGTCCCTCCCTGTGTTGAACCCCGCTTTGCACAGACATCTTGGCCATTCATCCAGCAGTGCCCAAACATTGCAGCATCACAAAATCCTGACTTTTAGGGTAAAAGAGCAACAAATCCAGCTTGCTTTGAGCACAAGGCTGTGATGGTACACAGGCAGGTTGGCTGTGCAGGAAGACAGGACAGACGGTATGGGGTGGCAGACTTGTCAGCTGGCCTCGGTCACGCTGCTTTGGCATGGGTTGCTTCAAGCAAACTGCAGGGTGGAAGCCAAAATACATATATTTTCTTTCTTGAGGTTGCCCTCAAATGTAGGTGCACCACATGCGTGCAAACGTCTGCCTTGGATGTAGGCAACATACATCTCCCGAATCTCGCATTGCCCACCCAAGCTCAGAGGGTCATGTCCAAATATCCTTGCCATGTCGGAGGAAGGAGGACAGCACATGCAAGCTGTCTCCAGACCTGGTGGCCTTTCCACAGGCTGCTTTTTCTGAGCTGCTGAGGTTCACAGAGCTCTTCTGGGGGGAAGCAGAAGGGAGGGGGAGGCAAGCGAGTCTGCCATATGGGGATGTGTAATCCTAAACATGTGCATTGATTCTTCTAGTTATTTGCTGGAGAGCAGAAATGTCGTGCTCCCTGTGAGCTGGGGCAGGAGGGGCCCCACGTCTGAACTGGAAGCAGAGCCAGGGACCATAATGGAGTCCAGAAGATGAACTTCCGTGAATCAAAGGCACGCCTGTTTATTTACAGTACAGTCAGCAGCGGGGAAGCCGCCCCAACAAGCTCATAAACATATTTACAGGGATTTCACAGCAAGGTTTGTAAGAAACAATAAAGCAATCACTCAGCACCTCCACTTAGGAGCTCTTTATAGCATGGAGTCTTACCCAGAATTGCTAGATGCTGGCTGAGTCACTCTTTAAAAGGCCTCCGTCTCAGCCTGCTTCGTTGAGGTTTATTGCTCTTCTCTCCCAGAAGTTTTCCTAATTCCCTCTGCTCCTGTAAGGAGCTGATATGTTCTTTAACCCACCCGTGGCCAAGCTAGCTTGGCTGCCCTTCATTCTCCAAGGGGTGGATGAGTAACCACCCCCTGCGTGCACCATCCCTGATGTGCCACATTTTTGCGGAGGTGTGGGCACCATGTCCAGCCTGGGTGCCAGCGCTCCTCTAACCAGCTGCTTTCCAAACACCAGCACCCACTCAGGGAGCCTGAGCAAACTCCAGTTGTCCTCCTAGAGCCTATAAATTCAAGGCCCTTGGTGTTTGCATTGGTGCTTTACCAAACATGTTATACCCACAGCATGTTACCCCCACCTCTGGGCTCCACAAAGGAATCCAGCTTTGACTGTTCTCATCAGATTTTCCAGTCCAGGGGATGCTTTCGCTCTTCATTAATTATTTTTTTTCTTTCTCTGGGAATAGCTCTCAAGGGGGACGCCATGCCAGATGCAGAGGCAATGAAGGAAGCAGACAGCAGAGCCGCGTCTGCTGTGGTGGGAGGCCCCAGTGAGAGGTCGGAGGCGGGATGACACTTACAGCCCCTCCAGTATGACCCTGAGTCTGTGCCAGGTGGATGATGCTCCTTCTTCCAACTAACACAGACTGGTAGTGAGGCACCCTCCAGAGAGGCTCAGTGTTTCTTATAACTCCTGCAGCTCCACATCTAACTTGTAGACTCTTTGAAGCCTCTTTCAAAGCTCTCATCCTTTCCAGACCCTGTGCTGAAAACCTCAACACCTACATGAGGTCTTATGGAGCCTGAAGAGATCCCCAGGCCTGAGGAGACGATGGCTGAATGAGAAGAGACGGCAGCCCTGCCCCTTCGCAGACGTAGGTCCGTTGGAAAGTTTTCAGGTAATCACAGTTTTGTAAATTTGCAAGGAAATTGCAGAGCTGCCCTCATTGCAGATACTGTGGTTCTCACCCCAGATCATCCTGGTGCTCTTCAAAGAGGGGAACTAGCAATGCCCTTTGAAACACTGGAAAAAAACCCTAGAACTTGGCATCATAGTTACAAATAGGGCCAGGAGGAGTGGATTAAAGCAATGCAGTAACGTGAAGGAAGGGAAGAAGAAGAACCAAGGGGGAGAACTGCCTTTTTCCTTCCTCTGTCCCCGAGCTGCTGGCCATCAAAGCACCGTACTGTGCTGGCCTCTCGGCACCCTCTGCTACAGCATGGAGGCTGGTGCATGGTTCTCCCCTCTCTGCTAGGGCACGTGAGTTGAAAGAGACTGTGGTATTTTTAGCAAAAAGCACAAATGTCTGTGGGAAGGGTCATGACATGAGTTGGCCTGTGAAACAGCAGCTGTTTCTCAAGACATCATGTAGGAGGGCTGCCAGTCCAGAGGAGGAACATTGCCAGGCTCTGGAGTGGTTGAAACCCCTGGGGAAGGGCTGGTCTCTCTGCTGTTTCCAAGGACAAGTGTTCAGGATAAAAACAAACTGAAGGGCTGAAGTGGTCCCAAGCAAAAGGCAAGCTGGAATCTCCTCCTTTATTGGAACAATTCGGTGGTCCATTTTATTTCATTTGCTTTCCAAAGTGTCCAGCTAGTAACATTGCCTTCCCACACCTTTAAAAAGGGTGTTTGAGTGTGAAGGGCAAGGAATTATTTTGGCCAAACTTGTTATTCTGACTGCAAGTTCAGGTAGAAATTGGGTAACCATTGGGTATTATTGTTTCCCATGCTGGATGTTGCTGCTTTTCCCTTTTTGGAGAAGAACATGGTGGTGGCAATGCTTGCACATAAGGCAGGGAGCAGGGCAGAGGAAGAGTGGTTAAGTGGCTCCAGATGGTCTCTCAGACAAGACCAGGACTGTCTTTGCAAGCCATTGCCCTGCTCGGGGGTTGGGTTCAAGCTCAGGACAGTCTCCTCCAGCATCCTTGTTTCTTGGCAGAGACAGCATCTGCCATACTTGAGCCTGAACGTGAGGCATCTCATAGGCAGTGAGGCCAATGGAGAAATCAGGGTCTGAGGGCAGCATGGACTCCTCCTTTGTGCAGAGACAGATCAACATGTTGGAGGCCATCTTCTTAACCTTGCTCACATGTTGCTTCTGGTCACCTTGAGGTCACTTATAACTCTCCAGCTTCTGATCCTCCAGTCACCCCCCCAGTTTGAGTCTGGGGTCCTCTGATTTGCTAGCTGTGCAACTGCAGCTCTTCAGGGCTTTTAAGATTCATTTTATTGCAAGCCACTGGACCACCTGTCTGGGACAGCCAGAGTAGCAGCAAGCTTTGGTTTCCAAACACAGCTGGTGGCTTCTGTGCATTTTAGTGACGTGCAAAGTCCCCGAAGGCTTTTTCAAAGCTGTAATTTTGTGGCTTTTATTCTAGTTTCTAGCTAACTGTTCTTAGATGACAACTAACTTGTGTGCAGCCACATATGGAAAAGTTTGGGGCATACAAAAAAATGCACTATAGAGAAGGTCCATTTCTATCTTGGTTTTGGGCTTTGTGGGCATCTGTGGTTGTGGGTGTTGTGTGTATGTGGTTCCCAGTTTCTATGTATCTAAACAATCTGAGAAAACTCGTAGTAAATAATTAGTAAAATACTACTGGAGCCACATCTTGTTCCCACAGTTGAATTCAGATGACCTTAAATAAGCTAAATGTGCCAGGAGTTATAAGATGGATATTTATTACAAGCAACTGTCTTAAATATGAAATGTCATATGAATGTGTGCTCCTCAGGAAGGTAATTTCCTACTAAATCCTCCTGAAGCTGTCTGAAGGATTACCAGCATTAAGAAATGGTACAATCATGTTTGAGGAATGTCCTGAAATCCAGTTAGGTTTTTTTCTTTTTTAAATGCAGCCTATATTTTGAATTATTACTGATGTGTTTGATTTGGGGGCTTTGCTTCCATTTCCCTGTTAGTGTTTCCCGTGTTTTCCTGCATGATTTTTCATTGGTTGGGTGCCAGCGAAGTGAGGAGTAAAGAAAACAAAACCCCATATGAAATGCTTCTGTGTTACTGATGTGAAGTGTATCAGAGAGTATTAGCTTCAAAGCTGTTCAGAGGGAAACAACTTGGGTAATTTCTATTCCATTATGAAATTTAGACCATTGTATTTTCAGCCCAGAAGGGACTGAAAATAATAAAAAGGAAATTGTGAGAGACTTTGCTAGAGAAAAATGTCTTGTCAGTTACTCCACCTTCTCCTGAGGTTTCATTTCAGTTCTGAAAGAGGAATCATCTTCTATTGAAGGTCCCCAATGAAGGATTTCCATGGAGGCTGCCCATGTCTTCTTTAGCGTTTAAGAGCTGCTAAGAAGACAGTTCTGTAGATACTGTTGAACCGAAGGTTCACATCGTGCAATAATTTTTTAAAAGTCCCTTTTCTCACTCGGAGAACTCTTGCAAATATTTTAGGAGCAAGAAGACATTTGGCCAAGGAGCCAAAAACACATGGCTGCATGGAGGCTGTGACCCCTCAGGCAGCAGCTCATTCGCTCCAGGTTTGTATGAACTGTGATTTAAATGAAAAAAAATAACAACTTGATTCCCGAGGTCTGCTGAGGCACTGATACGCCCTCTCTCCTCCCTTGGAATGAGAGTGCAAGCCAGACAAAGGTGAGAAAATACAGTCCCTCCCTGTGTGGCTCTTCTGTAGAGGAAAAGAATAATTGTTGCCTAAATTCAGTTTAATCTGCACTCGCTCCCTCAGTCCCCGGCTTTGCTCTGTTTCAGCCAACCGTAAAACCCTAAAGAACAGGGAATGAAGTTATTTTTGGCTTTTGAATTGCATAATCTTTTAGGTGAGGTGTTTAGCAGACGACGGTGCAATAAGGGAAAGCGGTGGAGCTGGCTGTGTAGCTCATTGCCGCTACGGAGCCGAACATACTGAGGGCTGGAGAGGAGTGGTGTTAATGGGCTGTAGCGCGTAGGAAGCGAGCAGGGTGAGTGATAAGGTCTGGATCTGGGGTTTGACAAGTCCCTCAGGTGCCTGAAAGATCCAGTGTTTCTGCCTGAGCTGTTAAAGGGTCTACTGCAGAAGAGAGACTGCACGATGAATAAAACCATCTGTTTTTCGCTTTTGCCACAACAAATTCAATATTAAGGAGCCACAGGGGTTCCAGTTGGGTTCAAAACACCCTGTTTGCTAATGTATACCACATGCAGTAGCCATATCTAACAGGCCTCCTCCGGCAGCCTGTTGGTGGCTTTGGGGACATACCAGACAAGGAGGACTGTGATGTGCTCCACCAGTGTGTGACAGGCTACCAAATAGGACCAGCATGCTCTGCAAGCCTGGGAGAAGTTATGGGTTGTGTGCCCTGCCCAAATTCACTAAATCCTTTGGTTAGTGTAATTCATGGCTGGAGCTTTTCTCGCTTATTTCCATCACAAGAGGGAGCCCAAGGTACTTCCCGTTTCCAAATTTGACTATCAGGGCTAGGAAGATGGAGAAGGGGCAGCTCTCTGTTTCCTGGTCTGCCATATCAGTCACAAGTGACTGTGTTTTGCCTCTTTTACTTTAAAAAATAAAGAAAAAAGAGGAAATTGGCCCAGGGTGTCTGACTTTTTGGCTGAGGGAGGCAGCACATCTGTTAGCATGGCCATGCACTGACATAGTTCCTTCCACTCACTGCTGACCTCGGCTGGTCCCCTCTGGTGGCACCACCAGTGCAACCCCCAAGAGCTTTTCCATATTTCATGTTTGTGTGCCTGCTGTAACAGCACTTTCTGCCCCTGAGCTGTCATCTTGCCATCCTTCTCCAGCAGTTCCCTGGCAGGCACATCCAAATAGAAAATGCTTCAGTGCTGCCACTCATGGAAATGTACTGTGCCCCGTGTCGTAGATGGCTCCTGACCAGCTCACAGAATAGCAGCCGCTCAAGAGGAAAGCCTGCTCTCAGATGCATAAATGTGGATTATCCACAGTCCAGGGGGAATGAAAAGCTGTTGCTTTGCACTGTGCGTCATGACAATGCCCCCCCAGAAGCCATCCTGGACACACAGAGGTCCAAAGCATGGAAACCACTGCTGCAATGAAATGATGCCAAGCAGATTAGAAAAATATTAGAAAAATATCAAAATCCAGTGCTTAAAGGCAGGCACTGAGACCCGCATGATGGCATCTAAATGAATGTGATTTGACAGTAAAAGGTATTGAACATCCAAAGTGGTCATGAAAGATGAGGATATAAAACTGATGTGCAGATTCATACAGGCCCATATACCTACTTGATTGTGCTCTTATCTGCTAAATCACAGCTTCTATTACAAGAGAATTATTGTCCCTCTACTTAATGCATGTTAATCAACACAGCAAATTACTCAGTTCCCCCAGGTCTTATTAAGACCTAACAGCAATTTTCAGCAAGTTACCAGATTGTGAAGGCTACGACTTCTACAGAATGTGTGAGAAACAATTTCCTAGCTTACATGGAATAATGTCTATGATTTTAGTTGTTAAATTATAGCTACTGCATTAGCTTGTCTAGTTCAGTAGTTTAACAATAAATAAACTTCCCTGTTTGGTGATCCAGGCTGGGCACTAAAAAGTGGGTAAGATGAAAAATGTGAGAATCTAGTTAAAAGTCAGAATCTTCCAACCTGTCCTGGGCTATTTACTAACTTATTGACTTAAGAACATCAGTTACTCATGGTGGGTTTCAGATTCAGCAAGGCTAACTATAGTTCTAAAGCAATGCATTTAAACAGATATCTTTAGGGACAGCTGATGGCTTCGTGAGCTCTCATTTTCCTGGAAAACAGGGTTTTCCCACTCCACCTTTTTTCTGCCCAGCTGCTTTGAATTAAAGCCAGATCTTCAAGGATCCATTTTTCTCTCACTTGTACCAGTGTAAATCAAAAGCTAACTGTGTTAATGTCACTGGTGTAAAATTGGAGGAAATGAGAGAAGTATTAGCCTGGGTAAAATCTAATTTGCTTTTTGCTCTGTATCTTTCCAAGTAGCAATCTAGATTAAAAATATTCACCAACCTATGCAAATGGGAAATTGACACAGCACACCATCTGTCCGGGAGAGGAAAATCCAGGATTTTTTCCTGAACTCCCAGTCTTGCTATAAAACAAACAAAAATGGACATGTTTCACACTAAGAAAACATGAGAAGAAAGCCACACAATACCTACTGATTGCAATTCAAGGCATCTGATATAAGCCAGGTTTTGGAGTTCAGCTGAAACCCTGGACATGCAGGGTTAATGTGTGTTTATACAAGCACCACAAGCTGTCATTTCAGTTCTCTTCCACTCATATTTGCCATGGCCCACACGTACAATAGAGCTCTTTTCAGAGATGACATAATGTAGTGTTTTGCAAAAAAATGGGGTGAAAGTTTTCTTTTCATCCTGCCAATGGGAAATGTGTCTTATATGCTTCACCAAATTACTGCCTTGAGGCAGAAAAAGCTCTTTGTAATATTTTGGTGCTAAAACAGGTACCTAGTCATCTATCCAGCAGGATCTAACATAGCTGTATCCTCTGGAGAGTGCTGAATGCCTTTGAACTTGCTTTCCCGGCAGTGCTGCTGCAGTGAGGTACGTTTTCAGATGCCATTCGTCTCTAAGGAGGTCGGCTACAGCTGCAGTACACATTTTATGGGTTCTGCAGAAAGAAATGGTCCCTCAGAACATACAGTAGCTACATTCTGGTGCGTATTTTGCTAGTCTGTCAATTCTTCTGACAGCCATTGACAAATGTGAATGCTCTGGTTATAGCGTGGCATGCTTGGTGCATCTTTCTCCTTATGAAAACACAGGGGAGCCTGGCTGTCTTAAGTCACATTTTCAGACAGAGTTTTGGGCAAGCTGGAGAAAGGAGAAGGGCAACCAGCGTAAAGAGTCTAATGCCTTCTATGAGGTTAAATGCAGGGGATGCTCAAGGTGGGATACATACATAGAATCATAGAATCATAGAATCACCTAGGTTGGAAGATCATCGAGTCAAACCATCAATCTAACACTGCCAAAACCACCACTAAACCATGTCCCTCAGCACCATGTCTACCCGTTTTTTAAATACCTCCAGGGGTGACAATTCCACCACTGCCCTGGGCAGCCTGTTCCAATGCTTGACAACCCTTTTCGTGAAGAAATTTTTCCTGATATCCAACCTAAACCTCCCCTGGCACAACTTGAGGCCATTTTCTCTCATTGTATCACCTGTTACTTGGGAGAAGAGACTGACCCCCACCTCTCTACAACCTCCTTTCAGGTTGGGCCATACCAAACGCCATGTCTTTGCGGGACAAAGTGGCGTGGCTGAGCTAGTCATTCTAGTGACTGAAAGTGCACTGACAAAAATGAGGTTGGAACCAGGCAGTTCCAGGCCCTGAATCACCCAAAATGCTTGCTTCACGGAGACGTGAGTTGCCTAAAAAGCAGTTATTCAGGTCTTTGCTTTGAGCACAGCGACTGGGCTGCTCCCCAGCCAGCTCTGGGCTGCTCCTGCCTTCACTCTCCAGCTTGACCATGCACCGCAAATGGTGGATGCGGCCCGAAGGAGAGGCATGGCATTTGCCGGAGCAAAGTTAAGCCATGAAAATATATTGAGGGGTTCATATCACAATGGAGAAAACCCAAAAATAATGGTTATTTCTGAGGGATTTGTGTAAGTGAATACCTAACTTAGAAGAAAAAGAGACTGAAATGAAAATGGCCTTTAAAGTCTTCAAGGTTAAAGCTGTTTTAGCCATCATGATCTAAGGGCACAGCTGGGACAGAGTTTGTGGATAGAGATAATATTTTTAAGCTGATCAGGTGCTACAGCTGGTATAAAGACACAAACTCTGTGCTTAGCCTTGAAGCAGCGTCTCTCTGCCTCAACATCCAGCTAATTTTTCCAGCTATGCTTGTTGATCTTAACTCTCCCCACAAGCCTTGTCTCACTCAAAAATCACCACACTTAATATTCCTGTCAGCAAAGCAGCCCTGCTCCCTTATTACTGGGTCACAACATGGGAAGGGAAATCCTTTCATCTTGCTATGGCTCAACTCGATTTTCCAAGCTTCCAGTGGATTACTGGAGCAACCAATTGTGCAGGTTTAATGATTTCCACCAGCCTTCCCCTCTACGCAGCACCGGTTAAATGAGAATTGACTTGCCGCTGAGGATAGTTACTGGATAACTTGGGTTTCTCTTTGTTCCACTCTTTCCTACAGCAGAACGTGTTTCTCAGGGATGGAGAACTGGGTGTCTGTTTGTTTCCTGTGAAACTGCACTTTCCTAACCCAGCCTAGGTCCAGAAGTGTGGGTTGTTTGAGGCCAGGAGCAATCTCGAGCTCAGCTAATCTGGTCTCTGCTATCCCCAGCCTTTGCATTTCAACCTGCGAGGCCGGCAGCGAGCCAGGGGCATGCCTGTGACTTGCGTTTGGCTGATGCACAAGACTCCCAAGTGCTCCTCTGAAGATCCACTGTTGGACTCGATGAGCTTAAAGGTCTTTTCCAACCTAAATGACTCCATGATCCTGTTAGCTTGCACAGTGGCTAGGCATGTTCACTCTTAGCAGAAATGCCAGCTTCTCATTTGTAATTCTTCAGCTTTAGTTTCCAGATACTGATCCTTATGATGAGCTTCTTAAGAGCTCCAAGAGCCTGACAGTGTTTCCTGCTATTTTGTCATAAATGTGTTTGTACTCTCAAACACTCTCGAACACTTTATATAGAATAAATTCTTAAAGGCTTCCCAGTGTAAGGCTTTTTTTGCAGCCCTTGAATCTGTGGCTCTTTTCTGTGCTTACTGCCATCGCTTTTTCAACATGGTTTTAAAAACAAGCTGTGTCAGGACTGTATGCAGTGCTCCATTAGCCATCTCCGGATGTCTTTGCTTTAATATCTGCCCATGAGATGAAGATACCTCCACTCTGCAGTTCAGAGCTCTTTCTCATTTTACAAGACCATCTAATTAAATAGCGCAAGAATTCTATGAAACCAATCCATGTTAAAAGCCTGTATTTTCATGTAGGTAAAATAAAATATGGGTGAGTAAATGACCTACCCAAGGCAGAGACCAGACCAGTGCCTAGCGGTCCCTGCCTGTATGGGTTAGAAAGCAGTGTTGTTGTCCACATACCCGTTAGCTTTGAAATCCAGCCAAGTGACTTTTGTTCAGTTCAGAAACAATCAATTTTATTGCTTTCCCATGTAAATAAAAGCTGCATATCGCGACTGGGTGACAAGCAATTTCCTCCCACTCCCCAATAGAGGAGAAACATTACTGATGATATTGCTTCAGAATGAGATAGGAAACAGCAACTCATGCATTTCCCAGGAAATAAAAGGACCAGGCTAGACTGTGCCTCCCTCTTAAAACTGCAGCTGCGGGTTGCCAGTGCAATGCTGCACGTACAAATCCTTTCTCGGAAAAGTATATTTAATTTTATTGCCCCGTGACACCTATAGAAGGAAGGGAGTGGAAAAAAATGTGGTGGCAAAGTACACCCCTCAGTGGGACTTGTTGCAATCGCCATCCCAGGAGCGTCCCAGGGACAGTTGTCTCATGCTCTCTGCCCACAGCTGTGCTTCCTCCTGCTCCCTGTGACACCCAGGCCCAAAAACCTACAAACCTCAGTCGTGATTCTCCATCATCTTCTCCTCTGGGCTTAACAACACGTCAAAGCAGAACAAGTCTACACAGGAATAAAAGTTGGAATTCTGTGGGTCTCACTGGAGTTACTCTTCAGGCCAACAAAGAAAGACTCAGCCACGGAAACTAGACTCGGATCCATACTTGAAACATCTCCAGGTCAGGATTGCTTTGGCTCAGAGTTAATCTTTTCATTACTAAAATGAAGCTACCACTCCTGCAGGCTGGGATTACAATGTCCTTCAAAGTTTACCACAACAAAATGATGCCGTTCATTTCTGCCTGTGTTTTACCTGTGTTGTGCCTGGTACTTAGGACGAATAAATGCCATTGAGCTGCTTTGGATCTTTAGATGTTATTCATCTCACCTAACTTTAGGTGTCAGCCATGCAGACACACACCAGGACTACTTAACTGAGGCTCGCTTTCCAGCCCCTGGAGAGAAATGGGGCTTTTCTGGTGGTGGCAGCACGGCCCTATTTCAGATACCTACTTTAGGCCAGGAGGAACCACCTCTAGTTCCATCCTTTGACTATAAAAAGTCTTCAATTAATTCAGATAGCATTATCTACAGAAAAATCCTGCTCCCTGGGTCTCAAGAGTCACTTTAATGCTGTCATATAATTTGTTTTATATTTTGCCAAGAGGGGCCACTCTGAGCAATAAAGAAAGGATGGTGAGAAAGTGAAATCCAATGAAAAAAGAAGAGATCAAAGATCTTGCAACAGAGTGGGGCATGCAGAGTTCCCAGACTGCACTCACTTAAAAAAAAATAAGAAAAAAGATAAACCATTCTATTATATTTCCTATCAACTTATTGTCCCTCCATAAGGCAATGCGGCCTCTGACAGAGCAGCCACTGAGGTCTACCTGCAGTTTGGTGAATCCCACTCCACCAGTCTCGATTTTTAGGAGGTGCTAATTTACCCAGGAAAAGCCCATGGCACCATCTAGAGGGAGGAAGAAAATACTGTAACTCCTGGATTGTGGTGTTTCCTCTCCTGTGAGGAGTAGTCAACTGAAGGGTCAGTTGGACAGGAAGACAGGCTAGGGGGAAATCAGAGGAGAGATTTTTTGAGGTGGAAGAGGGGGAGAGGAAACTGTGATGGGAATAAGACAGATCCAATTACTTTCTCTATGGCTGCCTGAGATCAATAGTGCAGTGGTTCAAGGACTGGATTTAAAACAATCTGTCTGGAGATGATGGAAATGTCTCAGACAAGAAAGCATTCATAAAAATCACCCTCTAAAGATGTGTCAACTTCTTGCAAAATCCGGAAAGTCTCTCTGTTTTGTTCATCTCTTTCACCTCCAGAAACTTACTGAAAGACAAATGATTTCCTCCAGCCATCCTTCCCACCTTCCCTTTGGTGACACCCATATCCTGTTGTGGCCCTTTCCCTGCCATGTATGCTCACCAGGGTATTAAACACATTTTCTCCTTTCTTAGAAGCTCTGCAGAAGTGTTATAATGGAATACCATGGACTAAAGACAAAATCAGACCTCGGGAATCCTATAGTATGAAAGTCAGTAACATTATCAAGATCAGAGGATATCGTGTGGTTATATCTAGATTCCAAAGGAGTAATAGTCATCTGCACTTGGCTGCTCCTCAGAGTTTGTGCACCTCAGGATAAAGTTACCCTGAGTTATCCCTCTGATAATATGCTGTGACATTGGTCATCCTCATAGCCCTACTTTGCTTGGCTATTGCACTCAAAATTGCTGTGGGGTGCTGTGCAGCCCCGTGCAGGTTGTGTCTGCAGCCCTTTCCCCATGGTGATGTGCCTGCTCTGCTGTGGCCTTTCAGGGAAGATTCAGCATGGGCACCAGTTAGCCAGGAGAAGCACAGATCAGGTAGGGTGGAGCTATGCGGGGGTAAGCTGAGGACATTCAGCCCCCATCCACAGCCAAAGTGAACGTTCACCTGGGAGATTCACTTTGCTTCTCAGCAGGACTGTGTTAGTGAAGCTGGCATCTCCCACCTCCGTGATGCCCAAGAAACATCATAAAGGGCTGGTGCAGAGGATAGAGAACTGTGCTCCTGCCCAGCTCCAACTCCATGGGCCAGCCTACCTCCATGCAGGTGCAGTGGAGATGAGAAAGCCAACAGGCCGTGTCTGTGAATAGACCTGGGCTCCCTAATGCTGGCCAGGCTAGTGACATGGAGAAACCACCCTCATCACGGGAGGGTGAGGGAGCTGGTAAAGCTAAGAGAGGGTGGTAGCAGTTCTTGGGGTCTTCCCTGCATCACAGGTGACCAAGCCACATCTTCATGGTGTCACCCCAGCTTTCAGCCTCCATATGCTTTTTGCTGGTGGTGGCCTCCAAAAGCTCTGGCCGAGTGGAGCAATGCTACAGACACGCAAAAAAAAAAAAACCACTTGAGACGTCTTCAAATGAATTAGAGGGAGCAAGGAAATTGGTGGGGTCTGGACGATGCTCCCGCACTGTACATTTGTCTTCCGTTACATCTATACGGTGGTGAAAAATGACGCTGCTGTGGTGAGGCTGTATCACCACACGATGGCACGCTCTCTCTTCAGGAGATGGTGACTGCACGCTGCAGCGCAGGCACTGGACATTTCCTTCCCCTGGTCCAGCAGCCCAGAACTGTCTCTTCATTTGTCTCTTGAAAAGCAAGGATGAACTTTAGAAAGACATAGAGGGCTGCTGTTCCAATCAGAACTGCAGCTCCATTTGAACAGGACTTCAGAGGATGACAAGAACTCCAGTTCTTGCTGGAAGAAAATACTGAAGACCACAGAAATACTGCTGAGCTGACATGAAATGTTCTGGTGTGTGTGTATGGATCTTTCTAGCACCTGCTAGTCAACGGTATGTTAGCCATTAGTAGAATTATGAATACACTCACGCCAATCCTACGTCCATTCGTTTTGGTTTAATTCTCCTACAGTCTTGCTGATGCAGGCAAAAGGACGTCTTTAGAATGGGTATTAGTGCTTCACACGAAGGATTTTTGGCTAGTTTGGTCCCATGGCATTGTATGTGCTAAATGAAAAGACAGAGACGCTGAAGCGCAAGCTGCTAAAGGGTGTTGTAAAAGTTTTAATGCTGGAAATACTGCTGATCTTTGACATCTATCTACTGGGTGGGAAGATGATTTAAAGATCATCATATCTATAATTTTCTTTTGAGATACTGCAAAAACTTAACTCCATGTGCTCAGGTCTAGACATGATTTTTTTTTCTTTTTATGAGAAAATGCATTTTCATCAGCATAAAAACCTTCCATAAGAACATGTCAATTCAATTATGTCATGTTCAGAAAGTGCGTACCAAAGCCAATGTTCTCAATTCCAGCTATTATTGGCAATGGTTTTGGAATGGAACCCTGTGATTTTTTCTATTCCCAAGCGGTTGGTTTCTAAATAGTTTTCATTTAATGGTTAAGTTATAAATTTTAACAATAGCTCCTATTTGCCTTTCTCGGTAGGTTGGAATGAAAAAAACCTGTGATTTCTAAGGGTTTGCTTCCCAAGTAAAAAGGAAAGGCATAGATCTTTTTCTTTTGCAGGAGAGGAAAATCTGTGGTTTTGAAGGCAGTCTTCATTCTGAAACTGAAATTGTAGTGAAAAGTGTTTGGTGAAGATCGGATGTGTATTACAGGGCCCGAGAGAGCAAATCACTCTGCTGTCCTGAACTCAACAGTAGCAGAATGAAACACAGCAGGTTTCAAGATTGTGACCACTCACCACTTCTTACTGCAAGCAAAGGCAGCCTCAGCAAGTCTGGAAAGTTGGAAGGGGCTCGTTTTTCCAACAGTGTAACCACAAGGGATGTTTAACCAGAGTTGTTCTTAGTTTTATTAGGAAGTATCTGATTCTTCTCTACTTTCACTTTGCATTAGCCATGATCTTGAATCCAAGTCCAGCCAGCCATCATCACCTTCCTTCTTGCACTTTTTCAAAGTTTCATCACATAAAAAAAATGTAAACATCCATGCATTTGCCGACTCTCCAGAGAAGATGACTTAGAATAAAAAGCTTACAGGTGAATACACTAGCAGAAACCTGTGGACTGGTTTAGGTGATGCTGATCTTGCCTTGGAACAAGTATAAAGTAAGTAACACATAAAAGTCCATTTCACCCCTTTTTTTCATGATGCTATGGACTTGCACAAGTTTAAAATGTAAGAATAACTGTTCTGAGCTGAGCTAAATACATAGCTATAGCTAGTAAATTAACTGGGGACTGTTCTTTTGCACAGATATGGCTAATGCTTCTAACTCCCTGCTTCCCAAAAGCAGTGGCCATGTCCAAAATTTGCAACATCGGGAATGGTCCATGAGAATCTGTGCACAATACAAGTGTATCTTGTCTCTGGTAGGGCTAAATAGTAAATGCTTAGGAAGGACAAATAAAAAGAGAGGAAATATGGAGGGTATTTCCCCTGGTGAACTCACCCATGGTCTGGTAATCTGTGGTGTAGTGGTTGAGGGAACAAGATGGATGCTATATCTGCTTTGTATTTATGAGTCCTAAATAGACCTGTAGCCACTGAAAATGGTAAAATTAAATTATGAGCTTTTAATCACAAACTTTTAGTCATCATTAAAAGATCATTATTTTCCTGTTCACTGAGACCTATTGTCTGGGTGTTGCTTTTGCCACTCTTCCTCCTACAACCTCTGGCCACATCTGTGTCTTATATGATCCAGATGTTTTCCTTGGCAGAACTGCTGTCCAGACTGTCATCATAGCTTGTCAAGATTACTGTGGCATGCTTGTTCAGGAAATACTGCATCATTCAGCTGTATTCCATGAGCTGCTGCAAGTGCATTTTTTTTCCCAGGCTGTTGTTGCTGTTGCAGCACTTGATTTCTCTTTGAGTTCCTTTTCTAAGTCCAGGCCTTTCCTTCCCTCTAATGTAGGACGCACATGGGACAATTGAGGGAAGATGTGAGATTTGTTTGCAAACAGGTAAAAAACAAATAAAGGAAGAGGAATGAAGTCACTGACTCTAGATGTCTACTGCTACCTTATTTACATATGTCAGTACAGTGGAAGGCAGTATATGGAAGCTTCACACTAGTATGTTGATATAAAAGATATTTAGCAGGAAATATTAATGAGAGTAGTTTTTTTTAAAGTCCTCCTTCTCTTAGATGTAGGTACCTATACAAAAGCTAGATTCGGGCACCTGAATTCTGCTTTTGGATACAGACAGCTGGCTCATTTTCCATTTGAACAGAGAGGAGATAGACAGGAGACTGACCTTTCTAGAAAAACTGATGGTTATTTTTTTCAACAAGAATCGAAGACTTCTGAGCTCCTCAGACTGAGGTTCTTCAGGCTCAGCAACTCCCTTTGCTATAGGAGTGCCTGAAACAGCTAGCTATTAATGAACATGCAGGAACCCTCTACTTCCTTCCAATTGAGACTGTGAAGACAAGCCCACAAACTTTGTGGGAACAGTGGGAGAAAAAGGAAGAAGAAATTTGATTCCTTAACCAAGTCATGAGGCATCCCAGGTTCTGCTCTCTGTTATTTTATAAAGAGTCCTGAATAAAATGCATGAACCTCCTTGAGGCTCATGAGCACAGGTGACTGAAGCAGCAGCGGATGCAGCAGTCTCTGAGTTCTGCTTTGGGAGTGTCTGGATCTTGTGGGGACAATGGCCAGGATCATGGGGAATGCATAGGAGCTCTCTGAGAAACCAGAGTGTTCCTGCTGCTGCCAGGTAAGGACAAGTGTTGTGGTCTGGGGCTCAAACCAGGACAACAAGATAAAGGGAACCTCAGGGGTCTGGGACTGAGGAAGCTCTAGCAGCTTCTAATGACTGTGGTCAGCTGCCCTTGACCCGGAGTGCCTGGAGGCTTTGTTTCAGCTTCTCCTGAATAGGAAGGATCAAGCAGCCCTTGAGCTTCTCTTTTCTCCCTGGAAGTACAATAGTACATGCATTCAGATCCACATGTACAAGCCTTCTTCCTTGCCACAGGAAGCACCAGGTTGGGAGCCAGAAATCATGGATTGTGCAAGTCCTAATTGTGCAAGAAATCCTAATTGTCTTGACCTTTCTCATAACTACCTCTCGCCTGACTCGTACAGAACCAGGAACGCAGACAGTTAGAGACATACCTCTAGCCTGAACTTCAACTGTTTGAATTTTAACCTTTCTTTTAACATCTTCTTATAACACAAGTGCAGTTCTTGATCTGCCCTGTTTACTTCTAGCTGACTGTCAAATGCTCAAATACTCTGGTCTTCACTGAGAAGGAACATTATGAATGTCTACTAAACGACATTGTTGACTTTAGCAGATGTGCATGTTTTGTAGCTGGTCCAGAGTTGGAGAACTCAGTTCATATCATGAATTAGTGATGCTTTATATTTTACATAATTGAACGTGATGATGCCATTTGATATGGACAATTAAGCTCATATTTGTGAGCAAAGTATAATTAACAGTTTAGACACTGTGCCATTTTGGAATTTGCTTTCGGTGAGTCTAATAACGTCACACAACTGAAATGCAATTGAAAGTTTATCTTTAATTTAGTTCTGTCCTTTGCAATTAAACTTTTTAAGACAGTCAGATTAGAAACAGGATGTTCAAATGTGATGACTTCATAGCAGAAAACTCCCACTTTTTAGACTTTTAAAATAACAGATATTGTAAAGAAACTATACACCTTGCATTATCATAAAATGCATTTTATGACTTTACAGATAAGAATTTTGCTTTGGAAAATCCTGGGGAAATGGAATTCCTGATACAAATTCTATGCCCCTGACTTCTTGTCTGTACAACAAAATGTTTCAGTGAAATTACTGAAAGATTTGGCTCAAAGTGTACGCCAAGACTTGCTTTCATAACAACACAAACAAAATGAAAGTGACACAGACCTTGCTACTTTTTTTTTTTTTTTTCCTAAAAAAGTCAAGGAGATTGTCTACAGTTGCAATATAATTCATACAGGAAACCTTGGGGTATTTTACAGCTATTTCTAGACTGTTAAATTAAACAATTCCAGGGACTGAGTATTGGAGCTTGGTTGTCTAGTATTCTTAATGGAGATCTCTAATATTTTCCCATGGGATTCCTGTATATGCTGAAGAGCTGGCATGTACTGTAGACTATCCCTAGTCAGAACTTTGGGTGCATTTACCCATTTTTCGATTAAATGAGAATTTAATAGCATGGCTGTGGGCATACTGGGCAGGTTAAGGCAATGTTAGTAGTTAGTCCGCTAGTACAGATGTCAGCTGCCTCTCACAACGGCAAACTTCATTACATAGTCAATTAGTGCCATAGGATTTGATAGATTGAAACACCAGACTATGGCAGAAAATGTAGAGCCATTGAATCAGCTCTGCTTCTGCTTTTAGTCTCAGTAATTTAGGGCATAGGTGAGAATGTAGTTTAAAAAAATAATTAACTTGCTTTTGTCTTTATTGAAATATGCAGACCACAGTCTTTCGAATTATATTGCTTGTAAACAGAGGATCAGATAGTTAGCACATTGCCTTTCTGTCCTCTGCTTTAAACAATGCCTGTATAAGTCTGCTAATCAAATGAACATGTTTTCAATTTAAAATTGTACATCCAAGCTGATTTTCTAGACTTCTTTTATAGCCAATGGAGAAAAGCAAGTGCTTTTAAGCTCCTTCCTTCTAACCTAGATGTTCAAAACAGCTCACATGAGTCACAGGCCATTAAGTGCATATCTATGAGAAAAACCAGAAAAATTAACTGAGAAAAAATGAGGCTGGAGCTGATGTCTGGAAGTCTTCTAGAGCACCCCTCTGCTCAAAGCAAGACTAACTGCAATGTTAGATCTGGATGCCAAGGGGCTCTCTATGAACTGTTTTCCTCTGGCTTAGAAAAGGAAGTGATTAACTCCGATGTGGATGCTTGTATTCCATGTGACTGCGTATAGGCAGATGAACTCTTTCCCCTCTAGCCTGTTTTTCTGTATTTTTGCTGAGTGTTCAGATGGCAAATTCTTCTGACAGCTGTTAGGAACATCTGGAGCACAATTTCAACAATTAAAAAGAAAAAATATGGTGCTTAATGAAGGAAAACTATATATCAGATCACCAGAAATGTGCTCAAAGTTGAACTAGTTTGTGCTAGCAATAGTGTGACCAGCAAGACTAGGAAAGTGATTGTTCCCCTGTACTGGACACAGGTGAGGCCCCATCTCAAGTACTGTGTTCAGTTTTTGGCCCCTCACTCCAAGAAAGACATGGAGGTGCTGGAGTGTGTTCAGAGAAGGGCAATTAAGCCAGTGAGGAGTCTGGAGCACAAGTCTTGTGAGGAGCAGCTGAAGGAACCGGAGTTGTTTAGCCTGGAGATAAGGAGGCTGAGGGGAGACCTTATCACTCTCTGCAACTACCTGAGAGGAGGCTGTAGTGAGGTGGGAGTCAATCTCTTCCCCAAGTAACAAGCGATAGGACAAGAGGAAATGGCCTCAAGTTGTGCCAGGAAATGGATGGGTAACAGGAAAAATGTCTCCCCTGAAAGAGTTGTGAAGCATTGGAACAGGCTGCCCAGGGCAGTGGTGGAGTCACCATCCATGGAGGTATTTAAAAAATGGGTAGATGTGGGGCTGAGGGACATGGTTTAGTGGTAGATTTGACGGTGCTAGGTCAACAGTTTGACTCAATCATCTTAAAGGTCTCTTCCAAACTAAATGATTCTATAATTCTAGTTCCATGATCATTGCCAAAGAGACATCTTTATCTAGAGAAGACACATTTAAACCTTTTGTAAATGCAGTTGGCACACCAAGTGAAATGATTTGTATAAGATGTTGCATCTTCTTCACTAGATCTGAGATACAATTACACAGGGGCAGCTGTCATTGACTTTATGGGTGGGATTCAGTTAGAAATTGAAACTGAATTTAAACATCAGAAGTTTAACACCTACATTTAGTTACTTACATAGAGGTGTATATAGGCTCTCAGTATCTTAGTTGTGCTGCAGTCAGTGGAGAGCTTGTCAGTGCAGTCAGCAGAGCCTAAAGAGATTTGGGTGACCGGTGACCAGGGCTGTGGTAAAGATGTCTAAACACAGTTGTCTTGTGTTATTTAGGATGCCCTAAGGTATCCTATCTGTCCCCATCTATTGTTCCAGAAGGAGAAGTCTTTCCTGTACGTCTTGTCTTGTGCCACATATGACACCTATGCATTGGTTGGTGTCTTGCATGTCCTTCCATGATACTGGGTGCCTTTGAAGGCCACCTAAGGTATCTTAATGTCGAATTGCATAAATTTCCACCTACATATGAGGCTTTTTTAGGAAGCATCTGTCATAAGTACTTTCCTTTGTCTGAAAAATCAAAATTGCTTCTGAAGAATGCTCCCTTTGAATTATCCACAGTCCTCATACGAGCTGGAGGAAAGTGCACGGAACGCAAAAGTTTCTCTCCTGAGACAACACAGCAGGGCTGTCATAGTAACACAACAGAAGTCCTTAGGGACCATCTGCTGTTCCCTGGGAATTAACAAAAGTGAAAGGCTTAGTGAAAGTGTCTGTGCAATTAAATATAGCAGATCTTGGTGCCACTGCTGACTTTGCCACAGACCTACTGGATAGTGTGCGCCCCGTTACTTTATTGATTTGTGTCTTCATATGCCTGTAAATTAAACTGAGATGATACAATTTCTGAAGACTTTGAGATTCTTGAATGTCAGTGATGTATAAGAGATGAGCAAAATTATTTATTATATAATGAATATCATATATTAATATTATTTTAAATAGTGAATATTTAATATATAGAATATTAAATATAGTGAATATTGAATATTAAATATATAATTAAAATAATGACTGGAGATTTTGATTCAAATTGCTGCTGGAACTTTTGAGGCCCTGAGAAAGAAATGCTGAGGAAGTGAAAGAAAATTATGCTACAAAAGTTTTAGATGACATGAAACTGGGAGGAACGGTTTATATGCCAGAGGATCATGCTGCTATCCAGAGGATAAGGATGAGTTACATTTATGAATGAAATACAGAACTAATAGGAGACTGGTATAGAAAAAGTAAAGAATTCCTTGCTTTTAAGTCAGTTTCCTGGCCTAAACAATACTTAATAATGCTTAATAGCACTAAGAAATGGCAGGCATGTTTTCTCAAGTGGGACGGTAGGAAGTTTTTATAATGTGACTAGCAGGCTGGAGATAAACTGATTTGAAGTGTAAGCAGAGGTAAAATATGTCCCATGGTAAAATATGGAATTATGGTCCACAGACAAAAGGATACTGGTGAGGGAGATTTTGCTCTATTTCCAACAAAGTGTTTCAGCATGCATATAATTTTAAGCATCTAAAGAATCCTATCGAAATCAGTGAATATTCCTCAGTATTTAAAATTATACACATGTTTAAGTGTTTTGGATGAAAAAGCATTTCCAGATTATGCTAGATAAAGCTCAGATGCACAGTGAAGTCACTTGGACAGGATATGGAAAAAATACCTAATGAATTTATTGTGGAATGGAATATACTGGAATATCTGAATAAGGAAAGCAAATTTCATGACTTCCACAGAGTTTGAGGCTGCTTATGAAATTCTAAAATAGAGTGCATTTGAAATGCAGTAATTTTCTTTTTTTTTAATTGAATACCAGGAAGTGAGTTCTGCTGAAAATAAGCCAGCTATTGGCATGCTTCTTCAGCAAGCTATGACAGCTTTACAACTTTATTTTCTTTTACAGCACGGCATATGAAATGAGAGCAGATACATTTATTCACCTCCAGTACTTGCCAGAGACTCCAAGGTAAGTGAGTGCTTTTGAGTAGGGGGCAAAACTCTGAACATGCGGGACTGTTGTAGATTACAATCAGACTCAAGGGCGTATATATACCAGGAAATTAAAAGGCTTTAGGGAACAATCCTGCTCAGTGGAGTGTGATGGTTTGTTCAAATTGTTCAAATGATCTCCGATATATTTCTATCCTGGGCCAAAAAAGTACCCTCCAAAATTAACCCTAGATATTAGATTGGGAACTGGACTGATCTGGATCTGTCTAAATAGATAGTTTGGAGATGACCACCCAATTTTGGAAGTAAGACACTTCAGTAGTACTGTGGTGTTTAATAGTACTGATATCAAGTGGAGTGTGTCCATTGTCATCATGAACAGAGTAAAGGACAGGCTTTGCTTGGTTTATCAGGGCTTTAGTGAATATCAAGGAATGTGACCGGCCTAAAACAGAACAAACACCTGAGTAAGGCCAATTTCATTGAACTCTAGGAGGGAGATCACATGCACTTAAATTGATAGTTTGAGGACTGGACACCTAAGGCTTGGTTACGTTGGTTACACGGTGTCTAGTGCTAGTTGAAATGCCCGGGTTCAGATGCTGGTCCAGAAGGATTCAGGTCTGCCACAGACCCTGTCATACCTGTGTGGACATTTAATTTCTGTAGTCAATGAAAAGAGGCACCTCCAGAAATCAGTTCATCCCCTCCTCATAGACATACAGCGACCTGCATTCTGAAGAGAAATGTCCCTAAACTTCTGGTTGCCAAAGACTGTATGGATTAATAGGCGCTAATACTTTGTGCCTGCATACAAGTACCTGCAGCTGTGCTAGATAATTGTTTCAACTGTCCACACATCAATACTTGAGGGCAAGAACAAAATCTTCAGGTGGGCTTCAGTCTCCTGTGAGTCCTTTCAGATATCTGGCAGACCTGTGGGAGTGTCTTGGATACCCATACATGTTTCAAATAGTGCTAGTCAGCTACGTTTAAGCAACGGAGCTGAGATCTATGATGATGATAAAAGTTGTTTAGACACTTCCAATGCTAGTAGATGTCTATAGTCTATAGACACTCCCATAGAAGTGTCAGTCTTGATGTCCTCCCTAGCTACCTTATGCATCTTCCTTCATCTGCAAGTTCTCCAAAATGAGCTCCTGCCTTTCCAGTGAAAGGAGTTCTTTGACTTAGCCGCATTATTTCCACAAATTCTCAAGAGTAACACCTGAATCCCTGTATTCAAAGCCTCATGTCAGCTAATCCATTTTCAGGATTTCAGGCAGGGATGTTTCTAAAGCAGTGGTTTGGTTTAGAGCACCCGTCATATTCAGGAGCAGACTTTCAGTTGCTCCAAGTCTCTAGGAAGATTGAAATGGCTGGAGTTAGGTAGCTTTTCCAGCTGCTTATCCCTTCTGGGGACTAGAAACTTTGAAGTAATGTGGCAGTGTTTCTGAGGAACCTTTCAGTTTACTGGGCTAATGTTTCACTCCTTGATTTCAGATACTTGTAAAAATCCCCTGCCTGTTACCATGTTTATCTGGTCCTGCTTCTTATAATACCTATTTTCAGTTGCTTGTTTGAAACAAGATGAAATTTTCTATGCTGATTCCTGCTTTAGAATTACAGCATTCCATCCTGTAAATGGAACTAGGTCATGGAGCTTGTAAATATTTTAAGCGTGTTAAGACACGAAGAGATTAAAATATTAAATAAAAGCCTTACAAACAAGAACAAAATGAATTATAATAAACTTACACTAAAATATAATTTGCTTAAAAATGCATTTATTAACCTATAAAATGCATGTGGCTTTCAAGAGAAACAATTATGTTTTTTTTCTAAAAGGTAGCCCAGTGAATAGAAATGGTAATCCTTTACTTGAAAACCTCCACCAAACATGCTTTAAATATGGACTGTCACAGTGTGACAGCAAATGCAATGCCAGTTGCATTTCTGAAGGAATGAAGCGTCAGAAAGCTGCACTCTTGTATCAAGTGAACTTGGCAGTTAACTTGCTTGCTTTGGTTTTATCCTTGGTCTGCCTTTCCATATGAAAGAGAAAAAGCAAAAATTAGCAGAAGACAAGAGTGACATGAAGAATCTAGATGAATGGAATCCTGTTCCACTGTTGCTTCAGACTACTCAGTCCTTCAACACTGCAGAAAATTGAGGAAGTGTGATTCAAAGCAAAGAGGTCATCTTCCAGAAATAACAACAAAGATATCCTAAATTGTTGCAGTAGCTAGTACAAGCGACTTCCTTTCTTGGGGAATTTTTGTATTGGCATTTGTACATTATCTCATCAGTTACTAGGCGCATAACATGACACGAGTAAATGGTTAGTGCAGAAACTGAAGTTATGGGTCTTTTGTCCCATCCTATGCTGCTTGCTCCGAATGGATAATATCGATGTAATGAAGATTGCATTTGAATGGCTGCTTTCATCTGCATAGTTTTCCCAACTGAACTTTGTATTTTCTTCCTTGGATTGCAGAGGTAAAATCTTAGTTATGAACTCCCCTTTTTGCCTTCCTTTCCTGTACAACACCTCTACCTAAGCCTCCTAGGGGTTTTTCAGTGGGAATATCATTCTTGGAGATATGAGTATTTCTGTTCATGAAATCCTAGCTCTGTTTAAGCAAAGGTTAAAAATACCTCTATCCCTGCTGGGACCAGAATTTTACTCTTAGCCATTAGCAAAGTGAAGACAGGTCTCAGTGTAGCTGCCTCCTAGTCCTGCTTGTTTTCAGTGTCAAGGGAATGGAAACCAGCTCATATCCAAACTGGCAACCTTAGACGGGAGCTGGTGTACACATCCTGTTCCAAAAAGTCAGTTAGGCGACAGTGGGGAAGCCACTAAATTGCATCACTTAATAAAGGATCTAGAGACAGTGACGGTAGTTGGTTCCCTAATCCTTTATTTTGGGGTTTGTATGTGTGAATTGGCAGGAGGGAACATTAGACCTTGGCTTTGGGTTAGTGCGTAGAAAAGCCTTGTATTGCAGGAAACATTTTGCACTTGGTGCTTAACTTCGTCTTTTTGCTCTTCAGAGGTGCTTTTAGCTGGTCCTTGAGTGCACCACTGAGATATATTGCTAATAAAAATGCTTTTTAACTTCCCTGTTGATGCATAATAGAAGGACACAGTTTCTAAAGGATTCATTCTACCGTGAAAATGATAGCACTGTGAAAGACACAACGAGCAAGGTCTCCTTTGCTGCTTGTTTTATTTTTCCTGTTCTCACTGACTTTAGGTTTTTTAAGTGATTTTGCAACTTTACCTCTCTGGTAGAAGACTTTCTCCTGTTTCTTAATTTTTAAAGGAACTACCAAAAAATGTCACAATATTTTTGGGTGTCTGAGGATGTGGATGAACCCTGAAATTTAAGGTACGCAGATCTTGATTTGGTTCTGTTTACTGAAATTATTAAAATGCTCATGGTTTATTAAAGTATCCACAGTGCCACATCATGTTCCCTAATCTACACAGGTACTCTACAAGCAGGCTTTACTTTGCTTTTTAAAAAAGATTCCTAGATACTGTTTTGATAGGATGGTAAAGGGACCCCCTCTGGTGGGTTTCAAGTCTCATTGGCCACGTGGGCTTCAAAGGTGACTAATCACACTTTGCTTGCAAAGTGAGAAAAAGATATCAACTATCCCGTGTACAGACTTTCTGTGAAGAAGATTTATAAACCCTTGAGTCTCAAAATATTAAGATTAGTGTAACCTAACTTCAGCTACATGAAAAGCAGCTGGTCGAAGCAAGGCTCTGTCTATAGCTGATGGGGAGAGAGAAGCACCGGCACAGGGGTTATTAACATCATCTAAGGTAGGAATGAAAGCTAGGTTTTCCCAACGTCTTCTTAACATGGATGGTTACTTGTTGGAACTAGATATTTAACTTTGAGACCAGTAAAAGTAAACAAGAGTCTCATGCAAAACCACTATTTCATAGCTGGCCTGAGGTCATTTACCAGGATAATGTGCTGGGAAATCTCGTTACAAATGGGAAATGTGAGGCAGAGAGTTCAGAAGAAGCCAGACAACCAGGAGGAAGGGAATTGAGGTTATAAACAGCGTAGCTGGGTTTTTACGATCTGCATGCATATACCTTGAGTTTGCAGAAACAGAATGTGAATGTGAAATAATCCCATCTTTCTTGTGTACTCTCCTGACACATTAATTACTGGTCCCTTTTGGAGCTGTTATTTGCTTTGATGGAAGTTATCACTTATTTTGTCATTATTATGTTATTTTGTCAGGAAGTCTAGTGATAGGACAAGGGGTAATGGTTTTAAGTTGGAAGAGGGGAGATTTAGATTAGATATTAGGAAGAAGTTCTTTACTGTGAGCGTGGTGAGGCACTGGAACAGGTTACCCAGGGAAGCTGTGGAGGCCCCATCCCTGGAAGTGTTTAAGGCCAGGCTGGATGGGGCTTTGAGCAACCTGCTCTAGTGAGAGGTGTCCCTGCCCATGGCAGGGGGGTTGGAACTTGATGATCTTTAAGGTCCCTTCCAACTCGAACCATTCTATGATTCTATGATCACTTTTTCAGTACAGAAGAAATGACTATATGCCTCCCCTCATATGTTGTTACTGCTTATTGATACAGATAACTACCTATCCATATGAATAAGGCTGAGGTCTGAGAACAGGACTCTGAAGATAAAGCCAAAGCCCAAATTAACCAACCCTTGATACAGTGAGCTGAGCAAAGCTTTTTTTCTCTACTGGTGAGCTGATGAACCTCACCTCTGCCTTGAAGGCGCATTTTGCAGTCTAAAATCTCCCCGGTGCAACGAAAAGATGAAGCATATCAGGACTTAGGAGAAAAAAACTTCTCTGAGCAGGAAAGGAAGGACTGTGCTCAAAGGTCTTGCAGAATCATCAGGAGAAGGTGCTCTGCTATACAACCCATGTTGCAGGAAAAAGCGAGAGTTTCCTAAGGTTTCTCCCAACCTGGCACAAAGGAGATTTCTTTCCCAAACCTCAGCATTGGTTTGAACAGAAGAGCAAAAAATTCTCTGTCCTGCAGGGATAAATTTGGGTGCGTAAAAGAAAGGGAGAAAAATAACTGTGTCTCCAATCAACTATTCAGTGAGGAAAAACAATCCTCACTCCTGCAAACAATGGGCTGAGGCACAGTAATGTTATATTTCAGTATACTCGGGACATCAATGGAGAGGCATGAATATTATTGAGATATCAAGAGCAATTTTGTTCTCCTCAGGACATGCTGAGAAGAAAGTAGGTGACTGACCACAGGCAATCCTCTCTAGGAAGGACCACAGTCACCTGGCCTTCTCTCTGCTCCCTTCCACCCACAAACAAGTGTTTTTACCAGAAAATCATTCATAAATCTTTTTTGATACAATTATAGTTTCCAAGGGTACCAACAGGGTTGGTACTGGATTGTGTTTGTCCCAGCCGAAGTCAGACCTCCAAATCACCAACGTCGTTGTCTGCATGACCTCAGACCCAGGCTCTCTTTGCCATCAGTGAAAGGCACTTTTAGAGTATTGCTCACGCCACTACAAGTTTCAGTTTCTCTCTAAAAGTACTTCTGTGTCCCTGCTGACACAGAGCTGAGGACAACTGCTTCTCTGTGATGTGTCTCATTTCAATGACTCAAGTAAGATGGGATGAAACCAGACTGGTAAAGCTGCCACCTTTTCTGATGATGCGATACAATGTCTAATCAACATTAATGCTGGGAAATGGCACGCTATATCAAGGCGAAACTTCTCCAGCTTCATCTTTTAGTCCCTTGATCTTCTTTTTTTCCAGCAAAAATGCAGAACTTCTCCTTTACCAGCTATGTATCCTCTCCACGTGTGTCTACACCAAATGAGCAAGTCACCTACTAAATCCACCAATAAAATGAGTAAGTTAAATGTGCTTGTGTGATTAGAGCCTCACATTCTCTGAAGCTCAGTAGCATCTATTTCAGCACTGGAAAACAGTTCAGATTACTTTACAGAGTAATTTGGAGGTCTATCTGATGATGGTGCCCATTCTGCTCCAACACAACACAGCAAGACCTTTGTCATTGATTTCAAGTAGAGTAAATTTAACTGTGATATTTAAACATTTTCAAGACAAAAAATGCTGCTGTGAAGCTCAGCATTTATTTTCACTTTGGAGCATTTACTGTGGGAATAGTTCATGGTCTGTCCAAAGCCAGCATCCTATCTCCAACAGTCACTCATAATGGATTCTGAAGGAAGTAAGTTTTGGTGATAATCATTCATGCTTTGTATTCACCTTAACTCCTTATAGCTACAGATGAGGTACTGAGGCATAGAATCATAGTATGGTTATGGTTGGAAGAGAGCTTTAAGATCATCAAGTCCATCAGCTTTTATACTCCGAATTTTTGCATAAAGTGGGTCAATTCCAGTCACCTCCAGCCTCACCAGCCTGTGGACTGATGTAGCTCACTTGAGCCGACTGGTAAATGGATAGATGGATCAATCAAGAAAGTCCTGTTTGCTTTTATAAACTTTAGGACTATTCATTACCTTATCCAAATTTTAAACGCTGTCCTTGATGAAAACTGCTAAATACCAGATAATAACATTTTATTAATCTTCTTCCTTGTCTGCACACACGCCAACTGTTATTGCACCTAAGGTGACTGTTTCCATGCTCTGTTATATAAAATATTACCCTTCAGTTAGGGTGGGGATCATCCCAGCTAAGTTTAGCAGTTTAACACCAGGCAACTAGCCTAGACAAGGCGTATAAACTTTTCAAAAACTGAGAAAGATGGGCGTGTCCAGGAGGTGACATATCCCATGTTGAGCTAGACAGCCAGAACCTTGTCCGAACATACCTCATAAGTTTTCTCCTTCTCCTTATCCACAATTTACCCTTTTTGCTCTTTAGGAGTCCAGTCCTGGCCAGTGTGTATTAGTATTGTTACTGATCAAAGCCATATGCTACAACAATTCCTGACTTGATTGGATTTGTTACTGATTAAAAGCATTCTACTCCTGCATGGTAATATTAAAAACCTTGGGTTTTATGGTGAACTGAGACATGGCGCAGCATAGGAAAGGCTGGCAAACTCCAAAGTGGTTTCTGTACACATGCAAGAGAAACTTATCCTAGACAGTGTGTTTCTGTTATTTTCAGAAACTGAGCCACAAAGATGCTGCTTGTATAGGCAGTGTTGACTTTGAGGAATTCAAAGCAAATTCAAGAAGAGGTGTTAGAATTAAATGTGCAGTGCTCAGAGGCAACAGGATTGATTTAAGATTTAGGCAGGAAGGAAAGGCCCTTAAATGAAAGGGTCATGAATTCAGTTTTTGTGAATAACAGGGCAGCATGCCAAGTGAGATAGAAGCCTTTCTCTGCATTTCTTAAGGTGACTTTGCAGAATTGCTAATCCAATAAATACATAGCCCAATACACCGACCATCCAAGTCCTTATCTGTTGTTCTAGGAAGTCAAATGTCTTTCCCTGTATTTCTGCAATATGATGAATGTGTGCTAAGTTCAGACCAGTAGTGTGAAATCTTTGCTGCTAAGACTTACATTGGGATATTAAGATAGTAACTAGAGACATTGCTGACCAGAAATCTCCCAAATAAGGTAGCTATTTCAATCCCATATCTATCAATTATATCTGATAACAACAATTCAGTGCAATTTTGTGTCCATGGCAGGTTCGGAAATTATTTAAGATGATAACAGTGTTTATTTTCATATAAATTAGATTTTGTTTTCTGATTTTTAAAGTGAACGAAATTTTGTTGAGCAGGGCCAAATTGAAGATACAAAGATAGTAATGTACTGTTGTGCTCAAGGTCTTATGCACTAAATGCTGTGATAGTGAAAGTGTCCTTCACCATACCTTGCCCAAGACCCTTAAACATGCATTGAAGCACTTCTGTTGTAGAAGCAGCTCCTTAGACCTGTCAACTGACAAAGATAACAAGGATACAATTTTCCTCTAAATAAACCGGTCCTTTGTTGTGCCATAGAAATGGATCATATTGTCCAGTTGTTATCTCAAATAACACCTAGCCAATATTAATATATATATATTAAGGTTTCATTAAGAGCTTAGCTGTGGATGAGGAATGTGCCAAATTTGCAGAGAAAACACTTTCTCAGACACATGCACGCCTTTACATGTCTCTAAACGCGGGAGGGAGCTTTTGAAGCATCCAGAGGGTGATTTCATCTGCCTGAATTAGGGGCTTTAACTTAGTCAGACAGATGACTGCTATGGAGGTGTTGAAGTCAGACAAGGTTTGTATCATCTCTTTTGCTATGTAATTTCTCAGTGAGTCGTGGCTCTTTGAAGTTTAGACAGTTTCATACTCTCCGTACCGCACGCCACCATGCTTGCCCTTATCTCTGTGACTGCTAGGACTTCTCTGATGCGGAGGATAAGGACAGAATGTGTACTTCTTAACAGATTCCACCAAAGTCAAATAACTTGGCACATGTGTAATAGCCTTGGAAAGTGGAAGTGAAAATTAGTATATCCTGAGTGTTTGCGCTGGTGTTTATTTGTTTGTTTTATTTATCAAGTCAGCCTGTTGCAGAATTTTCAGTTTAAGCAATGAATCCTATTTTAAATCTCAGTCCTATAATACCTAATTTTCTTGAAACTTACACTTCCTTGGAGAAGATATACTAACATCTTAAAAAATACATTCAGTGAGGGAACAAGAAAGGTTTTCATTGCTCATACATGCGTTATTCTTAATTCAACTTGTCTCTCACCTTTCCTCGGAAATCTCACCTGTTTCTGCTGATCTGTTCCAGCAAAGCTGTCAGCAATTGTCAATCAACTGCTAAAAGGAAACAGTGCACCTGGTGAAATAAACCTAAAGTAAAGTGAGTGAGTGGGAGATTCCAACCCCAGTCACTCAGGAGGTCCTTTGTTTTGGTTTCAGCTTTGGTCCACAGCGGATCATAATCTGGCTCCTGGCATCTATTTTTGATTGCACATCACAAGGTGAATGTCCAGGTCATATACTGAACAGTCTTGTAAGCAATACCACAGCCACATTTCCAAGCACCTATTCTTGAGTGGGATTAATGTTTTTGAAACAAAAAAAAGTTAATTGACTTAAAGGTTTGAAAGATTAAAAAAAAATATTATGACAAAGTATAGGTTTGATTTTTTTTTTTGGTGATAATTTTGTTCTTCGGAAGCTGAATCACATCTGTGAATTGGTATTGCAATACTGGGGTTTGTTAGCAAAAAGCCCCAATAAAAATGTAAGGAGTGCATGGAAGTTTTTATGTGAAAAAATCAATAAATTGAAAAAAGTTAAAATGATATGAGGTGTCATGAGAACATCTTGTTGGATTTGTAGCAAAAGTTTCATTTGGATTTTATTGGTTTGAAAACATCTGAAAGAAATTTCAAAGAAATTTTTAAAAAATCTGAAATTTTTGATGTTCTTGGACGACATCCTTTCACCCCATGTGATTCAGAGAAACCAGTGAGGTCCCACCAGAGAATCCCAGTGGTGGTGGACCTTCTTGTGTTTCACGGCTTATGTGGTGGGCTGTGCAGTCTGGGTTCTACAGTGACACTGTGCTCGGGTTCAACCTGGTCCTGGGGCCCAACGCTCCTTGCAGTCCCCGGCAGAGTGAGGGGAGGGGGGGGATGTTATGCTGGGCTCTCTCAAGGCAGAACAGGTGCCTGTGAGCCCACCTTGGTGTGGACAGCTGGATGTGACCAAAATGGGGTCTTAACAGAGTGACAGCATTAGCATTCTATTGATCTATGGCAGCAGCCAATTTTTGTGCTTTTTAAAATACAAACATCTTGCAAACACGCTAAAAGGGATGCCTTCGGATGTGACATTTTCAGGGCTGATTTAGACCATTGGACCTGCTCTCCTCCTGAGGTCATTGAGAGTGCTGGGACACGTGGACAGTCACCAGCTGTGGTGCTCACCCAGCTGCGTCCTTCTCAACCACTTGCAGGACCATTCAGGACAGTGGCTTATCGGTCAGGTAAATACCAGTCTTGCCAGCCAGAGAAATCCAGAGGTCTTCTGCTTCCAAAGAACTTATTTTGTTGCTCTCCACCCTCATGCGTCTTTGGTCGGGTACTGAAGCTGGAGACGGGGCTGTGGCTGGTGACTGCCAGGCTGGGAGAAGGTTATGCTGGTACCTGCAAGCATGAATGGAGCCCGTAACATCTAACAGTTCTTTGCAGTTCAGTGAGGGACCTATTAGTACAATGCTTCCACTCCTCTTGATGACTACTTACCTTATTTGACTATTACTTACCTTATTTATTAACTGCATCAGGCAAAAGCTAAAAGCGTTCCACAGGAAACCTTTTAGAACCTACGATTTCTGCTATGGGAGAATTTATAGTCCAATAATACAGTGGTTTAAAAATTGACTACTAAGAGAACCACACGGGCACCAGTTAATATCTATTTGTAATGTCCTTCATGAATCTGTGCACAGCAATCACAAACAAGGCAGTTCATTTGAAAAGTATGGTTTACATGTGTAATATCTTGGAATTAACACAGAACCAGAAGACAGGTGAAATCAATGTAAAGAAATCTATGCCATGTGTCTCATGTTAAACATCATTCCTGGCAGAAGTCTGTGTTAAAAGCACCTTATAATAATCTTTCTCTACTGTGATACCTCTCAGCAATTGTTACAAAATCCTCCAGCAATACTGAAAATGAGAACTCTCTGTTAACATTAAATCAATGTGTTGCTTAATGGCTCATATTAACATCTCCATCAGGAAGTAATGGACCTGTAGTACTTCCTATAATTGCTATATATAGATATTTTCTATACTAAGTATGGTAAGTGCTCCCATTAGCCTAGAAACATTCCCTGCTTCCAAAAGTAGCGCGACGGATCTTAAATGCAAACCCTGCATAAAACTTACCAGTTCAAATCCAGTTAAATAACAGAGATCAAAAGTCATTTTCACTCAGACAAGCTTTGAATTGCCAGTTTAGAGATGAGGAAAGGCTTGTGTGATTTTTATTTATTTCAGACTGAACCCTTTGATCTGACACTGCCCTCGAATCTGCTCTGATACGTGCTGCCCTGTGGAAGTTGAGAGCGCTTTGCCCACTGCAGCTGGAGTGGAGTTTGGCCTCTGGTTTGTTATTGCTTTTCAGCAGCGCAGAAGGTGACCTCCAGGGCCATCCTGTGAGCCCTGCAAACCTTCAGCTCCCACTGTTCCTCCAGAAAACATCTGCTAATGGACAGTGGGAAAGGATCTTGCATTCATTTTGTGCAAGCAAAATTGCTGCAGATACTCTTTTTTTTCTTTTTTCTTTTTTTCTTAAAATGAGGTGGTTTATGTGTCCTTTGGAAACCATCCATTGGAGTGCTGATGTCAACACTGAATTGCAGAGAGGAGAATTGTATTAGACTTTTCTTGAGGCACAGAGTGAATTGACATAAATATGAGTTATCTGTTAATATTGTTGTTATCGCTGCCTCGCCTAATGACTGTGACTCCTATCTCCAGTGCTGGCCAAAATATTCAATCAAGGGAACTGTGTTTTACCCCTTTGAACAATAAAAGTTGTTGCTAATAATTTTTTTTTTGAGTCAGTTGATTAATTTTTATTACTGTTTTTGTTTTTCTTGTCTTTGTGCTGGTATTTCTGAAGCATTTCATTGACTCTGGAAAAATTAGCTATTTGAAATGAATGTATTTCATTTTTTTACAATGAAAATCATATTGTGACTCTAACTTCAAAATGAATTGGCAAAATTTAGGAGTGTATCTGTTTAGGTTTGAATTGTTCTTGATGGCTATTTGTCAGAAAGAGGAAAATTTCTTAAATGTATTTTAGTAGAGTTGATTCATAATTTTCTTTTTAAAATCCATCGTCATTAAAATACTCACATTCTTTATTTCAAGCTGTAGAATGAGATACGTTATTTTAATTTTCTTACAGGACAGCCACTCTTTTGTGTGTACATAACTCTGTTTTTAAAAGATCGCACTATTTTCCACTACTAGTGCTTAAAAAAAAAGGATCAGATAATGAAATCACTTCTTTAAAGATATTTTCTTAATTTTTTTCAAGCCTGTCATTTATTCTGTTTTTCAGTTCAGTAGAGAAACTGAGTTTACTTTCAACCAATTTTTCAGTATTAAATCTATGGTTGCATGTCCTAATATTGATCTTATTTCTTCATTCTGGTTTATTGTTTTTTTTTTTTGCATTACTGCCAGCTGAGAGCTGCCTGCTGAGATGACAACGCTGCATTGCTAGATATTGTGTGAACACTTTAAGCAAGGCAACAAAAACCTTCTAATCTAAACACCCAGGCAAACAAAGCATGGGGAAAACCAAAAAAAAAAGGGAACCTGATCCTTGCTTTATGGCTCAGGTACTGAGACACATTGGAGATTAATGGTAAAGTTCAACTACCTGAAAGGAGGTTATAGCAGGGTGGGGGTCAGTCTCTTCTCCCAAGTAACAAGCAACAGGACAAGAGGAAATGGCCTCAAGTTGTTCCAGGTGAGGTTTAGTTTGGATATTAGGAAAAACTTCTTTACCAAAAGGGTTATCAAGCATTGGAACAGGCTGCCCAGGGAGGTGGTGGAATCGCCATCCCTGGAGGTATTTAAAAGACGGGCAGACGTGGTGCTGAGGGACATGGTTTAGGGGTGGTTTTGGCATAGGTTTATGGTTGGACTCAATGATCTTGAAGGTCTCTTCCAATCCAAGTGATTCTATGATTCTATGATACTGGAGTGGTAGGAAGATGAACACCTTCCTAGTTGAATATCTACACATTTACCGTGACCAACCAGTCCCGGTGCATTCGGGGAGTCTCCTGCTGTGACTGTCCCCTGAACCACAGAGCAGGATTTTACCCGGAGCACACAGCTGTAGATTTTGGGTACAGAAAATACTGCAGTGAATTAGTGCAGAAGCATGCTTCCTGGTTCAGCTTTATTGCTGCAGAGTGTGTTAATTGTTCATCCCTTGTCTGCCTGCACTCACGGATGGTTACTGACCTGGGACATCCAGCCTCCCTCAAGGCTTCACTAAATCAGCCCTTCTCTGCTTCCTCATTGTCTGCTCGCCTACCGCAGGCTCATAGCTCTAAAAACACATTATTATTTTAGTCCCAGTTTAAACAAGGACTTCGGGCTCTTCACCCTCAGCAGCCCCGATGTACATCCAGACCTGCGGCAGGCTTACCTGGAATCCACATATGTTATGTATTTTACTTGCATTAACGTATACTAAAACCTATTTACTACTACTTTAAACTATTACATTCACATGTTACACGATATCTATAACACATTAGGGTTTTATAGTTGTCTCTTAAATTCTCAGAAAGCATCACTGTTTTTCCGTCTCTCCTTTCCAGATCCTGTGACCGTTCCAAGAAAGGATGCTCAGGGACTGACACTTTCCTCTGTCAAAATACGTTTCCAAAGGAGAGCTGGGTGACCACTGCAAGCAACTGCGCTTCAAACAGTTACTGTGAAGTTAAGAATAAGACTTGTGTTTTTCTGGAGTGGGTTCTTTTCTGAATACTCATGGGACCAAGTAGAAACCATAAGCATTGTCACTGTCCATCCCTGGGATGAGGTCGGGTGCAGCTGTCAGCATGACAACCATCAACACGACAACCATGCTGACTTCTTTCAATGTAAGGATGTCGACTGAGCCAGATAAGATACTGAGGAATAAAGCTCCTATGGCTGAGAAAGCTATTAACACTCTGGGAGTAAGGACAGGTGGCAGCAGCTATTTTACTCGCTATACATGAGACCGGGCAGTATATAGTTACCTATGCTGGCAGGAAGAAGTCCCCAGCACAGCTTTTGATGAACCATCTCAGGGAGGGGCAGCAATCCAACCGCGGCATCCTGGAGCTCAGTGAGGCTAATTTACTCTTGTTCTCAGCAGGCTAAAATAAACCTCAGTCAAGCTCTGTATGGCTAGACCGCTTTTGGTGTTTTGAGTGTTTCCAGTTTAATTTGCAGCCTGTACTATAAATGTGCTTCAAGTTGCATGATATAATTTGCTTTCATTAGCATGTCATGTGCACCAGGCACATGACACCCACCTGTGCTTATCAAATCTATGTGTTTACTGCCTTTGTGTGTGAGAGAGGGATCGTACAAAGATGTCTTCTTTTTCTCTTAGGTGCAATGTCTGTCTCGCTGTTGTTCTTGCTTTCTTTATGAATATTGTGCTTTGAGAGTGAATATTTCAGTAATGCCAGTGGCAATTCCTGTAGTTGTCCTGACATTTTTTTCTGAAAGCTGAAAGTCTGAAGCCACGTGGCGTTTCCATGGGATAGCTGGATATTTCTGCATGGAGCTTACAGCTTTGTTAGTATCTGGGTTTCCTGCTTTTTAATCCCCTTGGGTGCGTGAGTGAAAGATTTCCTGGTGAGAAGGGAAAGGGGGTAATCGATCACCTTGTACGCGTGTTGCCTTTCCCATTGTTATGAGTACTTGCCTAGCACTGCCGAGAGCAGAACGGAGGTCGAAGCGCGTGATGCTTTTGGGAAGCGCAGGGTTTTATGACCTGCCAGTTAGTGATGGTGCTTCCATTTCTTGGAGGCTGTAACATTCTCACGATCCAGCAGGAAGATAGTAACCTATTTAATGGGGTTAGGATTTCACTTGTGCGCCAGGCAGTTCTGCTGATTGTGTCGGCAATAAATTTGTAATGATGGCTTGGAGGCATTGCTGGAGTGTACCCTCTAGAGCTTCTGAGACTAACAGAGCTGGAGAAAGCTTTCTCAGGCATGCTCACGAAGGCAGGCTGGTCTCCAAGCTAGTTCTGAGATATCCATAGGTATGGAAAAGGGTGGACGATGGAGTGAGACTGGATGCGATACCTCTTTTGCCCGTTCTTGCTGTGGAAACCTGGCCGTGGAGTGGGAGAGACACTTCTGTTATCACAGATTGTAACTGGGTGCCTACCAGGCAAATTATGCAAATGAATCAAGTAATTACATCTAGAAAGGAGTATAATTTCATAGTGCTCTGTTATTAAGTCCTGCATATCTATAATCTTAGCAATTTGGCCCTCTGGAATTTCAGTCTTAGGAATAATATTCTACCCTTTACTAAAGTTGATGGGCTTTTATTTATTTATCTGGGGATCCTGACTCTCCTTTCCAGCTTGTTTTGAACCTCTGGTTTCTGTGAAGTGCATGTGAGGACTGGTGCTCTGGAGATTATTGCTCCAGGATAATTTGCTCCTGACATTTGGAATGAAATAGCAAAGCAGCTGATTCAGCTCTTAAAAACAGCATGGAAGTTCACTTTCATAACAGGTATTGCTGATCCAGTAGTATCATGGATGCATCTTTGACTTCCAGAAGAGCAGAGCAGAAGGTTGCTCCATTAAATTAGGCATAAAAAATGCAAAGAGAGTTTTTTTCACATGCCTGTTTCAGAGCTACAGAGCAGCTGGCTGCATCTCTCCTTGTCAGTAAGCTGGACAGTCTCTGGGCAATATTTCTTGTACTTGCCTCCAAATGCATGGGAGAAACGTGACCAAAGAAGGCAATATGATAAAGAAAGAGGCTTTCTGCAGCTTTTTCGCTGCTCGATGAATGTGATCACGCACAGGTTTGATGTGGCAGCTCCAGCAGAGAAATGTAAGACCCTGCTGATCTCCAGATCTGCTTTCAGCTCAGGCTCGGGGAAAGCCTCTGGCTTGGTGGGCTCAAAGTCAGCTTTAAAGCCAGGCAGCTTGCTGAGCTGACTCAGAAGCCCTCTCCCATGACTGGCAGAAAAGCTGGAAAGGGAGCTGGTTTTGTCATAATATCTTGATCTCTGAAATGCATACAGCTTAGGGGAAAGCAGAGACAGGCAGAGGGGAGCTTTTGTGCAACAAGATCTGGATTTTAAAAGTTATTTCAGTACATTTAGATGTCAGCTGGAGGTCTTGAAAGCATTAGGGACACATTCTTTCCAAGTTTTGAAGGTAGGATTTTTTTTTTTCCATAATTCTTGATAACTCTATCTGACCAGATGCCTAGACCCTGTGAATGTCAACAGGAGAGAAATCGGTGCTTTTAGAGAAAGTCTTGTCTGATTGCAAAATAGATGTGGTGAGAAACAGATCATATGAATCATTCAGTAATGATGTCCACTTCTTCCTTCCAACTATGACGAGAGCTTTCATGATTAGATGAGGTTTAGAGACTTCTAACGTAGGTTTCTAATGTTATGGATCCCCCATTAACTAGTGAAATAACTTCAGAAATCAGGCTCTTGGTGAGCTGAGACTGTCTTTGGAATTTCTCTAAAGCAAGTGGGGAGTTACTGAGAAGGAGAATAGGCAAATTGGCCAGCCTGGATGAATAAATACAGAAATGCGATTACAGAAGGACAGTATCTCTGCTTCTACAGCTCCTATCCATAGATGCCCTTAAAAAACTTTCTGGATCCTAGTGAGTGAGTCCTGACAACTCCCATCTGCAGCTGGTGTTTACCAGGTCTCCCATCTCAGCTGGGGCACTGAGGCACAGCAACTGTGTTTCCATAACATCCAGGAGCGGGGATTATCCCCCAATCCTCCTCAGAGCACCCCCGATGACTGCTGATGAGGTCACATGGAACTCGAGGCTTTTGAAGATATGGTTGAACTTCAGCGAAAGGGAATTAAAATCAGACCTCCTCAGCTCCCTCTGCCATAGCTTTCTATGTGAAAAATGGGAATAGTTTCACTGTTGGTAGCCTTTAACATTTTGCTCATGTAGATTGTAAATTCTTAAGAAAGGGTATTATCTCTTGCTACTTGTCTGTACAATAAGGGCTTAATCTGAGCAGGAGCCTGTGAGCTTTTGAGTAATTCAAATAATGTTGTATGTGATTTACTTACTTAGAAGGAAGCAGCTCATCTGATGCTGTTCTAGAATTTAAGAAGACCATGTACTCTATACTCTGCCCACCACAATAATGACAGTAAAAATTCACAAATGTGCCATATAAAACGGTTAGATTTATGAGACTGTCTGGTTCTTTTTGGACTCAGTTCTCACAGATGTTCTGACAATAATTCAACCCCACTCTTCCCCCACCCCTGCCAAACCTTAACCAACCTCACTGTGTTGGAGCTGCAAACAATTTCTTAGATATATAGCCCTAAAATAATTATTCCAGGCAGTATGCTTTTTATTAACTTATTTTTTAAAGAGGCATAAATTCAGAGTTTTGGTATTGCTTTTTTGTAGCTAAAGAGCATGTATCTTTTAAAGGGGTGGAATACATAATATTAATTTCAAAGACATTGAGTCTCTGTATATGGAGTTCAGGATATCAAAAAGGTTCAAAAGAAGTTAATAAAAATCAAAAGTTAAAGAAAAAGTTAATCAATTTAAAGGGAGACAAATACAAATGGAGGTTGAAGAGGTGATTTTAGAAGGAAGCAATAATTCCTTGAAATGGGACTAAAACTGTGCCTTAATAAAGCACCAGAAAAAGCACTTCACAAGCAACCAAGAGACAGCTTCGGGCACCAAGTGAGGAGTTAGCAGAGGCTCAGTGTCACGGGTGATGCTATGTCCAGTTACCAGGAGCAGGAGCTGGCTGCAGCTCTCCCTCGCTCCTTCCACCCTCTTGGGTTTGATTTGCAGCTGGATGGTGGCACCCTGTCCCTTGGGAGCTGCTTCTCCCCTCTTCTGACTGGGAGGTTGGGAGCTGCTGCCAGCAGGGAGATGATGGGGAGCAGCCCTGCTTAAAGCCGTGTCTGGACCGTCAGCATGTGTGAAACCTCACAGGATTTGCTGTCAGAGCCACGCTTTTTGCTGGATGATGTCTGGCTTGGTAGGCATCTGGGAGACTTCATAAGTTGGGATTTACACCTCTGTGACTGCTGGAAGGTACAAATGGGCCATAAACCAATTGCAAATGAATATTGGAAGTCTTCCGTAACCCCAACTACATGTTCTGCTTTTACAGAATCACAGAATCACCATGGTTGGCAGGGACCTCTGGAGATCATCTGGTCCAACCCCCCCTGCCAGAGCAGGTCCACCTACAGCAGGTTGCACAGGATGGTGTCCAGGCGGGTTGGGAATGTCTCCAAGTCTCAGAGACTCCACCACCTCTCTGGGCAGCCTCTTCCAGTGCTCTGCCACCCTCAAAGTAAAGAAGTTCCTCCTCATGTTGAGATGGAACTCCTTATGTTCAAGTTTGTGTCCATTTCCCTCTTTCTCACTGCTCCCTTCCTTGAGGAAAGGAACACTGGAGATGTGGCTGCAACGGGGAGAAGCACAGCATCACTTGGGCAAGGGGCTGCAGCATGGGTGAGGTGCAGAAGTGCTCAGTCGTGAGGTGATGTTCCAGGTACAGTACCTAATTCCAGGTACAATTTCAGTGGCACAGCTCTAAACGTGCACAAATATTAAAGTCATTGAGTTTGGATGCAGACGGCAAAGCAGGGCTGGGCATGTTTCACAAGGGTGCATTCAGCCCTGCTTCTCTCCCTCACAGCCTTTGCAGACCTGCTTTTTGCTAATGACACAGTCGAGCATCTTCTTTGCTAGGAGTGTGCCTGATGTCACTGGACTGCCTGAGCTCACAGCTTCTTGGTTGAGGCCTGGCAAAATTTATCTTGGATTTAAGCAAAATATACCCCAGCTTAGCAGAACAACAATAAAGGCTGGATCTTACAGAGCTGGAAGGCACACTTAGGAGGTAGCTGGGGTCACGAGGGATTTGGGGACTGAAGCACTTCTGCAAAATGTGTTGAAAACTGGGTGGATCAGCAGATGTTTTGTTCTTAAATCTTAAATGTCTTAAATATAAACCTTGCCCTCTCAAACTTCACAAATACACAGTGTGCAGCAGGACTCACTTAATTTTCTCATTTGATTACCTATCTCTACTTAGTAAGAACTACGGAATTCCACAAACTAATGCAAATACATTAAAAAACTAATTAGCTGGAACTACCGTGCTCGGAAAAAAAATGTAGGTTGCCATATGCACATGGCATCAAATATCCACTTTGGTTTCCATTATGGTGATGGCTTTGTATTAGCAGTCGTCACAGATTGGCAGACAAATAAGAAAGGATTGCAAATGCAGCTTTAATTGATGAAATAGTTAATTTGGAAATTAGGATTCTGTCTCTCTGCAATTTTCAGTCACACATGGTAAGTTTCCAGCTCTTGACGTACATTTTGTAGATTTTCTGCTGTGCATAATTTAATACGGTTCTCTAAGCACCTGCCTCACAGCCTTGTCCTCCTCACAATGACTGACGAATTCTGAATCGAAGTGGGAAAGAAAAAAAAACCCTTTGCTTCTAAAATGGGCTGAATTACCATCTGGATCAGAAAGGGCCACTCCTCAGTAGCCCCACAGGATGCAAATGGGCTGGCTCACTCTCTGCTTATATCAGTTTTATCATGCTGGTTCAAACTGCTGAAGAAATTCAAAATGGGACAGATTTTCAGATCGTATAGATCAATATAATTCCAGTGACTTTAGTAAAACCATGCAGACTCACACTAACTGCCTCACAAATATTTTAAGGCTAGAAAAGTTTATTACGTTCAACCAGTCTGACAACGCAGGCCATAGACTTCCATCCAGGAATTCCTGTGCCTAATCCAATAGGTTATGGATGAAATAGAGCGCAGCTTTTAGTAAGACACGTAAGGTTGGAAGATTAACCAGTATAAATGACTATAAATTCAAGATTTGCTGTGGTCTGTGTGAGCTGAGATTCCAGAACTGAACCCAACGTAAGGGCTGTAACTAGGAGAGACCTCACCGCATTTCCCTGCTGTTTCTAATTGCCTCCACTATAAAAAATACACTTGTCTGCAGTTTGAAATTCCCCAGGGTTGAGATCCATCTATTGGATTTGATTAGCCCTTCATCAGTGATATTAGAAAGCCCTTTTGTATCAGATATCTTCTTGCACAAGGTATTTTAGCTCCTGATAAGGATATTCCCTTTTTTCCCCCTTCATTAATATGAAACAGTGAGCTCCTAAACTCACAGAGAATCACTCTCTTCTCAAACAATGAAAAAACAGCCCATTTCCAGGTAGAGAAGATGAGCTTGAGGGGTTGTTTCAAATCTCTGGACTTGTCTGTGGGCAGCCCCCCACTCCCTGATGCTGGTGCTGCTGTGTTTGAAACCGTCTGGGGTGATGACTACTGGTGGAGTGGGAACTATGCAGCAAAGTTTGTGGTTTTCCTTGGGTTTCATGACGTATCAGGCCTGTATCAGGAATAGTGTGGCCAGCAGGACTAGGGCAGTGATTGTCCCCCTGTGCTCAGCACTGGTGAGGCACTAAGGATGACGAATGCTCTAGAGTTGGACGTGTTCAGGTAAGAAATGTACAGAGCAGTGTGGCTATTGGTGAGCAGACCCTCAACTTATGGAAGCTGGCACGGTCTATGTCATTGGAGCTGCACATTAATTTCAGTGGAAACGAACCAGCCTCCATTGTCAGGATCTGGCTACGATCCTCCCCATCCTCTACCTCCCAAGTGGTGCCACTTCACATCTGCTTTGTGTAGTTGTCAAAGACTGGCTGAGGTTGCAGGGCAGTAGAAAGCCTGTGCCAAGCTATTCATTTGTTTATTTAAATGGTGTTTTGGTTGGCTTGGTTTTTTTTTTTTTTTTGAATGATCAAATTATAAAAAAGCGTGATCTCATCAAACAAATAAAGCTAACGCCTATGCCAACAGACAGGGCTGAATGATAGATCAGCTGCTAGTGTTACTAACACTCAGTGAGAGCAAACTTGACTGGGGAGAGATTGATTTAATTGGCTGCTTTGCTCCAGCTTTGCCCCAAGCTGCCCATGCTTCCATCTGCTCTATGTGCATCATCATCAGGAGGAGCTGATGCAGAACAGACCAGACAAATTCACAAGTCCTAATTCCTACACATGCAGTGTCTGCTGTTCCGGACTGCTCTCTGGGTTCTCCAGGACATGGATGGGGCAGCTGGGGATGGATGGAGCCTGCTCACATGGCATTGCATGGTGCAGATCAGGGAGACCCTCTGCTCTGTCTGGTTTGGGAGATGAGAGCAGCAATGCTTCAGCAGATGAGGAAATGGATCCTGGTTAGGAGGTGACAAAAGTACCATTTCTACCTGATTTGCAGCAGAGAATTGAACCAGGGCAGACACTTGCTTATGGAGGCAATTTCTCATATTTCTGGTCAGTCTTTATCACAGCCAAGTCAAAAATTCTTGTCTACATACAAGGGGCAAAGAATATAAAATTCTGGAACAAATATTATTTGAACAAATTCCCCACTGCTTAGCAGCAGCCTTGTGGTTATTGTGGTTGCTTAGGTACTGAAATACATGAGTACCAGTCGTATGCCTACCTTTTATTTCCAGTCCCTGCCTATAAAATAGTTGTTTGTATGTTTCTCAGAGCAGCTGGAAGGTACCATACGTGAGAGATTATAGGTTGCTGTACTCTCGTGTAGGTGACAGCTGAATGGTGAGTACTTAGTCACTTTTGCACATGGATAGCCAAGTGTGTTTTCGCAGACTCTCAGAATCTGGTCTGAAGTGTCAGCAGTATTGATGGTTTCATGAATGAAAGATAACTCTTTGTTTCAGTTCCATCCACTCTCCTACCCGTTTTTTGCTGGGTTTGAGGGATTTCAGCAGAAAAAACACTTTTGTACTACGTACAGCCTTCGAAAATGGTGTATTTATCACAAACGCAGCATGTGCTAAAAGTGCTGCAGAGAACAGTGTGAAAATTCATTCATTGCTATGTTAGGCCTTGGACAAGATTTTCAGTTTAGTGAAAAATATTTGTTTGCAGATCCATACCTTCTCATTTTCTCTCAGAAGACAATGTCTTTCGCTGGACCTCTTCTGTGGAAAACCTTCCACCAACACCAATAGCACTCATACCCCAATGTCTTTCAAGTATTAGTCCGCACCTTCATTGTCAGTTAGGAGAAACGGATGCATGTCTTTGATCTATCTCAGGATACGGGAAGGGAGCTTTTGGCTAAGGAGCTATCAGCAGAGCAAATGGGAAGGTTCCTGCATAGGAAGTTAAGGTCCAAACCATACCTGTGAAGATCACCCATAATGACACCACTTCTAGTTACTCACGGTAAATGCATCTTAAATCTCTGTGCAAGTCAATCTCTGCCACCCTCTTCAAAACTTTTAACCCAAAAGAATTCTGGTTTTGACCAAATCAGGTCTCATCGCTCTGTCTCATTACTGTATACCTTTCTCCTGCTACTATTATCCTCATTCCTGTCTTTTGAAGGCAGGTCCATGAGTGTTGGTATTTCGCCATTATAGTTACACTAAATTTTGAAATGTTGCTTTTTTTGGTTGTATTTCTGAAAATGGTTTCATATCCTGCAGTACCCTAGCTACTCTGATGACACTGCTCTGCCTAAGATGGGACACATCTTCAAGGTTTCTAGTGTCTTGGCTCTGACATGGCCCTGCCTAAGTTTTAGGGCGGAGATAAAAGAGGTGATGCTGGATGGTAACATTAAAAGCGACCTCACTTGTTCTGTTACAGATCCCATTACTGGGGATTCTCTTTTACCTCTAGAGTGCTTTTGGAGTAACAAGCAAGTCTGATATTTTTGCTTGCACCTGCTTATCCTTTGGCCCATCAGCCTGTTCTCTGGTGCTTCGGTTATGTTGTTCAAAGAGATTTCTGCTTTCAGACCCCAGCTGCTCATCTCTGCCAAAAGTTGCCATGGTCTGAGCACTGTGTGCAATTGCTTCCTGTCCTATCAATGTCCAGATGAGACAGGTTCACAGAGGCTCCTCTGCTTAAAACATTTACACTGGCTGTAACAGACTTGGAAGGTAAGTTTAGCCTGAAGATCAGTGGGGACAGTAAACGTCAACTCTAGGTGCTGAGAAGTTGCTAAGGTAAGACTGTGGGTTGCAACTTTCTTAGATATAAAACTAGACCTGGGAGCAAGCGTGCACCATGATCTTACTTTTCCACACCCTCAGGTTAGAGTTAGCCTTTGGAAAGGGATGATGTGACCACTCACAGTCACAAACCCCTTGTCCAAAGCCTTCATTGTGATCCAAATAATTCAATTTCTATCTTTTTCTAGCAAAATATATAGACTTTTATCCTGCTAATGCAGTATTTAGGATCTTTTTCAGCACTAGCACACATCTGATGGGGGGGAAGGAAATTATTGTTTATATTTGTTTACTCCTGCACCCTCTGGGTTTGACAGTCTGCCAGGAAGCAGGTGCATCATTTGACAAATGCCTTACCGTGGTGTCCGCCTCCTCTGTATCTCCTTAGCTTATAATTTTTAATGGATTGATATATGGTATCTAAAGCAGAGGAAACGCAGCTTCTTGATGGTTCAATTTTTCAGCTACCAGAAAAGAAAGGAAAGAAAAAAGGTACTGAACAACTTTGCTGGACCAGATGGAGAATTTACCAGGTGCATCTGTAACTATGGAACATTCCTCATGTGTAGTTACTTTACCCTTTAATAACTGCATCACGTTAACTAAATCTTTAAACATAGGATCTGTAGAGAAAAAATATTGCTGAATGAGAGACGCTGAACACTTTTCTACTCATGACAGAAAAACAGAGGTCTGCACATCAATGCCTTTTTCAATTTCCTGGTCAAAAAGGGTGGAAGGGAAGATAGTGTGACTGATGGAATTGGTGGGTGGGGCGGGGAAGAGAAGAGTAAACACAGTGCTATTTTAAAGCAAAATTGGAAAACAGGTGACTGGGGATAGAAATTCTGATTTCTGATCTAAACCTTTTTTTTTTTCTTTTTTTAATTTACTTACTTGCTTGGACAAAACATTTGGTCTTCCTTGGCTTCCATTACCCCATTGTCTCCATCTCACCCAATGCTTCTCTCTTGTGTTTCACACATCTCCTTTTCTCCTCTTTCATGTTTTGTTTCACCTTATCTTCAGGAGATTAGGAGAACCACATGTTGATCCCTTGTCCAAATTGTTTTCCTTTGTGTGGTGGGTTCTTCACATGGTGACTCCTCTTCTACTTTAGATCTTTTTTCTTCTTCTCTGTGAATATAACTACACTGGTTAGGAAATCAGGCCAAGGTATGAGCTAGAGCATTGTACCACTGATTTTTCATGCTGCATAACTGCTAGCATATGCCCTGGCACAGTTTTATCCCATGTCAAGCTCTTGTTGACCAGACAAAGCCTAGGCATGGCTGGGGGAATAACACATCAGGGAAAAAATCCTAAATGGGGGCTATAAGGTCAAGATCAAACTGCATTTGGTTCCTGCCTTTCTACGCTATCTTCCAAAGCTATCCCTTGGCTTTCTCCTACATGGCCTCAAGCCAATGCCACAATTTGCAACAGCTACCCTGAGTTTCATGATACCAAAACAATAATGTCATTGGCTACAACAGCCCTTGTGTACTTTGAGCTGGAATATACACATAAATAATAATAAATATATCTTCAGGCCACCTCAGGGGGCACAGGGCTATGAAGTTTGCTTGTGGTCGAGGTCAGCCATTTTGCCTCCTGGTTTGTTTAGCAGCAGAAACATAGTCTGCATCTGTAAGGCTTGTTCTGCTTGTGACAAGGACCACTGCTGGTTTTGTGACTCTACCTTTATTACCTTTTTTTTTTTTCTTTTTTCTTTTTTCTTTCTCTTACTTGAATGGGAGTATTTATCCTGGTTTTTGGGTTCCTCCACTCCCACTCATGTCAGTTGGGTCTGAGTGTTTCAATGCCTTAGAGTATTTGTGCAGCACTGATTTCTGCTCTACACAGCATTCAGGTGAAAGGAAAGCTTGATATTTTTACCAGTTGCCTAAAGTCATCAAACAATGCTGTTTTCCTAGTTGAGGGTGTGATTAAGCAATTATTTTCTGTTTTACTCAATAAAGAGCTCCTTTTTGGCAAGGCTTAGGAAATGACACGAGAGGTAAGCTGGTGAAACTGGTCCATCATGGTGCCAGACCCACAGCTGGTGTCCATCAGTAACTCAAGGCCAAGCTGTGGCATGGTCCTTCCTAAATGGGGCAAATCAATGTGAAGAAGCAATGCGACTCCTTCCTCGTTGGGCAGTGACCTCTCCTGTGTCACACCAGTGCCCTTCCCTGGGCTCTGCTTCAGCCCCATGCACATTGTGGGTGGGAGAGGCTTGGGGCCAGGTGACCATGCGATATGGGGAGCTAAGCCACTTAGACTGCGAATGGTGTCCCTGCAGTGATTCGCATGCCGAATGGGGAGCACAATCTGATAGAGCAGAAGTTTAAAAGCAGTTCCTATGCCTGTTAGAAGCTACCTCTATGCCATTTCATCAGGTAAAAAAAAAAAAAAAAAGAGTTAAAACAGCCTGAAGGCCTTGTTCCTGGGTACAAGAAGAGTTACAGAGCAAGTTAGTGGTTCTGGGAGGAGGCAGTTGGCGTCTGGTGTGCTCCTTGTCCACGATGAATGTGGAAAGATTAGGAGAAATGGCACAGAGCTGCCTGATGTGGGAAAAACAAGCAGTTCTCAGAAAATGGAACTGCATTTTTCTGCTATTAATAAATGAGGACCCACTTTCTGGCCTGGAGGCCAACTGGCATAGTCTGGCAATAGACCGTGTAGCTCCCTGACATCAAGGAAAGCAAATTTAATGTGGAGCTAAACTCATGCTTCTCCTTTGCTGATAAATTCAGTTTGTTTCCTGCTGTTCAGCTGGAACAAATGCTTCCATTTCCCCTGCCCAGATATCAAACTCAGGAAATAGCTGAAACCCTGGAAGGGCATTTTTTATTTGCAATGTATAAAGAAATGTGTGTGTGTGTGTGTGTGTAAATTCATCACTTAATCTGTTTTAGACTGTTTTTCTGGCAAATACTTTTTCCTCTGATAACTTCTCATAGTCTTACAAGCTTTTTAAAAAAATACAGCTATGTATGATGAGCTTTTACACACTTGGTTTTACTGACATCAACAACAACAAGAGAATTGGAGAAGCAGTTACATAAGGTTTTTATTTTAGCTGCTTGCACCTGAATTAATAAATTAATATTTAAACTGGACATCTAACACCCATGAGAGTTGATTGTACTAGACTTACAGTTTGAAAATGCAGCTGCAATAATTTTGTTTGCCTCAAGCAGCAAAGGGTTTTTTTTTCTTATAGCAGAAGAGAGAGGAAATAATGAGAAAAGGAGGCTAAACAGAAAACTAAATACTGTCATATCTGTACACTGCGGTGAAATTATGGGGAAACCATCTTCCTGTGGATTTGCTCTGCACTTAAGCCATTAGAATAGTCTCAGATCTCTGCATCTGGTCTCTGCACACATTTAAGTTTGCTTGGTTCAGATTTGAAGCATTGCTCCATTGCTATGCAGAAATGAAAAACGAAGCTCGCATCCTTACAGCATCCACAGCTCATGTTCCTGACAGTGTCATTTTTTCTGCAAAGAGAATTAACCAGAGAAAAATGGTAAGTTTGAGGAATAGCGGGTGGAAATGGCTGGAAAACGTGTATACCTCCATGAACAAGGGTGGGTTAGTCAGCTTAGGTAACAGAGCTGACAGAGGCAGCAATAGCAACACTGAACACATGCCAGGCTAGAGACCGTACAAAACCAAACTGAGCTAGAGGCTGGGTCTTCACTTGTATGCTCCTCCTCTTAGACCAAGGCTATACGAGGCTTTTAAATCAGAAAAATGTTTACTGTTTCCATTTAAAGTTTCTGGAGAAAGAACTGTTATTAAAAGGTGGACTATGAAAAATGAAAACAAAGTAGTTAAACTTATTGGTTTGTCAGTTTTTCCACTGTGAAACAAACTGATACTCAGAACTGTGGAGCTGATATGCTAGATGCATTTCTAATGTCTTGGTCCCAAATCTTCTGACGCAAAAGAAATCCCCATCAGACTGGAAATTTCTTTATAATCATAGAGTCACGGACTCATAGAATACCAGGTTGGAAAGGACCTCAAGGATCACCTGGTCCAAACTTTCCTGGCAAAAGCACAGTATAGGCAAGATGGCCCAGCACCCTGTCCAGCTGAATCTTAGAAGTGTCCAGTGTTGGGGAATCTACCACTTCCCTGGGGAGATTATTCTAATGGCTGATTGTTTCATTGTGAAAAATTTTCCTCTTGTGTCCAACGGGAATTTCCCCTAGTGTAACTTGTACCAATCACTCCTTGTCTTTTCCATGTGACTTTGTAAAAAGAGAGTGTCCATCTTCTTTGTAGCCATCCTTTCAATACTGGAACAATAAGGGCAACCCACTCTCAGTAAAATAAACAGTGCATTTTTACAAACGAGTGTAATATTTTTCTGAACAAATGCTTTGCGATGGAGCCATTGAACACAACATTTTTAGTCAGATGCTGCAGAGAAAATCCAGAAAATGCCAACAGAGTAGTTTTACAAAGAATAATTCTGGACTAGGCTGTCAAGTCCTCTCTGCTGAGGTCTAAAGGGAACTGAGAAACTAAGACCAGGCTCAGTCTTGTGAATCACTGCTGATTTCCAGCTGTATTAAATGAAGTTTATAACACAGATGACAAAAATTGATTCTTTATGTGTGATGTCTGCTTCTTGTTTCTGCCGTTGTTAATCAGGTGTGACTGTACTGAGGTCATTGTAATTATACTGCATAAGCTAAGTTTGAGGAAAGATTTAGAGTCTATATTTTGTTTGACAGTACCTCTGTAATAGCTGCAGCTCCTTGTCTTGGAAAGCTGTGTGACAGAGTTTAGTTGTGCTACATTGCTCGCTCCATCCTGCAGCAGGCTCCCAAAGATGAGTTGGAAACAGTGAATTAGGACATCAATCCCACCCAAATAAAATTCATAGATGAGAAGAAACCTGCCATCAGTAAGCCTAAGAATCTCATTTCTATAGTATTAGATAAACTGGAAAGATGTTCTTCCAAGATACTGTGGCACAATGTGATGATTATTAGCTCAATTCAGTGACACAATTACCACAGGCCATTTAACACAAATGTATCCCCTGTTGCTATCCATTATACTAGTAGCTTTAATAATGTCAGTGCGTACAGCTGAGAGTGCTGCACGTCATGAAAGAAATACAATTATATGTTCCTAGCACAGCTCAACCGTACATTTATAATGCAAAACCTATGACGACACCTTACCACTTGGATATTTAGGAAAAGGCTACCTTGCATAACAGCTGCAGACTACTGAAATCAGATGTTGGGAGAAAATATGGGGTTTTTTTTTTTTCATCATCATTGACAGCCGTTAGTCACATGAACCATTGTCCTGTCCTCCTGGATCAGGTTCATCTCACCTGTCTTATTCATCTACCAATTCATTGTCAAAGTCTGAGCTAATCACCTTGGGCTCTGTAGAGTCAGTACAGATAAACACACATCTCCAGAGGGTGATTTATCTCTTCCTAAAAGGGATGCCTGGGATGGCACAGAGAAACTACGCCTTTACTTACAAGTAACTAGGTGAATCTTCTCATCTAGCCCTAAATATAATAATCATTTTATTAGTCTATACTCTGGTCAAATAAGTCCACTCTTTTCTCTTAAAGCCTGCCTGGCATCCAGAGTGACTGGGGGGTGGCTGGGAAGCCATGGAAATTTAATTCCCACAGGGAGAGCAATCAGAAGTGGAAGTACTGGTGCATCCTGGCATCAGGCAGCACTCCCACTCAAATCTCCGGGACTCACAGGAGTATGTGGGGTGTTACTCCACTAAGCTGCAGAGGGATTTGGTTACCTACTGCTAATTTAGGACAGATGTCTCTCACTGTCAGCTGCCAACCAGAGTCTTTCTGGCAGTAGAATAGGGAGAAGCCAACCCCAAACTCCACCCTCTCTCTGGGACTGTAACAATGGTAGCTGTATTTGTTTTACAGAAGTCATTTAAATGTTTAAATGAAATACATTAATTGTGACCTGGAGTTAATCTTTACTGAGAATTTTAAACTGTCTAACATGAAAAAGCATATGACCTAACCATGCAGAATGGTTTGTAGAGATGGGTACCGAATTTCTCCTCTAATAAAGGGCAGCAGGAACGATTGTTCTCTCTAAATGCAAAAGGGAGATAGGGTTATGAACCTACCAGAGGTTTAAATCACTCTAAAAAGGCTTTTAGAGTTGAGATCCTGTGTAATGGTAATGTAATGACACCTGACACAAGAAGGTCACTGAAGGGTCCCTCTCAATGCTGCAATCTGCACACTGTTACCCCGGATGCCTTCCCACCCCTTTGGAGAGCAAGAGGCTAATGCGTGAGCCTCCAACCTTGTGCTTGTTCAGACTGTGGCCTCCAGAGATGCTCTCATGTCTCCTGTGCAATCCCCTTGCTGCAGAAGGGAAGAATGGAAGAAAGACTGAAGCTCCGTCAGCATCAGCTGGCCCCGTGGCCAACAGAGCAAGGAAGTACCTTAAGTTACATTGCATGAGGGAAAATGAAATAGGGATTTGCTGGGTTTATGATAGACTTTGCAAGTCCCAGTTTTAATGAAATTGCCCAGGAACCCCAAGTAGCTGCTAAGAAACTGCTGAGGAAGCTCTTGAAGAAATCTTATTTCAATTTGCTTATTTAAGTTAGTTGAAAAAAGACCTCCTTATTATCTAATTTGTTGATGACTTCAGACACTTTCTGGAATGAACTCTTGCATAATTTACCTTATTGTTACATTATTTATAAGTCCTCATTCAATTTCAGGCTTGGGGTTTGGATGTAAGTCTTACATAATGAGTAGCTGGTGTCACTTTGTGTCAGAGGAATCAAAAGTGGTTTTGACAACCCAGGGATTGTCACTAAAGCAGCAATATAATCTGAGTTAATCTTTCATTGCTGAATCATTACAAAATGCTCCCTTGACATTACCTCATAGGAATCTAATAAATTATAATGTCCTTCATTAGTTGAAGAAAACAATTTCCCGAGGAGCATCAGCTGCTGGCTAATCTGCTCTCTAAACAGAAATCCAATATCTGTGAGTGGAAGCTGTGCTTTCATGACTTTCTAAAAGGATACATAAAGGATCCATTAAAGTTCAGTCCCGATACACAGATATGGGAAGACCCATGATGTTTACACCATGAGCTTCAAAACATGAGCACTTCCGAGACTGCTTAGTGATATACATTGAATTAAAAAATCCACTGAGGCTTTGGCTTCTACATTACCCCTGGGAGCTCAGGGTTTCCTATCACTTCCTGGCTAAGTGGTTTAAAAAAATGTATATACTGAGAAGAGTATATGTATATTGACAGAGTCTCCACTCACTGTGGTGGGGAGACAGCCTTTAGTGACAGGCAGATAATACATTTTGACAGAGAAAGGGTATCAATTGGTTGCTTGAGGTAATAAATCACTTCCTTTTGTTTAAAAGCCTGGTGCTAGCTGGCAAAAAAAGACTATTCAGCCTGTCCTGCCATGAGCTGAAATATTCTGTTTCTGCCTTGTTGTTTTGTTTACTACAGCAGGAAAAAAATTATTATTTGAGGTTTATTCCATGAGAGTTTGTTACTTAGTATGTCAAGCGTTCAATCAGGCAGGCCTTATTAATGTAAGACTCATCTAAGCAGTGTTCCCTGTGAAGTGTGCTGGGCATTTTAGATGGCATCAAATCCCTGTCTGTCATGATAAGATCCACTGTAGGAGCATTTGCTGCTGACTTCAGGCAAACAGATTTTTGCTCCTAGCCATATTTTAATGCCTATTTAGAAATAAAGATGTGGGTTTGAAATGGCTGTTCTTTGCCCCCAAAAAAGAAATCACTGCTTCCTATTAAAAAGTCACTAAATTTTTAAGTCTGATTGCCAGTACTCATAGAATCATAGAATGGTTTAGGTTGGAAGGGACCTCAAAGATCATCTAGTTCCAACATCCCTGCCATGGGCAGAGACACCTCCCACTAGACCAGGTTGCTCAAAGCCTCATCCAGCCTGGCCTTGAACACTTCCAGGGATGGGGCATCCACAGCTTCTCTGGGCAGCCTGTGACAGTCCCTCACCACCCTCATGGTGAAAAATTTCTTCCTAATATCTCATCTCCCCTCTTCCAATGTAGAACTGTTACCCCTCGTCCTCTCGCCACACACCCTGATAAAGGGTCCCTCCCCATCTTTCTTGTAGACCCCCTTTAGGTACTGGAAGGCTGCTATAAGGTCTCCCTTGAGCTTAAAAAAAAGCCCCAGATTTTTTTGGGTTCCATTCCTTTTAGATATTAATTTTTAGAAGCTGGGATTGGATTGGATGAGCATTTATACTTGAGATCAGTGAAAAATCCCAAACTCTACATAAACAGACATCAATACCCAGGTTCAAGCAAGCTGGCAGTAAGTCAGCTACCAAACGTTAATTGCTGGACCTTTGCTGAAAGCCCATTGGAGGCTGAAGCACATCATTCCCCAGCCCTGCTCATCAACACCCTTCCACACGGCAGTCTAGTGGGAATTTATTAAGTGGTGTACTTAATTATGTAAATACGATGACTTCTGCCTGCCCTCTGTTTGCACTTGCAAGGTTATTTATCTATTGATGGCTGTGGCCGGCTCCACACAGGCAGTCTTTGGAAATGTGTTGGAAAACAAGCTGTGCAGCCCAAGCCTGGGAGTTAGCAAATACTTGCTGTTACAGATCAGCAGGTAGCAAAGCATATGAACATGTCCTCATCGGAAATATTCCCTCAGGTGAAGACAGTCCATGAAGAGAAAGTAAGTGAAAAATGGGGGTTTGGGACAGGTACTTTATTTTGAAGAGCAGCCATCATGGACAGTGAAGTGCAGCTTTACAGTCCACCCTCTCCTATCATTCACATGACACCCAAGCTTGAGAACAAGTGTGGCTTTAAGCCAAATCAGAGAACTTTTCAGAGGGCAGGAGCTTGTGCACATACTGTATGTTAAGGAAGGATGGATGAGCAACAACTCCGATCACCAGCAGCTACCCTACTTCTGGCTCTTCCTGGTCACCGTATGAGCACTGTGCCCACCTACCACCAGGCTCATAGCCAAGTCCGCGAACAAAACACATGTAGGGTGTGGGTACATGCTATGTTTCCCAGCCACCTTGTTGCAGAATTGTGGACACAGAGGTCTCTGGAGTGGTCTTTTCCCCTGCGTTGTGCAGCTGGAGTCTGGGATAAGGGGAGACAGCCTGACTGCAGGATGCCACAAAAATAATTTTTTTTTTTTTTTTTAAATGCACTAACATTCATTCTAGAACAATGTTTACTGGAAAGGGGTTTGAAGAACACAATTTAAGGATCTTTAATCATATTTATAGGGAAATTGTCTATATTGACAGCTGCAGAGAAAACCACGAGTGAAAGTTGTATTGCGTGGCAGGAAACCACCAGAAAATTTACCAATGCTGAACATGCCCATGCCCACTCTAGCCTGGTCAGGGAAAGATGCCTACCTAAGAGTAAAGGGACTGCAGATAAATTACAAAATGATAATCTAGAGAGGGGAGTCCCCTTGCAAGAGCGGTTCAGCATTAGATCTGGAGATCTGCCTTCGTATGCAGTTAGTATCCAGATGTGGCAGCAGAATGCAGGTCCCCGTGATGCTGATGCAAGCTGCCTTGTCCTCGCAGCCCGGGTTTCAGAGGCTGGTCACACTCTGCAGCCACCCTCCTTACAATCTGGCTGCCTGAGTAGTGCTGTCCTTTCGGTGGTGCCGGCGTCCCAACCAAGCACGCCTGTCCCTTGCATTAATACGCAGTGGACTCCTGTTTGTCCATTTAGAGGAACAAGCATTTTTCAGAGGGCCTTGACTATGGCCCAATGTGCTGCAGATTTAACAGGTCTGACTGTGCCAGACTCCTGTTTTGCTAGGGCTTGTGAATACCTGAATGGCAGGAAAAGGATGAATTCAACAAGAACTATGGAATTTGAATTCATGGACACCCATTAGCTGAGTCACCATATGTTGTTGTCTCAGGTCACTTTTATAAATGAAGGTTCAGAATATATGTGTGGACAGTTTTTAAAGGTTTTTCTTTTCTCTTGAGCCATTTATGCATAGGTTTATCTTCTCCACTGGTCCTACAGGAGAAGACACAAATAATAGCTCTGTGGCTTGAAGTGAAAGCTTTATTTGGAATTTGAGGGCTAGCAAGAGACTTTTCTTTGAGTTCTTGACTTTTAGCAATAATTTAATTGTACTAGGTGTGTCAGCAGCTTGCTTAATGTCAATACAAAAAAAGAAAAAAAAGTGCATGCTGCTCAAGTAACTTTGGTTCAATAGGAAAGGAAAATAGTACATTGGTGCACTGTTGGGTGTTTTATTCCATGCAATTGCTAGAATATGGTGAAGTTTGCTGAGTTACATGACCATGATTGTCAGTTAAATAAAATAATTTTGAGTTACACTGTAAGCTGGCAGGAAGTGATAAGCTCAGTTTTTTGGAGGATGTGCGTTCAAACCTTGTGTCTTAGCCTTACCCATCAGGTGGATAATCTTTGAGGTTTGGTAAACATAGCCAAAAGGGCACAGATGTATCTTGCTGCACCAGTTTCTACCAGCACAAGCCCCAGAATTTTGTGACAATTATGAAACAATTCTGTCACGTTTGCAAACTTATTTGCATTGCATTTGCAATGAAAGTGCAGCAGAAAAAAAAAAGTGAGGAGACACCTCAAAGGAAGAATAGAAAAAGAAAAATACACCCACTCTCTCTGTGGTTTCAAACTAGAGCAGAACATCACAGATGAAAGGATCTGTTTTTCTTTTAATCTTGCAGTGCAGCTGTCTCATCTGTTGTCTGCAATGTGTCCATGTCACAGTAGTGAGATTCACCCTTTTCCAAAAGCTACATCCCTTCAACAGCAGTGATAAACAGTAGGCAGACAGTCAGGCTCACAGGGTCCTTGAAAATATCAACTCCCTGGACCGACACTCATTCCTGCAGGATGGCTGTAAATCATATTCCAACTTTTCTGACTCCCAGGGATCCCAAGGAAGCAGAGAAGAGCAACGCAACCTCCCCTGCCAAATGCTCCTGTGTGAACATGGCAGTCCCCAGCAGTGATATTTTTGGCTTGCTGCTTTTGGTATAGCAAATAACATTAAGTTGAACAGCTTCACCAGGAGGGATGCAGGTGTCCCCTTTGTGTTTAGCCCTGCCAAGGGGAAGGCAAACCCCTCTGGGATCTGACCGATGGCTGTTCTTGCCCTGTACTATGCCTCCACCATTGGATAACAGCAGGGAAAACATACAATGGGACTTCTTGAGTGTATTTTCTGAATACTCAGTACTTTAAGCTCAAGGACCTCCTGTCTTTTTTGAGAGAAGGACATGAGAAGGTGATTCTCCCTTATCACGTGCCACTCACAATGTGATCTGTCACATCAGTCGATTAGGCACAATAGTAGAAAATTTGTGAAGAATCGCATCCTCATAATCTGGATAAGCTCCACCAAACCAATATTTAAAGATTATAAAACCCCCTTTCATTGTGTTAGAGGAACTGAAAAGTTTGCTTTTCTTTGAGATTCTGATGCAAAAACCCCAGTTCATTGGAAGCTTTTTCTCTTTATAAGTAGGGGAAAATTAATATCTGGAGGATACAGTAAATTTGTCTAGCCCTGAGGGTGACACATTTGATAAAAAATAAATGAATACCACAAATCTTTAGCAATAAACTGGTTAATAATGTATTGATCTCTGAATTAAGGGACATGGTAAAAGCGCAATATATCTTTTGGGAGGGCACACCCCCATTTTCAGGCATTCTGCTTATTTACCTCAGACACATAAATCTGCATTACTGAGGAGGAAGTTTGGTACAGGGTAATAGCAACTGCTGATCCAAAATTTATTAGAGACTGACTTAATCATGTAGCTGGCACCAATGCCTGCAAGAAAAGAGAAAAGATGGGCTGTTTTTTTTATAGTAAACCCAACAATACAATATTTTTCTGACTCGCATAAAGAATAACAACTAGCTACCAAGAAGGGGTAGACCAATCTTCACTTTCCTTGTTTACACAACTATTGATTTCCATATATAAATATAGGCATAAAGCTTAATTGTCCTCAGAAAACTTAATTATCATGAATAAGAATTAACTTTGCCTTTTCAAAGCACTGCCTTAGTGGTATAGCTAGGATGGGAACCTGTTACCACTGAAATCATGGACAAAACCAATCATTGAGAGGCAAAAATCAAGCTCCAAACTCTCACTTGAGCTGCTTCGTGGCAAATGCAGTTGCTCCTGGTTCACCAACCCTACACTTGTCTTCTAGACCATACAAAATCCCGTTGTAACTCAGTGCCTATTAAAATTGAGACGGTTGCTCAGGCTGTCTTTGTTTCTCCCGTTAACTGTGATATTGCAGCACAACAAACCATAGCAGGTGCTTCCTAAGTTAGAGCCAGTTGTATTCACACAAAGCAACACTCCGGAGGCTTCCATGGTGCCAGCAACAGCTGCGGAGGAGGGTTTGCGCTAGGTCTGTTGAGTCAGTGCTAGACGTTAGATTTCATAAGATATGTAGAGGACTGCCAGAGCATTAACTATTGAGAATAAGAGAGGAAAGGCCTGCCTCTTCACCTTCACTTTGTTGGAATATTTCAGTAATTTAGACTTCCAGTATGCCATAAAACTGCATGGAACTTGTAAAGAGGAGAATGGGCTGCAGAAGGAAAAAGTTTGAAGACTGTTTTTGTGTTGCAAGATTAAATGCTACCTGCACTAGTAGCATGTATAATACTTCATTTAATAAAGCATAATTTATGTGACAGTTGCAAAATTCTCCCATGTAATCACCTAGCACATGGAGGGGAAACAGAAGAAAATAGTGTGTGCTTTTCTGCTCTGATGTCAGGCCCGTTGCAGGTAGTTTCAGGAGTGCAGCTCACTCCGAGACCCTTGTCCACAGCTCCCAGATGACATTTTCTAAAAGCCCCAGTGCCCTGGCCATTGCTGTCTAGTGCCAGACCAGTCTGGCCACGTTCATGCCAGTAAAGTCTTTATCTTCTAAATTAAGAATGGAGCTGCACCTGGAGAACAATCATTTGCCCAAATTAACACTTAGGCTAAGGCTGGGGGGTTTATTGGGTTATCTCTACAGCAGTAACTAAACAGAGACAAATTTTGAATGCAAGCTCCAGTATGCGGTTGTCTATATGACTTAATTGCTTTAGCAATGCCACAATGTCCAGGCACACTTTCGAAGATATCATGGGACAAGGAGGATTCCCTATAGATGATATGGATGAGGCCACCGTGTAGGGTAGAGGAAGAGAGCCCAGCAGCTGAGCTAGGCTGTATTGCTGGACCTTGGGGGCAGAGAAAGGAGCCTGGCTGGGACAATGTACTGGTATAGATGAGACCTTTGTGTCCGCTTTGGAATTCTGAAGAAGTATTGTAAAAGTACTGCAAGCACAGCAAGTCCTGAATAAATGTGTTTCTGTGGTTAGCAACATATTACTTACAAAAAACCCTCACAAAACCAACACTGTTTAAGAGTTGCTGTTAAAAAATGGAAACAATTATTCTCTCCATGTTTGCAAAGTAGTTTCTGTAAAAGTGAACATTTATATTACCAGAAGTGTGTACGGACTCTATTTTTCAGTGTTTCTTGTTATTACTGCAGAGATTTATGTATTACAGAGAAATTTTTCTATAGCCTTGCCTGTTTGCTTGATCTCAAAATGAAAAAATAATCCTGATTTGTACATCACTACTTATTGCTATAAATGTGACAGGGATGCTGCAAACAATATTATCACCTGCATCATCTGATGTGTGTCCCTTAGTGCTAGGCATACATTACTTTTGCCTACTTGTTTCTATGTTGTCAAATTAATTACAAGCTTTTTACAGTAGAGGCTTTACCTCCACCTGTATTTTTGTGTCACCTTGTCAAACTTTTCATTTTTGTTTCCTGGACAATTAAAAGAAAGGACAAATTAATCAGCTAATTCTTGGGAGAAGAGGGAGTCCTGTTCAGGTAGTCCTGAACCAAAAGGATGATTCTGAAGTAGCCTGGTGGAACTGGCCCTCAAAAGGCCCCTGTGGTGGCACATACGCAGAATGTCCCACGATCCTCACACTCATCTTCTACCACCAGCAGTATCTCAAAAATGATTGCAGAAAGCCATGCTCTACTTCTGTGTCATAGACACGTTAAATAGAATGAAGGGCTTTATTCTGGCCTAGGATCTGATTAGATGACTCTACTGTGAAAAGACAAGTTGTGCTATGACTGATCAAGCTTTGGTTTAGATATAGATGCACTTCTAGGGGAGCGGGGAAAAGATCACCTTTAATATCATAGGGGAGCATGCTGAACTGTTGCTGTGACATTTGACAATGAGTCTGCCACTCTTCGTCTGGTGGCGTATTACTTTACTCAGTCATCTGACACAAGAATGCTGGTTGGACACATGCAGAGCAAAGTTTGGTTCAATATGAGAGACAGAGGTGAATTTTTATGTTACTGGAACTGAAATCATGACTGCTCCACACTTGGGGAGTAGCAACAGCGGTCCCATTGACTTCAAAGGGAACTATTCTCTGAGTGCTGTCACTGCTGGCTCTTAAGCCAGGAGTCCCATACTCCCACCTCTGTCTAACTCAGCACCAAAACTGTTGTTTACACTCAAAGGTCCCAATAGCTTTGTTCTAGCTTGTGTTCATAGCTTGAAACATTTCTTCATTTCTCCATATTTTGGACAGCTCATTTTTCTAATGCTTTAAAACAGCCCAAAGGGTGAAACTCGTGCAGAAATGGCATCATTCCTCAATAGGATGTTCTATCGATTTCAGGTTAGCAAACATCATCTTAGAAAGGCTAATGTTAGCTTGATCTCGAGAAAACTGAACTGGGGAAAACGATAGCAGGAGTCTTGAAAAGCACAGTTTTGCTCAGGCTGGGGAAATAGACTAGCTAATGGAATACTGCAGGGCTCTCTCATGGCTGAGCATGGCAGCAGGATTCATCTGTTCATATTTTTATCATTTGTCAACTTGATGGATGTGCCGCATATGAGGAGAGCACATTGTTATGTTTAGACGTTAGTTTTAATGGGAAGAGAATAGAGAATTCTCTCTCAGAGGGGGGATGTACTGAACAATTCTGGTTGCCCTCCAGACAGACCAGCCTTCTCTAGGGTGCCATCTGACAAAATATTTAGGTATGAACTATTCAGTAGGTCTAAGCATGTGAGTAAATTTAAGTACAAAGCTGATTTGCTGAAAAGGTGGGAATTGCACACGCAGGCTCTTAACTGTGAGAAATAACATTATACTGTAAAGACAGCTGTTTTTTATGTTTATATTCTGTGCACATTTGGAATTACATTTTCATTCAGCATCCTCATGATGTTTGAAATAGCACAGGGAGAGGCTACACAGAGGGGTACATTTGAACCTGAGCACTCTGACACCTTTATCTGTAGATTTACATAATCTCGAGTGTGTACTCCTGCAGTTATAATTACATGCATTCATCATCTTTTGATGACATATTTCCATTACATGACATCTTTCCAGTGTCACTGTGTGCTTCTCAGCACAGATTGGTTTTTTCTGAAAAATAAACGGGAGATAATAACAGTCTTCCCACCATCACATTTTATGACCTGAACTTTTAATGTCCATAAATAAAAAAGGTGAGGACTGTTGTGCACTACTAAGGCCTTGAAGTTTTCTCTGATCATTCTAAAGAAAGGTTTTGAATCATTCAAGGGCAGAGTATTATTTCCTTATGAGCTCAGGCTTTTGTTATGGGAAAAATTAGCTTTCCTGCTGGTAGAGAAACTTCTTTGGAGACCTTCTGAGACCTTCTTTCTTGCAATAAGAGAAATCTTGGGTTGTCATTTGATGAAGGAAGAGGAGACTGAACTGGAACAGTACTTCAAAAATTGCAATACACAGATTGTCCTTGAGCCATCACCTTCAACAGCAGAGGAAACTGGGGCACAGAGCAACGAAGTGACTTTACTGAAGTCACCCAAGGGCAGAGGCAAATGCAATGATGCAGCTCACCTGTCTCCTCTTAGCAATGCCACATGGAATTTGAATATTGTCAGCCACTCTGTAAAACACAATAATCATTGGACAAAGCCAAATACCAAATGTATCTAGGGGATTTCTTCTTTTCTTTTCCTTTTTTTTTTCTTTCCCTTAATAATTTTTGAGCAAAAAAAAGGAAATTAATTGAGTAACTCTGCTATTTGTCATGAAATGTGTGTTCATCCAGGCTACAGGTTCTGTCCCTTCTCCCATTGAGCAAGTAGATATTGTGAGTAGATATTGTGAAGCCTGCATGACATTCTACATTACCTAGGTGCTTTTTTTTTGTTCTTTTTATTCTCAGTAGAAAAGGTAAATACCCAGTGAGCCTGAAGAGTGAACTGCTCTTTCTTTCACTTGATAGCAAGAAGATGCATGTTAGTGCTTTGAACAAAATGCAGAGGTTTTGTGCGCAGGTATCCTCAAAGCCTGAACACGTGATTTCTATTAATCTTGAGAGAGGGTGGGGGGAAAGAAAAGGATATACAGACAAAGAGGGAAAACCTGTAAATCATCTTGCTCAGGGGAAAGTTTAAGCTGATATTCTTTAGCTCAGAAATGGAGATGTAGATAGAGTATTAGACAAAGGCTGCACAGACTAACTACTCTCCCAGGTAAAGTACTCAAAACCATCAGTGAAAAAGCCTGCAAAAGACAAGGTGGTGCAAACATTTGAAGAACTCTTTGAGAAGGTTTGAGCTGAGTATGCTAAGGAGATGCACCAGTGTCCCTTCCCTGCTGGCTAAAACATGCTTTTGGCAGGTTCACCTGCCCATCATTCTGCTCTGCAGCGAGTGTGATGTTCTGATGTTTCCAGTCAGCAGTAGAAGAAAAAAAACCCACAAACCCACAGTCCACTTCTGCAGCTAACATAGCCAGTAAATCACACCAAATACGGTGTCTAAGAATCTGCTTGACTAACAGTGAAGCTTCCCAGACACACTGAACCAAGCCTTCCCAGCAATCACACTGCATTCCAGGGAATAGAGCTTCATGATTGTTGCAATGCGTGATTGATGATACCATCCGCTTCAGCACAGCACAGAATTAATGGAGCATCTGGAAAATGAAAACAACTAACATTCACTACTCTTTTGTCATGGAGAAAATGAGCTAATGATAATAATAATCTAGTTTCCAGACATTGCACACGCACCCTGCAATCTTAAGTACTCAGGCCTGGAAATAAAAATGTGAGCAACCTTATGCACATGCAACTGTGTCCAAGGAACCTTCAGCAAGTGATTGAGGCTTTGCGAAAGTTAAGACTGTCCATGACATTTTAATTTGCCTCTCTTCTGTGCCCATGTGCAGAAACGGTCTATAATTCTGTGGGCACATTTTATTTGGTTATATGGGGGCATGGCTTGCTTGGTTAACAGCATTACTTTCAAGATGATGGACTGTGGGGGTAGGTTGATATAATCCTTTCCTTAATTATTGCAGAAATTGAAAACTATGTAGTGATGGAGGCAGATCAATATTCTGCTTCATTATTAGTTTAAATGAAAATCAGCATAATTCCTTGGAGGTCAAAGTAGCTGACTGTGTTTTTACCTTATGCCCACAAGGTACTGCCCACAGGAAATACATACTTTCTAAATAATCTCAGGAGTTCTCAAATCGCTAACACTTCACTGGCTGATTACAAGTCCACGTGGGAGGCTGCAGTTCTGCCTGGCTTTTTTCTGAAACCTCGATATCTTATTGTTTCTCTGCAACACTTCTTCCCCCTCCTTCCTTTCCCCATGTCAGCAGAAGAACTGGGTAGCACCCAAAGTATGTGGCTTGATGCAAATCAGCAACTATTTGCAAATGAGTGGATAGCAACAATCCCCAGTATGTTGGACCTGCTGGGCCCACACCCCAAGCCCACCTGCTGTCCTGCCTTCCATGTGGGCATCAGAAGTGTCTCCTGCAGTGTGAGGGTGGAAGAAAGAGGAAAAGACATTCTGTGGACATCCCTGTTATGACTGCAATCTGGTAGCTCACCTCTCCCTTCTTTCAGTCATCTTAAGGTGCAGGACTCTTTTTCTTCACTTCAAAAACTACTTCTCGATCCAACCCCTCCTCCTCCTTCCAAAACTCCTCTCAGCATGGTCACAAGTGACATCCTGGTCCCCTCAACAAGAATTCAATAGCCAAAAATTGCTGAGGAGCTCAAAACAAGACAAAATGATGCAAAATAGTGTCTGGCAGGCCGCCTCAAGAGGGAGAACAGTGTCTAGAGCAATGCCTTTGGTGAACATCCTACCTGGGAGCAGAGTTGGAAGGGACCTTAAAGATCATCAAGTTCCAACCCCCCTGCCATGGGCAGGGACACCTCCCACTAGACCAGGTTGCTCAAAGCCTCATCCAGCCTGGCCTTGAACACTTCCAGGGATGGGGCATCCACAACTGCTCTGGGCAACCTGTGCCAGTGCCTCACCACTCTCATGGTGAAAAATTTCTTCCTAATATCGCATCTCCCCTCTTCCAATTTAGAACTGTTACCCCTCATCCTATCGCTACACTCCCTGATAAAAAGTCCCTCCCCATCTTTCCTGTAGGTCCCCTTTAGGTACTGGAGGGCTCTCCCTGGATCCTTCTTTTCTCCAGGCTGAACAACCCCAACTCTCTCAGCCTGTCGTCACAGCAGAGGTGCTCCAGCCCTCTGATCATCTTTGTGGCCTCCTCTGGACCCGCTCCAACAGGTCCATGCCTTCATGCTACAAGCATTGCCCCTGTAGCAATTACCTTCAGGCTCTTAAACATCACTCACTGTCCCTCTGGCAGTAAGAACCTCACAAATGAGGTTGTGTTTCTCCATGCAGCTCGGGTGGCCATGCTCAGTGCAAGTGTATTGGACACATAATTTATGTGTTGGACTCTTGCAAATCTTTGTAAAGTGTATGCAACCTAAAGGTTTTGTGGTCTTAAAGATATAGTAAAAAGGTGGGTGCTTTTCAAAGAAATGGTAAGTAAGTGTTGCATAATTGTCAATAAATTGATTTTGCTGTCACCGCTGAAGGATGAATGAAATTTCTCAACAAAAATTTGAAAGACATAAAATATGTGTATATACACACATATATTTTTCATATATATATATTTATATATGTGCATACACAAATGGAATGACATACTGATGCCTCTTCCCTGTGGGGAAAAAAAACAAACCCAAACTTTCTTTTTGCTAAAACTTTCCATTAAAATTATTTTTTCAAATTATAAAAAATATTCTTCCTTTCTGGACATTGATTTTTTCCTCTTCCCCATGCGGGTTGAAAAGGATGCTGCAAATGGTTAAGTTTTCAGTGCAGGTTTCTTCAGCAGCATGATTTTCATTCGAAGCAGGAGTACCTGAGGGCTGAATGACCAGAGATCACTGTTCAATTTTACACTCTGGATTGGTATTACTATAGACCATATCAAATATAGATGACAATGAATTAAAATAGTTTCTATTCTCTCTCCAAACTCATATGTTCCCCAAAGAAGGGTTTGGGGGTTTTTTAAGTTGTGAACCCAATCAGAAATAGGCACTGTGAATGCATAAATGTCATATCTTTCCAGTTGATTCCATTCAAAATTTTATATGAGTCTGGGGGATTAAATTATGAATTGTTCTGATGTTCATAGTAATAATTTCTGTATGAAAAAGCAAAACATAAATCAGAAGAAATGTCAGGGAGATGCATTACATACTAGAAAATTAACATCATCTCAAAACCTTTCATTATGAAAAAATGAATTATTCAAGAGTAATTTTCTTGGGTTCAGGCTGTATTGGGCTGTACTCTCTTGATTCAGATTAGAAAACTCTGAGTTGCAATGCAGTGATATGAGTCAGGACCTCGTCCCCTGTTCATAACTTGCATTCGCTAAGGTGATATGACTGTCTAACAGCTTTTGGTGAGATATTATTGACATTTCAGGGAGGACCACAAGAGTAAGGAGCAGCAAAGAGTAAGGAATAGATTTTTCCTAAGTACTAAAAAAGAAAGGCCCAAGCTAGGGACATTTCTGAAGGGCGTGATGACATTACAGTCATCAAAGACTTCCTCTATGTCAGATGACAGACCTTCAAAGCGAGAATTGATGTGTCTGTCTCTCCTGAAGAGAGAGGGATTTCAAAGCGATGAAGAAACAGCATCCTCAGTGATCTAAAGTTCTGTGGGATGAATCTAGGTCTTACTGACCTTCCAAAAGCCATACAGGCTACCTCTGTGGTAGTAAATGAAACAAGACCAGGCCTTGGACCATTGTAATTACTACGAAAGCTGGATCCTGTAAGAAGAGGGAGGGTGGACCTCAGGGGTCCGTTTGGATTGCACAGAGACACCTTGCTTCAGTGAGAATTTGAACTCTAGTTCAACAATTTCTTTCCTTACAGAGTAAGTTCACCATAGGTAAGAATGAAGTTCATTGCACGCTAAATGGATTTTTTTCACATTACAATGAATCAAGGCAATGAGGTACTTGCATTTTCGTTCCTTGTCTAGATGCTTTTACACTGCTGTTCAGCATCCAAGTTATACAGTCTGTCAAATAGCACCAGATACACATTATTATTAATGCACTAGTGTATTCTTTTGCTTTTGTTATGATGAATCTGAATAACGGAAACTAGAAAGGAATGATAATGACTACAATTTCAGAAGGGCCTAATACTTGTTTCTTCACTCTCAGAAGGTGAAGCTAAACTCTTCTTGATATATCCATTCATCTTGTCTTGGTAGTGGCAGATGACTTAACATGATGTGGGAGCCTCAGACAGTGGCTTGGGTTGTTCAAACTGCGTAACAGGAAAAAGACTTTCTCCAAGATGGAGTAACACTGGTACAGATCACTCAGACAGCTGCTGACATCCCCATCCTTGGAGGTTTTCAAGAACTAGCCAAAGCCATAGGTCACCTGATCTAGAGCTGGTGACAGTCCTTCTTCAGGCAGGAGGTTGGACTAGAGACCTCCAGAGGTCTGGTCTCTTGTACCAGTCTGTCTACAATTCTGTAACAACTTCATTTTCCACTGTTTCTCACCTTAGTTGTTTGTGCTTGTCAAAAGTGTTCTGATTCTTAATTCCCTCATTCTAGGAGCCAGAAAATACCTAAGTAATAAAGATATCTTGATATTCCCATGATTATGGGACCACACAAATGGAGTCCAATGTGCAGCAAAATTGAGAAATACTCTTATTTTCATCAAGAAAAATTGAAATACATTATTTACTGGGGCTTCACAGTATGCAATGTACTATAAACTCAAAGAATGCATTCTCTTATTACTCATATTGCATATTTTGCCAATATCTTGTTGGGTGTGATGATTTAAAATGCTTCCCACTCATTTACAATGGAAGAAATGTTTTTGAAATATTTTCCAGCTTCTTGCCTGGACTCACATCATGACAGTGTTACATCTACCTGAAACTTGTGTTGAAATACCCACTTTTGAGATATGTTTTCCACTGCCTGCAGACTGGGATGGAGTTGGTTTTTTATATCACAGTCAGTTACAGTCACAGACAGACAGATAAGTCAGGTTTTAAGCATCCAAATAGTTTAGTTTGTCCAAAATTGCTGTTTCGCACCTGTTCTGGTATAATGCCAGACTTTCCTGAACTTATCAATCCTTTTTGCAATCAAAGGTGTGTGATAGTCATAAATTTAAGTCTATTATGGCCAAGAAATTGTTAAGATTAGTCCTTCATGTAGAGAATCAGGATTTCAGTTTCCGAAGTCTACACTGTCTGTGAAGATGAATGAACAGAGTCATGGTCAAAGTATCATATTTTCTCAGTATGAATAGCTGTGTCACAGCTGAGGAAGCTTTGAGGAATCTTTGACCCATGCAGAGTGATGCTTCTTCCCTGACAAGAGAAAACACAAATTGTGTTTGGGTATATCAGGCTTCCCATGCTTGCACACCCACCTTTGGTAACCACCAAGGTTAGCAGAGATAGAACCGTGCAAATATCTCTCTTCCTGGCCATTTGTCACACGAGTGTTTAGGGGGCAGCACTGTTATGTACCCATTGCTCTCTTTCCCCTACACCATCCACAGGTACAGTCCTATAAGCCAGTCCTGAGGTGTTTAATTCTTCTGAATTTCTGTGTATGAAGAAATCACAGTCTTATACCCGTTGACCAACAGTCATATTCCAGTATCATAACTGATTCTGTCCTTAAGAGTAACATACAATGAAAACTCGTGATCCTAGCTCTTCAATTCTTTTAATAAAAATGGTCATAACAGCTCAGATATTTTCCTGGGAGAATACGTCTGCGGAAGCATCTTTTCTGCACAGCTCTGGTTACTTAAACTCTACACAAAGCACTTGATTTGGGGGAATGGTGGGTCTGGGTTTGCAGAAGAACCAATTTCCGCCACATAATTACAACTTGTGTAAGAAGTGATCTTTTTGTCTTGTTTTAAACCAGATAATTTAGGTGAGGATCCTCTTGATTAAACCATTCCCTGCAGTAAGTATTCTATTGTTTCCTGTTTCCAAAATCCACCCACCCCCTGCACCCTAAACCAATCAGACTTTGGCATGTTTGAAATCACTTCCATCTTTTGGACCCATGCATGTTATTGTATTTATAAGTAGCAGAATCACAGATCTTTTCTTAGTTAAGTGTATTTCAGAAAAAAAAGAGAGAGAAAATATGACATATGGAAGGATTATTCTTTCAGAAGGCATAATAATGTCTGTTAAGCACTGTTGTTCCTTACAGTTCCTTACTGAGTCTCCTTACTCTGAGACAGTAAGACCTTGTTGGTTTTGGCTCTTAATAAATAAATGTGTAAGAGAAAGGAAAAGAAAAACACGGAGTAGTGAGTGTACTTCGCTAAAAAAGTTGGTACAGAAGGGTGATAAAGCTGGTGAGGGGTCTGGAGCACAAGTGTTCTGAGGAGTAGCCGAGGGAACTGGGGTTATTCAGCCTGGAGAAAAGGAGTCTGAGGGGAGACCTTCTCACTCTCTGCAACTACCTGAGAGGAGGCTGTAGTGAGGTGGTGGTTGGTCCCTTCTCCCAAGTAACAAGAGAGAGGAAATGGCCTCAGGTTGCGCCAGGGGAGGTTTAGATTGGAGATTAGGAAAAATGTCTTCACCAAAAGAGTTGTCAAGCATTGGAACAGGCTGCCCAGTGAAATGGTGGAATCGTCACCCCTGAGGTATTTAAAAGATATGTAGACATGGTACTGAAGGACATGGTTTAGGGGTGCTTTTGGCCGTGTTAGGTTTATGGTTGGACTCGGTGAGCTTAAAGGTCTCTTCCAACCTAAGTGATCATGTGATTTTGTGATAAAGGGAAAAGAAGAGAAAGGACAATCTGAATACATTCATCTGTGGACATCAGACTCCAAAGCTCCCTTGGCTTTGTTCAGAAATTGAGGTTTTACATGTGTTCACATAACAGAAAAACTAGCTGAGGGCAGGTATTATTTTTCTGGAGAGAAAACTGAGAAGAGTATAGTGAAAAGAGTAGGTGCCTCAGTGGCAGAGAGAGACCTGCACTGGTGGGCAAGAGTGGCAAGGTGACTGTCAGTACCACAGACATCACTTCTGTTTGGAACAGAATGATGTGAGAACGGTGGTAGGTGTGGAGATGTACCTGCACAAAAGACAGCCTTGCAATGGGTAGCAGTCCCTGTGACTTCTCCTGAGAGACAGTCTTGTCTGCTCTTCACAAATGCCCAAGGTCAGCCACTGCAAACTGAGAGTGAGACCACCACCGTATTTTTTACCTCCTGCTTGAAGTGCTCACAGACCACTCTCTTTTTCCCAGAAGCCTAACCAAGTGTAAAAATTTCTTTTTTTGGAAACCCTGCATACATTGCAGCCTCCAGGCAAACATGGAGGGCATGATCCTGCAAGGTGCTTGGAGACTTGGCAGTCCTTGAAGTTGGAGCTTTATGAGTCAAGTGTGCGATGCTTCCCACTTCAGCTCTTTCATGATGTTTTTGCCTTCACTGATTCCTACTTCCAGGAGGAAATCCTCCATTTAATGTAGAAGGATGCCTCTGGCTTTTCCCTCCTGCCAGCATCTTCAAAAGCATCAGTGTTAATTAATTCTAATTAAAAGTGAAAATTCATCAATTATCAGTCATTCTTGCACACAGATCTGTGCTGTGCTTGAAATACCCTATTTTCTGTGTGCGTATTTGCCCCAGTATAATCATCCTTCTACCTGTTCACTCATAGTTAAAAAATGGGGTGGTTTTAGTAAAATAAAAAGCACCATTCACACTTACTCAGTGCAGGCTTATTCATGCTGTTGAACTTCCAATTCCAGGAGATAATTCCTCTTGGTTATCACCTTACTCACTTCTCCTGCCACCTACATTTAATCTCAGGTTCCCAAGTTCCCTGGAGGATCCTGCCGTGTTGCTTTGCTGTGTCCTGCCCACCCTGCCTCCAGCCACATGGATTTCCACATGTAGTGGGACATACTCAGGGCATCAACAGTTCCTCTGTCGGTGGCTCACTAATATGGCATCTGTGCCTATGACAAATCGGTCTCTTTCTGCAGACCCTGAGAACATTAATGTAACAAAATCCGTAATTTCAGGGTGCCTTTTACTTCCACGGAAAAAGCCTAAGCTCTGTCAGGGTTACTTGCATCCTGTCCTGAGAGTGCAATTAGGGTACATCACAGTTGGGCCACATGCAACAGGTTAGACTTTTTCTTCGCATTCAGCTGATGGATGCAAGGGGCTTTTCAGGATTTTACAAACTTTTTGGCTGATCCAGGTGAAGGACTCTATCGACAATTAGTTATGAAAGCCTTGCTATGTTAGTGAGGGGAGAGATTTTTACCAATCCACTAATAACAGTGTAGGGTGGACTTAATGACCCATGTACATGGGAACACACATGCTCAGCTCCAGAGTAGTATTATTCCTATGTCTGCTTTTTTTTCAAAAAAACGACCACCAAATTGAAATCATAATTTCGTCATTCTGCAAGGTTTTGTCGCTTCACAATCCTTGTTTTATTTACGGCAAAACATGTAGCTCTGCTGACTTCAGTAGGATTAATTATATGTTAATGCTTGCTAAAAATCTGCATTTAGCAAAATCCTTTGAAAAATCTTAGGCAGTGTAAATAAAGGCAGAATACTGCCCATTATGCCTCACTGCTCCTACTGCTTCAGCAGCTCACTGCTGCAATAGTAGATTTGTCAAATTGCACCTTGTATGAAATCTATTTCTGACTAATGAAAGAAAAAATGCTTCTTATTTGTTGGGAAGGGCCTGTGTGCTGCTTCACATTGTGAAAATGACTGGCAGTTTCCGAAGAAAAGCTGCAGCTTTGTAATTAATTTCAAATTGGTAGAAACATATTTTTACTTGGCAGTTTTGTTGCACTCAATTTTTTAACAGTCCAGTCTTTTCTCATTTTTAATATTTCCAATCAATATTATCTCATTATTTTATTTTAAAGAGTCTTAAGTTTTGATGGTTTTCAATGCCTGACTTGGTTAATCAATCAGAACTAAACACTGACAAGAAAGACAGACCAGCAGAAATGAGATCAAATCCTCAAAAAATAACAACAGAAGATAGGAAACCTAGAAAGGAAATAAAATTTCAAAAGATACTGTAGCAGCAGCTGAGTTCTAATAAGAAGCAGTCCTTGCAAATGTTTCAAAATATTCAGAATGAAATCTGAGCCAAAAGCAGGAATATCTATTGCTGAAATGGGAAAAAAGATGTGCTGTACCAAAAGCAACATCTGACTCATGAATTTTTATGCCTTATTTAACCAATAGAAGCTGCTGGCCAGCGTGGTACCCAAAATTACTTGCCTGTAGTAGCAGTAATATCTGTATCAAGGTGATGGGGGCTTTGGCAATCACGAAAGAACACTTTACAGCCATGTCTGCAAGCCAGCAGAGCCGATCAGACCAGATAGCGCGTGCCGGGTGATGATCCGGAGCTGGAAATGCTCTCGACAGTGTTGGGCTGTCAGACAAATCTGTTGGCGCAACAGAGGGAGGCAGAGATGTAGCAGATGCTTGCAGCAGTTGCATAAACTTGTGGAGGAGGTGATGGTGAAACTGGAAGTGAGGTGCTAGGCGGAATGAATGCGGAAGACATTTTAGGACAGTCATTGCTTCTTGTTTCAAGAAAAGGTCTGTATGTGGACCTCCAGGGAAGAGCTCCTGACTGGTGACTTGCAAGGAGCAAGATACTACCTTGAATTATCAAATACAGGGTTGATAGACCAGGTTAAAAATCCCTTTTGCCATCAGTAGTTCCCCATATCACTCTGAGTTGGATCTTCTGAGGCACTCAGCCTTCAAGAAATTACGTTAACCATCATGTTTCTGCTTGGGGCTTCACCCTCAACCCTTCCCTTTCCTGTGATGTGCTGCAGCAGCAGTATACGTGTACAACTCAGTCCATCGTCAGAGCTATGTACTACCAGTTTCCCACCAAAGTGATCTGAAAACCTGAGCTGCGAATAAAGAAAGAGACCATACCTAAAAAATATTCATGGAAGATATAGCAGAAAGCAGAGGAAAGTGTGGACTGGGCTTAAGGAATGGTCATTGTTACTCATTTTGGGCCTTCCAAATCCATTTTTTTCTGGGTTGCGTTCAAGGTTTTCAGCCTGCGTTACAAAACGTACTGTGCAGTCATGTGGATCAAGACAAGCAAAGCACTCATTCTGCCTGGGGTTTTCAGACCAATCTGACATTTTCCAGACAGACACAGCTGTGCCAGAGTGGTTAGAAAACTGGAACAGCTCTATTACAGTGTTAATTTCCATGGTTATATTTCACTTTCTTCTGAGTGAAATGAAATTAATTGGTACTTGTTGTTTTTTTTAAACTAAACTTTAAAAAATAGACTTAATCAAAAGTCTTAGCTGCTTTTGTTCAAGTATTGATGAGGCTGTTGTGCTTGCTGTGGATGGGAATTCTTTCCCAGCAATGCTTAACAAACCCAAGCACTATTTCTGTGATGTGATGTGTTAGTCTATGTTTTATTTATTCAGTGTCTTTCACTGGATGATTTAACACTGTACATAGTAAAATGTCCATGAGCTTAAAAAATTTCCAGACAACTTTTCAAAAACTATTCTATTGAAAAGTATGAAATAAAAATAAGTAAGCTTTGTCTCAAGCATGAGCCCAAGTTGCAAATGGGAGGATGGACCAGGGAAATATTGAAATAAATTAAAAAACATTGCACTCTCCTTGGGCAGCCTCATCTGTATGGACTGCAGCGTTGGTGTTAGTTAAGAGTAATATGCTTATATTTCATCTCTTAAAAAAAGTGTCACAAGGGGGTTGCAATTGTATCTGGACCTTACTGTTACGGCTTGTACTGTCCTTCATGGTACAGAAGTGATAGGACTCAGGTTGAGTGAGCATAAGGAGCTTTTCTTGTTGAAGTTGCAGGACACAAGCAGCATCCTATGAGTGTTTCTGTTTCTCTATGACCTTGACTGAAAGCTAAATGTACCTCTGTCTCATCAGGGCCACTATTCAGGGTTTTTGTTAAATTCTGGGATATGGAAGAGAATAATGAAGATGTTCACAGAATAACTCACTCCGGAAGGGAGCTCTGCAGGTCTCCGGTTCAACCTTCTGCTCAGAGCAGGTTTAACTTCAAAGTTAGACCCGCTTGCTCAAGGATTTCCTTGCTTTCAAGTTTTGAATATCTCCAAGGACTGAGATTTCACAATTTCTCTGGGCACTTGTCCTAGTGCTTTATCACTTGGAATTTATTTTCCTCTTATAAAGCCAGAAATTCTCCTGCTGTAACTTGTGTCTGTTGCTTCTTTCCCTTACACTGTCCACTTATGAGAAGAGTTGGGCACCCTTTCTGCAGTGGAAGAAAACTCCGAGAGCCCTTTTTAACCTTCTTTAGTTTAAAAAACCCCAACCAGTTCCCTCCAGCCTCTCCCAGCAGTGGTTTTTAGTAGGCATCTCATTAAAAGACAAACGTCGCACACACAGGGTGAACCAGCCCAATCCTGCTCACAGCCAACAGTGAGGATGATCCCTGTGCCTTAAGGTACAAGGTACAGCGGGGGACAAAGATACCCAAATATTAATCTTGTGGAGGCAAACGGGGATGCTATGATCTAACTGGCTGGGACTGGACCTGGCAATACCATTCAGCTGTGAAAACTGAAAGGGATGAAGGTAGATAAGCAGCAAAAGCTTTTCTGGCTGTTTTTTACAGATCGGGTCAGGGGGAAGGTACCTGCTCAGCACTGAGCTGCATTGGCTGTAAGGTGTTTGGGAACACTTTCAGTCTGTTTCGGTACTGCTAAACACTGTGGAAATGGAAACGTCAGTGTGTAGCAATCTTCTGGGAAATTGAACTGTTGATTATAGCATATAGAACTGGATAGGGTTTAATTTTTTTTTTTTTTTTCACCAAGAGCTTTGTTACAAAAAGCGTACATAAATTGACACCAATAACAAAATTTAGTAGGTAACGTGTAAGAAATGTACTCGGCTTGGCAAAACTTTCACCTGGAAATTTTTTTCTGAAGTGAGATGTAAATTTCACTAGGAATAAAGAAAGGAAAGCTCATAGCTTTCATGGCAGTTTTCAGTGTTGAGGGAAACTTCAAGTCCATGCTCATGACTGGGTAGTGTTGCAAGGAGTGTAAGGTCTCTGAATTTTTTGTGCCCCGATCACTGAACCAGAATAGCCGCAAGTGCAGATCTCTCTTCTTCTTCATGGAATAGTGCAAAACGCCTCTCTTTTGTCTGCTGAAAAATCAATCCATATAGTGAAGGATCAATAGTTTATGCAAAAGAGAATTATTCTTCCCTGGTTGGCTCTAATATTATGCAGTCCCAGGCTTCCAGTATATGTCCACAGGTGAATAAATTCTGGCAACAAATCAACAATATCCTCTTGTTATTTGCATTTTATTTCAGTTGTTTTTTAGATTTATTTTACAAAATCTTTTTTTTTTTTATTTATAAATGTCTGCTTTATTTTCTCAAAATTGGATGAAGCTGAGCTGCTCATATAAGAATGACAGAACAGCTACAGATATTTAGCAAATAAATAAGTTCTTGGAAAATTTTTCTTGTGTTATGGAACTGCATTAAATTAAGGCTTTATCAACAATGAATGAAAGTTTCACAGTCACATTTCTTTTTCCCAGATTTAATTCACCCCTAGATAAGTAGAATATTTCAGCTTGCAGTGCTAAAGATCTGGTACCTTTTCTTATCACTTAAATTCACTTGTTTATGCAAAGAAATAGGAAACAGGCAAGACATGCTGCTGTATCTTAGGTATAGTTGCAGCATTCAACAAAATTCCAGTTCTAAGAATGACACGAAGCACTGAATTATATTTGGTTTACCTTTCTTTATACCTCCTGTTACTCCTTGGCTTTTCTGACTTCTCTTACCTTGGCAAAAATGTAAGGTTTGATCTTTGGCTATAACTAAATGTGAACTATGTAGAGAATTGTGTCTCATTTATAGGTCTTCCATTTCTGAAATGTGTTTTCCTCCTTAGTGTGAAAAAAGTTATGAATTTTAAAAATTCTTATGTAAAACATGTCTGATGTTTATTTGTCTTGATTTGATGATCTGGAGGTGACACTTTGATGGGCTGGGCTGTACTTGGAAGCAGAAGACCACTTGTTAAACGAAGTCTTGCACTGCGGAAGTCCACTGTGGAAAATTTTCCAGGGCAGCTCCTATTCATCTTTATCACACCGCTTTTAAAAATGACCTTTCCACGAAAAAATACATATTTTCTAGTGCTTATAAAAATGTGGGGCATTGGGGTGTATCCTGCAGTATTTTGAATCAAAACTGACAGTCAACTGAGTGCATGTTACCATCCCTACATCTGGTGTCTCATTTTTCACAGAAGATTCAGAAGTGTTGAGGAAGCTGACGAGGTTGAAAGCTGTTTAAAGAAAATATTTTCACTTTTTTTCCTGAAACTGGGTCACATATAAGAATTCAGCCACTGCTAATTAATTTTTCTGTTAGTCTGCTGTCACATCTAGCTTGTCACATGATGGACCTTAGCTGTCAGTGCACATGCTACTTTGTCCTCCACTGTGGATCTCGGCAACTTTGTCCCCAAGGTCAGGCATCTTTATTAGCAGCTTCCCGTTACTGTATGTACAGTGAGCTGCCTCATCTGCTCTGATGTTATCAGCTAAAATCTGATTGCAATGCCCACCTCAGAGGTGACCTGGCATAAGAAGCAAGGTGTCATTCAGCCATGGAAGTGATAATTTTGCATAAGTTGTTAAAAAACAAAACCAACCCCCCAAAAAAACTCCAAACAATAAAATCACCCTGAAACAGTGGGCTTTGCTGGAGCTTGTCTGTTGCCTTGGGGTGCTTACTGTAGAAATTGTGTGCTCTTTACTGTCTGTCTAGGGATGGAGGGAGGTGTAGACATGTATCTTTGCTGGTAACACCTTGAATTCCTTTTTCATATAGCTGCTACCTGCCTCACTACAGGTCAAGTCTGGAAGCATAACGAGGGACCCAACACAAAGATGACTATTTCTGACCGTTTTTGGCTTTCACCTAAGAACTAATGTGATCATACATGCATGTTTTGGTGGCTCTTAGGGAAGCCCTACACCACCTCCTGCCCAGACTGCAAGTCTGGGTTATGACTGCCTTTCTCTGAATATGGACCATGCAATGCTAATGCTCACTGATATTGTCTGCATCGGACCCTCACCAGCACGACATCTAACCACAGCCCTGGTAGGGCAGAGAAAGTTCTCACCTGGTTTATGGATAGGCTCACTGAGATTTACTGCAATGTATTACAACAATTCCACTGTACCTCACAGTGCAAAATGAAGATAGGGCTATATTTTGCTGTAAATCTTAAAGGAGCTCAGAGAATAGCACAGCCTTTGATTTGTTAGTTGCTGCCATGCTGGGAAAGTGCTTTTTTTTGTAATGGTAATTGCAGAAGAGTAATTGTAGAGCACCTGTAGTGGAAAAATTACCCTTTATTTGTTTGAATAAAAAAGACTCTTGGCCATGTATTAGATCACCTGTCGAGATCTTTTCCAGCTTATATTTCTAAACTTCCATGACTCTATGTGATGACAAAAGCTAAGGACAAAGATTTGTCTCCTCAGAGCTTGCAGTAATTGCAAAGCAATTGCTGAATATGATCCTTATAGATGAATTTTACAGCTTTGGGACAATGGGCTGCTCAATTCAACAACTTTTGTTCTTTCACTTGGTGCTATTCCTTACTCTTGATAAAGTGCTCTCCTGGTGGTGCATCATCCTTCATAAGCAACAATTGGAGGAGCATTAAGTACATAATAGAAAATGCCTGATCTTGTTCCCAGAGTGATGTGGATAAACTTTATGGTTGACTTATGCGTGAACAGAATTTGGCTCCAGGGACGAGCCTTTGAGCAGAGACCAGCAAACACTAGTTTCATGGCTCAGGCTTGCAGGGCAGAGTGTTATTCAGCTGCACACAGGGCAGAGTGTGTGTGCTGATCCCACCCACGCTGCAGAGTGTTGAGCGGAGGCGTCACCAGAGCACCAGTGTCACCCTGATAATATGGAGATGGTATTTTCTTCTCCTGGGCCTGTCCATTTCTTCCTTTCTTCCTCAGACAGCTCACCAGTTACAAGGTGGTTCTGTGAGGTGCAGCCCCTCACCGTGGAATCAGGGCCGCAGCCCCTCCTGTTAACTAGCTGCAGAAAGTGCCAAGTTGGTTCCTTTAATTTACCAGCCCCATATCTGCTGGGATCAGGCTTAGGTTTTCTGTGTTTCCAGTCTGGCTGTGGGGTATTGTCAGAAACATTCTTGAAGTAGTTCCCGTGAACCTGGATGTACACCTATTCCAGAGTAAATAGCTGGGAGGTAACTTCCAGAATTAATGTGCATATGAGTTTCCAAAGACCAATTTCTTTTCAAAATAAATTTGCCACAGAGGTGTTTCCACCTATTGGCACTCCCTCCCATGTGTTCCCGTGAAGCAGTCCTCCCCTTCCAACTACAAAGCCAACAAAGGTCTTGTTAGGTGTCTTACACTGAGTTCCTCACTTGAACCCCGAAGAGCAGGACTGAACCTAAATTTTAGACTAATGGTGAAACAGTTCTGCTGGAAGTAAATATCTCTGTTCTTTGTGCAGCCGGTGTCTTGCAGGAGCTTCCTTTGAAGGCTTCTAGAGGGAAATCCTGTCTGACATCCTTCAGCACTGGCTGCTTAGGCAGGTGCAATCTCTCACTGGAGATCCTTCAGAAAGATTGGCTTGCCAAGTGCCAGAGCGCAATTAATCTTATATGCGTGTATTTCAGAGTAGGACAACTTGCCCTCTACTTCTTTATTTTCATTAAGAGCAGCAGGATCTTAATCCTCAATCTATACAGCAAATCTTTAGATACCCAAATGAGGTCAGAGGAATCCACACCTCCTGACCCCAGGCTCATCTACTGAGGGAAACTTGAGGCAAACTTTTACTGACAGGCAAGCGCATAAGCGTCCTGTAGTAAGAAACAGTTTTAATACCTTTCTTCCTTTTCTATCCAGGTTTTGTAAGGTTTATGCAAAATGATGTCTGTTCCTTCCAAACAACTCTGCAGCCATCCCAACTGCTCCTGTGCAAGTGGGAACTACTTGGGTTGCATCATATTGTTTTTTGCTAGTCTGAGACTCTGTATCAGAGGACCTGATTCAGTGCAAAGAGGTTGGTCAGTCATTGACCAGTTTAGCGAACTCAACTGGAACTGCAGAAGTCTCCTGCAGGCATTTTTTTTCTGAACTGTCCCAGCTCATATGAAAAAAAAATTGCCATTAAATAAAAAGCTGAATAAGAAGGGGATGGTCACAAGTCAGGGATCCTTTTGTGTGTAAGACTCTTTTTATGGTTTCCTTTGTGCATATTGATGTTTTCACTAACTTCAGGGATGCTCAGGCAAAGTACTGACACTGGGAGGAGCACATCTGTCATCTCTACTTAGTAAAGTTTGGGGAAGTAAAGGCCCATGGATCATGAGGTCATGGACTCATAAAATAATCTACTATGAAATGCTACTATGGATAAAACCAACTTAAATCACTCTTGTTCTCCCTGTTCTTTCTCTCTCTCTTTTGCAGACATGCACAAAGCCGTGTCCATGTTGTATATGAGGTATATATATTGTGAAGCTTCTTGCAGTGCAGTTTGGAAGCTATGCCTTTCCTCTTTATTTTAAATGACAAACCCAAAAATGTATAGCACAGATTTATTATATTTTTGTCTTCTTTTCCAGTCGAAATGGAATGCTTGTATTATGCTGAAAAAATCTTGGCCCTCCTTAGCAATCAGCAAAATTTGTTCCATACAAAGGTATTTTGGAACAGGCTGTAATATATTGGGCAATGTGACCTAAAACTGAAAGAACTGATTCAATTATTTTGCAGGTCATGTGTGGCTGTGATGCTTCAGGCTGCTCAAACAATAGACTTGCTTTCCTATATCTTCCTTTTGACTTTCACTCCCTGCAAATCTTCAGGGGACCATTACTGCTGAAATAAAAAGTGAGCTGGAAGTTCACTGACGTTTACCTTTAAAAATAACATGTGTGATGAAGTAACAAGACTGCATTGTTTTTCAGCCTAATCTTTTATTTGTCATAGTCATCAGCTTCTGTACCTGGAGGAAGAGAAGGCAGGTGTGTTAACCAGATGGACAGATGGAACAAAATGTCACTGAATTGTGCAGGCGTGGAAATAGAAAGACTTAGGACAACTGGCATTTCGGATGGAAGGTGACCCAGTCAGTTGTAGGCAAATTACTATTAAAATTGAAAGAGAATTCTAGAAAACAAGTTGTAAAATGCAGGGAATGCTGCTGAATGTTTGCTGCAGCTATGCTGGAAAAAGGAGGGGACACAGGCAGGTCTAAAACTAGAAACTTAATACACAAAAAATGTATTGGAGGGCTTCCTCAGAGGAATATGATACTATTTGTTTATTCTAGTCAGCCACCTTGGCTTAACTCAGAGATCACTTTTAGTCATTTAAGACCTTTGGGGAACACCTCTCATTTCAGAAGAACTCTATCTGGGAATATCAAGGATACCCCCATTCTCCTTTAAATTCTAGCCTCTTTGGAGACATTTCTTCTACCTTCCCCTCCTTGAATCCGACATCCCATATCCATATGCTGTTTCACACCTTCTTATTCTGACCTGTGTTGCGGATATTTTCCAGTTCTTTTTTATCAACATCAGATAAACTGTCTAGCTCATGTCATGCAAGAATTTATAGTAAGGACCTACCTATTATCACTACTGTGTGCAGGATTTTATAGTAAGGGCCTTTTCTATTACTACTGCTATATAATGATTATAGTGATAGCTTGAAAATAACAATAGTGAGATTCCCATCTTGACTAGACAGCAGCACAGAACATGGCATTCTGGCACTCAAATTGTTGTTTCTGGGAGGCCACAGAGCCCCTACAATTGGCTGTTTTTCACTAGAACTCTAAAATCTAATTTTTATAGACATAATCTTTGAAAAATCACATAAACTATAAAATTAACCCCAAATCTTTCAATGCCAAGCACAAAAAATAGAATTTTTTGTCCCATAATTAAAATGAAAAAATAAGTAAACAACAATGATTTGGTATTGGCCCAAAAAAGAATAAAAGAAAATGTGTTGGTTTTGGTCTTTTTGCAAAGTGACCAGCTGTCCAGTCTAGCATAATTAAACAGATATGCACAGAAACAAGCATGCTAAATATCCTAAAATTCTAATTCAGACACATGGATGCAGTAACTGAGGAAAAGCAGAAGACACTTATAAGCCTACCAGTGACTGGACTGTAATGAACTACGAATACAAAGGAAACTGTCCTACAACTTGAAATTCAAAGCAAAAGTGACAGAAAATACAAACTAGAGGCTCAGTACATATATGTAGATTTCATCTTCAGTCAATCATCTGCTTCATTTGCACTTAAAAAGCAATTTATATTCATACAACTGGTTGTTTTTTGTTTTTTTTCTTTTGTTTGGCTTGGTAGATGCATTTTTTTTTCTGATGTGAGTTTATTAGCCAAAGGAAAGACTTTTTTTCTGTATCAGAAACAGAACATTTACAATGAGAAGGTTTATAACTTAGCATGGGAAAAACATTGATTAAGGTATGTACATCATTTGTGTGTGCCATCAAACAAAACCCTGTTTTTCTTTCTTTTCAGGAAAGTGCAACCAGCGATCATCAGTAGTAACTACTATTGATATTTTTTACTTACTTCACCCCATTTAATAACCCTTAACTTTTTCAATACAACTTTCAGGTTCAAAGACATTAGTGAAATAGGACCACATAACTATCTTGGAGTAATTTACCTGTAAAGTAAGAGATCTACGTTTTTGTGATGATTTTAGGAAGCTGCAACACAAGGTATAGTAAAACTCTAGGATACCCATCTATTCATACTTGTTCTTCCTGGAGGTTTCCATCTCATCAGAGGTGTTCAATGTCAATATAAACTTTATGTGTGTCTGCTCTAACTATGGGAGATGGGAGGCAGGATGGCAGGAGCAGCTTTGGTGGCAGGGAGAAAAAGGTAATTGCTTTTTTACTTAGAAAGAAAGTCGGTCAATTGCACTTCTAGGGCAAGATTAAAAATCCTATTTTGTAATAGGCTGTTTCCAGTCCTGACCCAGTCTTTGCGTGGATCTGCAAGCTGGCACTGATGACCATCATGACTGTTCACATTCGTCTGTTACAGTCTTCAGGTCACCAGTTTCTCAAAAACGTTAAGAAAAATTAGCGTTCATGTATTTTAGGGGTAGGCAGACTTCTACATGGTGGACCTTTCAAGCCAGGTGTCTCCTGACATGGCCTATTTCTCACTTGGTTCACTTAATAAGTTGAGCTTAGCATTGTCATATTGTCTGGTCTTCCTTTTCCCCCCGTGACAGGGAGTCAGTCATTAGGTGGAAGCTGAGGTTACTTCAGGAGATCAGAAAGGACAAAATTGACTTTCTCTTTAGGTAAAATCACCTTCTACAACCCAAACTCTCCTCCAGCCAGTTCCACTGTGTGTAAAAAATGGCATGGACCCAATTTTTGAAATAGTCAATATCAGTGACGATACAGTTATTAACAGGGACCATCCCTGTCAGCTGCAATAGCTGAGCACCTTTGGGACAAAGTCTCTCAACCTAGAAAGAAGACTTCCATGCTTTAATTTAGACTAGTCTAGGTAAAGAGCTCATTTGGGATCACCTTGTCTGTTTGAGCAAGGATTTCCAATATAATTAACATTATAGCTAAAAAAAAAAAAGATAAAAAGTCTATGCAGGGCCACCTGGGATGAAGAAAAGGAAAACAGTGGAGGGTTCCAGTAAACTTTTTAGGTCCCTTGCTATTTGTATGTATCTTTTCAAATTTTGCCAGTACTTGAAAGATGGATCTAATAGACCCAAATAAATTAATTAACACCGAGATGGATGTCATAGTCCCTTGAGAGTACCCTAGCAAGCCTGGAGAGCAGAGAACAGGCAGAGGAGGCTGAAGGACATTGAGAGCATCAGAGGAGCTTTGGTATGGGGGTTCCGATGGTGCACGTGGTTTCCTGTACAAGGGCTGCCCAGCTCCCAGTAAGGAAAGCAGTGAAAAGGGCAGTCTGCCTTGGTAACAAAGCAGAGACATAGAGCAATAAATGTACCTTGGTCCTGCAGCTCCTGGAGTTGTTTGTAAATTTTGCGAATCCTTTGTTTCAGGGACCTGGAGTGCTCCCACACTGCATTTATCACACCCAAGAGACACATATTTATCCCTAGGAGAAACCAGGATGGGACAAACCAGCAGAACCTGGCTGGAGTGTTCCTGTGTGAGAGGGAGAAGGTGACCTTGTTCAGCCTGCCAAATGTCACAGCAATGGGATCTCTCTGTCCCGGGGTAAGAAAATACAGCAAAACCAACCACCTTAGGAGGGTTCTGAGGGACTTAGAAGTGATCTGTGCACATTAAGGTAGAGGGAAATATTTTGCTTTGGTAAGTTCATTAATAAGTGGTGAACCATCATTCTTTCATTCCTCATACACTGTTCTCTGTTCCCAGTAAATCTTCCCACTGCTCTTCAATCTGGCATCCTTATCTGTGGGGAGGGGGGAGATAGTTCCTGAGCTGGAAGTTGTTAGATTTATGTTCTTGTCTTTGATCCTCTGAGCTTGTCACTCCCTGCCAGACGGTGCTATTAGTACTGAATTTCTTCAAAGACAGCAGCAGCCTCTGTCTGACACAGAGAGGAAATACTAAATGCAGGTACTGGGAAGTCCAGATGTTTGGAAAAATATCCCAGCTCCTCAATGAAAGTGGGGGAGTCCTATAAATCCTTGAAGAGGGGAGGGGGAAGACATTTAAATTAAAATATGGGGGAGAAGCTGGATTTGCTTTGGTTGGGAAAACATTTACTCTTGCATCTCTACTAGCAAACCAGCCAGTGCCAGGAGCTGGCATGGAGCCTTGAGGGCAGCTGGCACAACCAGGATGTGCCGTGCCATTCACTTCCTTCCAAAATCCAGCGCTTGATAAGAAAGGTCCCTGGTCTGAACTGACACCCAGAAAATGCTGGGGAACCAACCATTTGGGATGCCGCTAGTTGGTCTGGGCCAAAAACAGCTAAGAGCTTTTTAAAATCTTTTTAACAGCATGGATGTCGAATTCTTGCACCTGTGCCCTCGTACAGAACTCACGGCAATTGAAGAAAGAAGATCAGACTCCAGGGGCGAGCCAATGTCATGGCATTCCAGGGGTGCTGGAGCAAAACTGCAAGATTCTTTTTTTTCTCTCAAGCCAGAGAGAGCCAGTATTTAATATCAAGTGCTCAACACCCTGATAAACATCTCTTCCTTCAGCTGTAGCAATGCAGGAAAGAAAACACAAAGCAAACCTCATAGTCCTCCATGGTTCACTGAACTACTTAAGCACTGCAATCCAGGCTACCCACTTTTTTTGGCCACTTACCCTTCATTTCAAGCTGGGAACACAGAATTTGAAGAGCTGGGAAATCATACTGGAATGCCTGGGTGTCCCTTGTGGCTCTAAGGCAGTGAAATGAGGACACCAAAAGTCTCTCCTCACCAGGGTTGTGTGCATTTGCTATAATTTAGTGTTATCAACAGGCAGGAGAAAATGCTGCTTGTGCTTTCATTGACATTGCAGTGTTTTTTATGGTTGATGACAAACAGATATTTAGGTACTTAGATTTCTATTCACACTGTTTTCTCTCCACAAAAAAACCCAATAAAACAAAACATTTAAAATGTCAGTAGAGCATACTGCTTAATAACTGATTACCTTCTGCGATGACAAAACAAGAGAAGAGCAGTGAATGTTGCTTGCCTTCAATTTAGCAAAGCCTTCAGCACAATCTCCCATGCTAAACTTATGGTCAAATGTAGGAGGTAAAGACTGGATGAATGGATGATAAAGCATCTGAAAAATTGTCTGGACCACTGGGTTTGGAGGGTGATGTCCTGTGGTACAAAGTCCAAGTGGCAGTTGGTTTTAGTGGCAACCCTGAAGGTAAATTACTGGGGTAAATGCTGCTTAATGTCTTTATTAATCATCTGGATGTTGGGGCAGGGCACTCTCAGCAAGTTCATGGACAGTATCCTATTGGTGGAGTGGTTGATATATGGAGGGTGTAGTTGCTATATCAAGGAATGGAGACAGGTTAGATAAAGGGGCTAACAGCAGGTTTGCCACAGAGACGTACATGAAGAGGAAACAGTGCCTTTATAACTTGGTAACTGATGGTCTGAGACCAGTTCATGTCACATTACACTGTGGAACAAAAGCCATCTTTAAAGCATCAAATTTGGAGTGAAAATTATGACTAGTCAGACTGATTGAGTAAAATAAGGCAGAAAATTTCATTCTTCCCAGCATGGAATGAGCATCTCCGGGGTTATAGGAGATCTCCTTTTTATTAGTAGCACTGCTAGCTAGGTCTAACGCTTGCAGATATTGCATGCTTTTAGCAAAAGAGCCCCTGGGCTTTGAGGGTGATATTATTTTCACGAAGAAAAACACCATGGTCAGTTTTTTGTCCTTCATAGTTGCCTGACATCTCCAAAGAAAATAATGAGATACTTGCGGAGGTATTGGTGATTTCTGGAATAGCTTTTTTCACATGAACAGTACTAGGAATTTTCTACCTTGAAAATTGTATTTTGATAATCTCCTTGGTCAAGAGGCAAAACCTATTTAATTCAGTGGATATTCTTTAGTGTCTTCTTTAGGATTTAAACCAAGCCACTGTTTCAAACGCTGAATAAGGACATACAGATAACTATGTGATCCTGTGCATACAATGATTGATTGAAACAGATACTTTGCAAATCATACAGTTGTTACTGGAAACTTTTTAGTCAATTTTTATAATGTGTAAGTATGTTCGATGAAAAGTCAAAGCTTCCTGTGAATGGTTTATTAATTGGAAAGGCATCTAAAATCATTAATGATCACAGGTAGCCCAACCAAATTTGGTCTTTCTTTGCATTTTAGAGATTAACTACTGACAACATCAGAATATAAAATTAACTGAACACAGACTCATATTGACTGGATTCATCTCACCTTGCTCAGGAATGGGATTCCATCCTTCTGGTTTTGTATGCTTGCAATGTAGATGTCTGCATTTGACCACAGTCATGGTGGACACTGTTTACGCATGATGGAAAGTGATGAGCAATTTTATCTATTTTAGCTGTCTTTGTTACAGTGAAAGGAAAAGGACTCTAGATGGTTGTACTATCCACTGGGTTCAAAGTGAGCCTCCATTAAGTTTAGAGCTCAGACAATTAGAACAAATGTGGATGTCTACTTTGTAGGTGTCAGCATGTGGGCAAAGGAATAAAAACTGATATCTGTTAGTCCAAGGTCATCAGGAAGAACAGGCACAATCAGCAGGAGATCCATTCAGCATCATTGAAGATGTGAGGATCTCATCTATACAGGAGTCTACTGCTTTGGATTACTTGTGAAAGGGGCCACTTCATTCTTCTCATTGACTGCAGAAGGAGACGAGCCTTTTTGTCTTGAAATTGTGAACACGTCTCATTCTTCGTTCACTCATGTGGTAGGGTAACAAGGACTCAATCTGTACACCAATGTATCTGGGCCTGTTTATCACACATAAACCTAAATACACCCAGTATTAGGCAGGTGACTTTGGATGCAAAGTTTTGCTCTTCAGACCACTGCAGTCTCTTATTCCTTTGTGTCCTTGTGTAGCTAATGGCGTGTCTCTACTTGCCAAAGGAAGAAAGATGGTTGTGACTTTTCTCAGTGTGGTGTATCTTTTCATGGTAGACATTTCTCCCACTGATCTTCTCATGCCTCCACAGGAGTATACCTCTACTATCGTCTGCTCTAGTGGAGGAAGGATGAATGATAACCGTGTTCCCATCAGGTGTCTTAGTGTCTTCACGGTGTCCTTGAATCTGCTTTGTTCCTGAAATGTCCTGTTTTCTGTAGAATTAGTAACTGCTGATGCAACATCTGCTAAAGCATGTGCTTGTGGGAAGGTGACCTTTGCAGTTCTTTTCTTAAATTCAGGTGGCGAATGCCCAAAAAGCTGTAGATGTGCATGAATGACTATAGTCACTCATCGCTGGCGTGGGGACTGACCTCATCCTCTATCACTTAAGAAAAGAGGCCAGTATGACAGCATTGCAAAATTAAATCTTTGTTAAACTCTATATCCAGATATACTTCAGAGTTGAGCAGACCCTTACATAGTTTGGATTGGGCTGTGTGACAATTATCCCCTCTATGGCAAGTACCACTGCTTGGTAATGTTTCAGTGTCAGGATGCAGCCTGCAAAGCATGCACCACTCTATAACAACAAATATCTAAAAGCACTTACATACTTCTAGGGGAAAAAAGTCTATAGACAACTATACAAAATAATTTTATGTATGGCTCAGGAAGACACTGACTGGAAAATCACAGAAAAAAGGGAAATGTTCTTAACTTTTTGGATTTTAGGTGAGGTAGACCATTGGACAAAAGTGGTTGCTGCGAAAGACATCATGAAACAGCGTGAAAATCAATAATCGGAAAAAGATGTCCTCATTTTTTATTTTTTTAGGTGTAGCTCAAATAAATTATCAAGACACATGCAGGTCTTCTGTTGTGCACAAAAAGGAGTGGTTAGATGGGAAGTCAGATCAGTAATCAGATTATTACCCTCTTTTCTGCAAAAAACAAAATGGTTGTCACCCTGTGCCTCATGTTAGTGTGCTTGGGAGAGGAAACAGCTTTGGAGTTTCTCAGAAGGGAAACCCATTACCTACAAAAGAACACAATAAATGTTAGTGTTCAGCCTCCGTTGGGGTGATGCATATCTGTATCCCAAGGTTACTCATCAATTACCAAGCAAAATAAACAAGGTTCAAGGGATTTATTTTCACCATATCCATTTGCAAAATTGCTGTGCTCAAGGGGTGTGAATACGAATCTGGCAAGCTTCTGCTCGCAATAGTTAAGTTTAGCATTGGATTTAATTTGATCAAAGATGTTACTGTTGAAGAAGAAAGCATAATGGGTGTAATAATACAATGGCTTGCCATATTAGGTCTGTATTTTTTCCAGATGCACCTGGTAGTTAACTGTAAATGGTTTTTGAGGCACATTAGTAAATGGATAAATGAGCTACAAGTTTTAAAACTGAATTGTTGCAGTACTGTTTTGTTAGCAGTGAAGGGGTAAGGATGATGCTATTACACTGCAGTGCTATTACACCGTATTTTATGTTGCCTATAAGATGTAACAAAGGATCGGTGAAAATAAGGGTCTCAGTCACCATTAAATATGATAATATATTTTACTGGTGTAATGAAAATGTAACGCTACTGGTTTTTACAAGGAGTAGATTCATGTGCTGTAAACCCAAATCATGTTCAAAGCAATATATTGATAATGACATGTAATTAACTGACAATTGCTTAGCTGTACATTCAGGTTCAATATCAATTAATTCAGCACATAGACCTCAGTAATACAGTTGGGGTAATACTAGGGGTGTGGGCCCCCTCTTGCACTCCCCTCCCATGGTAGACGTAGGTGCTCTAGATGTACATGTGCTTGTACCACACATGCCGAGGTGAAATGCCCTGCAAGGTTACACGCAGCACCCAGGGGTCCCTGTGATGTGGGGTATCTTGATTTAATAAGTTAGCTTTTATGTCAGCATAATGTTAGCATTTTTTAACCAATGATGTATGGCACTCTGTGCTGCTTGAAGTCTGATGCTGTGTTGCTTAAAGTCCCCATTCTCTGGACCATGTTAGCCTTAATCAACTGATAATAATGAACAGGATGCTGTGTTTGAAGTCCCCACTCTCTAGACCATACCCAGAGAATACCTGGGGTCTACTGTATATACGATGAGTTATTTGGCAACCTGGCAAGACAGATATCCAGCTGGCCAGCTTGGCAGCAAAACTTACTTTTAAGGTGTCCCGAAGTGAACTACCTTCATTATAATACTAAGAAACGTACCCACAGGTCAAGAGGACCCTTGCCCAGGTGAAGACCCTTCCTCTGTACAAGCGTAGTAGCAGAAGAGAATGATGCAGCAGATATTATAATGATATGCAAATCACTAACCAACCATTGTAAGTGGGAGTGTACTAGCTTGTAACTTTTGTATATAAATATAATGAATAAACTGGCATGAGCTGTGCCTGATTTGTGGAAATTCTACCTAGCACCCCAGTTTGAATAAATAGAATTTCTCTCCTGAGTGTTTGAGATTGGTTAATTGCACGCCAGGCATGAATCCGCTCTTCGGACAACAGAGGCTCTCTGCCCCTGGCTCTGCCTTGCTGGTCAGGTGCTGTCTTCCCCATGGTGTCCCAGGAGAGGACACTTGTCCCAGCCTGGGCAGGGTGGTGATGACACAGGGTGTCTTCTGGCAGTACCAAACCAGGTTCACTCTGCTGCTCCTCTCACTGCAAGGTCTCTCTTCCCCCACTGCACATTTCTAGGTTTCTTCTACACTTCTTTCCAGGCTGATTCCTGTGTTGCCAGAGTCTCTTTGCACTTTGGGGATTATATGTGAAGATAAGCAACTTGGAAAACAGCCACCCCTTGGAGACAGAAGGATCCCTTGTCCTGCACTAGGCAGGAAGGCTCTCCTGGATGGGCTGCAGTGGCATGGATGACAGCATGTGATGGGATTGAATGCTTCATGGTGGCAGCTGCTATGTGAGAGCTTTTCCTGCTTTGCAGGGTGAGAGAAGGAGGAATGCATTCATCGCATCCATACATCAAGATCATCACGTCAGTCAGAGCTAAGACTTTTCACTGCAGACCTTTTTGCTTATTTATGTGAAAAAGCGGAGTAGGTTGGTATATCCAGACACATCTGGAGGCCTCCCAACAGCTGCAAGTTAAATGAATATGTTAAATTATGAAGTTCTTATAAATGCTCTAAAAAGACCTCTTTTCTAAAGGAAGCCTTTATCTTGCCTCAGATAGCAGCAAGGTATATCTGTGCCTCAATATTCCTTTCTCCGTCAGCCAAATTTCTACCTCTGCTGCAGTCACATGGAGCCTGGTGCCAGTAGTGCTGGCATGGAAGCTAGAAATACTCAAGATTTATAACAAGTTATCAAAAGAGTTTATAATAAATGTGGGTAATCGGATCTGAACAGAGCAATTCATTTCTGTAGTAACTCCGTTGAATTACACCTGGGATAAATTTGGACCATTATTTATTGTGTAAGTGTTAGCAGCCCAGCACAGTAACTAGGATAGCGTGTCTGGGGATCCAGATGAAAAAGATCCATGTGGCTTTTTTTCCCCCCTGACTGTTTCTCATATTGTTCACAGATGGATGATTCTGCTAAAAGTTAACAGTGAAGCTGGTGACTTTGTTTTTATTGAGTTCAACTAGTCAAACAACTTGTTTTCCCTTCTCAGAAGGTTTATTTTGGCCTATCTTGAGACTAAGGATTAGACCTCGCAGCTGTTCACAGTACTGATAACCAGAATCACAAAGGAGACCATCCCAAAATCATGAAACAATATCTCAGATTATGAGATTTTTACAGAAGAAAAACATCCCCTAAGGATTTTTAGACTTCTGAACTTTGTGGGTCCAAGGGATAAAAAATATGTTTTTCCTATAAAATACCTTCTGCCAGGCACAAGGGAAACACATGAAAAACAGTTGTTGTTTGATATTTCCATACTGTCACCATTCTTGGAGTTGGAGGTTTAAAATAAATGTCAAATATGGCAGGAGCTTTAAGAAGATTGTCAAGGTAGGTAGCACAGCTTGAATAGCAAGTGACTCAAAAGCAGAGATCCCCATCTTTTCTCTCTGACAGAGTGTCCTGTAGGAAATGCCATGTTTTGTGAGGAGAGTAATTCTTCTCATTTTGTGGGGTTATACGTAGGATCACTGTTTCTTTGGTCACTGCATTCCCTGGCAGTCAGGATGTTTATTGCTGCAAGGTCTAGAAATATCATTAAGCACAGGCATAATGACTTTTGTTCCTATCATGTGAGTACAGCTTTTTCCCACTACTTCAGGTCTGTTCCTGATTCAGGGGGGTTGATCGCTGCAGCCCAGGTACAATGCAGTATTTTCCTGATTTTTTTTGCAAACTTGCTTTAGAGCAGTCAATTTGGGAAAGTTGCAGCAATCTGCAGCAATTCTACACAAGTGCACAGGTTTTTGTGTGTTTTGACCACTGCTATGGACAAAACACACCCAGGTGTAAGCCTTCTTTGAAGGTTATTTCTGTTTTTCTATTGAATTACCATTGACCATCAGTCAGAGGGACTGTCTGATCAGAGTTTGTTCCTTCTTGGTTATTTTATTTTTTTGCTGCGGAAGAGTTTAGTCCTACTTAGCTTTATTTTTCCTTATAGGCCAATCATAGGAAAGCATAGTTTCATTTATCAAAGTCATCCACATGTTTCACCACTTCTCAGAGGAGCTACCGTGCTGTCATCTTTGAACTTGAGCTCAAAAAAAAAAAAAAAAAAAATTCCAAAAAAATCCAAAAAGTGGAGGCTCAAAATAGTCCTATCACAGTCTGAATGTACCACTTATCTCATTTTTTAAGTGTCTTCCTTTCAGACAGGTTTTCAATGGGGTTATTTAAGTAGAGGCTTTTTTTAAACTTTTGGGTTTCTGCTCTTATAACTAAGAATGCTCTGAAAAATGAGAGGAAGGCTGGGAAAGGGCCTGTTTGTGTCTCTTCTGCTTTTTAGGTGCTCATGAGGAACGAGGGGAGAGGAAGAGAAGAGCAAGAGAAGACAGAGATGTGAATGGTTTTTCAAAAGAGCAAGCCTAAAAGGAGGACATCCTTGGCTGTATCTACCCAAGCCTCTGAAGAGCCACACGTGACATCTGACTGATCGGACAAGTGACTACACTGAGGATACTCAAGCAGCAAGTTTAATAATTTCTAAAATCCTTCCAATTCAGGTGTTTCTTTGCACATGGCACCAAGTCACGGCATTGCTTGTGATGGTTTTGGAGTCACACCTTGTCCTGAGAGATAACAGATGACTCGCCAGGAGGAGGGAAAGTAGTAAACACATAAATAACCTTTCCCACCTCTCATGACATGTCTGTGTGGCCTGCCTCGGGCAGTTAAGGAGCTAGGCAGAGAACAGGAAATCATTCTGCTCTTGCTCCTCCCAGAGAGGAGAAACACCTGAATGTCTCCAGTGATGGGCTTGTCGGGAACATTTTCTTCACCTCGACAACATGAGTGATTCTGCCAGGAGTGTAGGAGCTAACACTTGCAAGGAAATCATTTCCAATATTACTGGAAGCCATCAGCATCAATCCTAAGCGCAGCCTGTCCCTTTACCCAGTTTCACACGCCTGCAGCACCATGGCCCAATCTATTTTACAATGCAGTCAGTGACGCAGCACAGCCACAGCCTCCCTTGCTGGCCCTGGCTTGTGTCACAGCACAGATCTACCAGTCACTCCTTAGGGCAGAGGCGTCAATCCTGTGTCACAAGGGATGCCACCTTTAACACTTTCTCCTAATGTCTGTAAAACAGCCGATAAAACATGTGCTAGTCATGTCTGCTGCATGCTTTAATATCTTATACCTACAAATTGGTAAGTGTCACCTTAACTACAGTAATGACTATAAAACACTGCAGGTAGAGACTGGAGTGGTCTGGTGTCCTAGTTTTTGTGGGGACTGATGTGCGGAAAACAGACTGCACAACCTGTAAGGTTGTAAAGTAGGTATGTTTATTCAGCGCTGGGCAGCACGGGGGGTCGCCCCACCACAATCGTGCGTGCTGGGCAGCAGTTTGTTCTTCAACTTTATACAATTGAGTAATACATACTTATAAGGTTTTGCAATATGCCTATACATATTCATGACCTATCCCGCTTTGTATTAAAATTAGTGCTCGGAAGTCATTTCCATAAGTATCTTCCGACTGCGCTTGCGCAATACCCCCTGGTGGTGGTCATTGAGGGTCGTGAAGATGAAGGCTGATGGTTCCTCTTCGTCACCGCGAGTAATCCTTGTTCTTGTGCAGGCTCAGTTGTCCCTTGGCTTTTGTTGAAACCGCAGGGTCGGTCTTAGCTGGCCTTCAAGGCAACTCCCTGTACCAGGGAGTAAGGTTGTAAGGGGCCAAGAGTCATTGAAATAGCGGATCCTGTCTTACCAAGATACCATGCAAGGTCTTCTTGCTTCAGTGATTTTATGCAATAGAAACACTACTCATACATTTAGCTCAGCAAACTTCAAATAACACTATTTCTACCAAAACCACCTCCTCCCTTCAGGATAGGGCTAATTTTACCAGGGATCTGGCATGGGACACAGGTGTTCCACACCACGTGAGCCATGCTCAGTCCATAGCCGGGGAGCTGGCCGGGGACGGGGCAGGAAGTCCCTACTTGGAGCGGGCTGGGGTTCCCAGGTCTGGTCAGGGAGCGGTGATACATTGGTCGTGTTTTGTGCATTCCTCTATGTGTATTATTGTTGTTGTTTTCCTCTTTCCTTTGCTGTTTTGTTGAACTGCCTTTAACTCAACCAACAAATTTCACCTTTTTCTTCTGATTCTCCCACCCATCCCACAGCTGCTGGGGAAGGGGATGAGCGAGCAACCACGTGGTTCTTTGTTGCTGTCTGGAGTTAAACCAGGATATCCGGCCAGATTAATCAGTTCACAGTGCTTTGGGAAGGATACAAAAGTAATAGTCAGAAGAAAGGGGACACCTTCTTTGCATGACTATGAATATGGCATTGGGATATTACATGGCACTGCTGCTGAAGGTCAGTAGTACGCAGTGACATGATGAAACGACTATTTAGTAATAAAAGTGTAAAGAATATTTAGGGTCATTTTCATTACTGCATAGAAATCACTGCTGCATCTCAACCTTGATTACTTCCTTTTTATACTGTACCATAAAAAAGATATACTAGAAGCAGAGGTTGTTCAGAGAAAGGTGATCAAAATGGGCTAAAGAAAGGAAAGATTTTCTTTTGGGATCAGGCAAGTATGGTACCTTCAGAATGGCCACACAGAAAACACGTTTTGTTCAAAAAGAAGGAATAAGGTTGTGTACAGGGAGTAACTGGATGAAATGATTTTGCTGTTATCCAGATGGTCAAACCTGTGACCTTATTAATCCACTAAAGTTTTAATGTGGCCAATGGCAAATTGCCATTTATAATTGCATTGTTCCTTTCAAAATACCCCAACAACCTTAAAAAATCATCTCACCGTGGGTGATACTGTCCTCAGATCTAATGGTCACGGTGCAGTCTGCAATTGAATTCCTGATTTATTCACTTCTACAATTGCTGATGATGCTGGCTTTGCAATTTGTGCAGACTAAGGACCAAGGTGCAAGCCTTTGCTATTTTTTGCTAGGTCTCTTTATTTACCCGTAACCTTTCTCTTTTTAGAGAGACAGACCGCTCTTTCTTTTCAAAAGTAGACTGACAACACTTTGGTTTCTCTTTGGGACCTCTAATTCTGGCTGGTGTAAGCTGCTACTCCTTTGATGACTGTGGAAAGGTGATGATTTATATTACATGATAGCCTGGTCTTTTTTGTTTAACATCTATTTTCAACATTCCCTGTTTGGCCTTACTGGTATTAGAACATCGATAAAGGGAGAAGCCTTGCTTAAACATACTTGAAGACCTTCCTTCCTTGAAAAGTTTACATGGAAGGCATTGAGCTATTAAGTTCAAATTCAAAAAGCGCAGTCACTCCTGAGTCCTATCACATGCTTCCCCTTTATCGGTCTCTTATTAATGTTTTAGCTTAAGCACCATAAACTTGTATATTTTTCATCATTGACTTGAGTTATTAACCTGTACCTAGCTTATGTCCTTCTAATTGGGTTTTAAACAGGTTGGTCCCAAATCTTTTCTATGTCCCCTCAAAACATGATTACACATAGGCTGTTGACAAATTAAGCCAGATCTGCTGCAGGCTTCTATTCATGAGAACAATAGGATTTTTTTGCACTTTATCATCTGTACTACAAACAACATTCTCTACCCAGCAATCTCCTAATGCTTCAGAGACATAAAAAATAATATGGGAGAGAGAAACAGTGGGAAAGAGGAAGAAGGAAATCAATGAGCAGAGGCAGTGGAAAAAAGAGGTCTTCTGAGCACGTGTGTTTGATGAGATGGAGAGGTAATGCACTGCTAAGGCAATGCAGGATGCTGGAAGGAAAAAGAGATACAGAAAGGGAGCATCTTTTTACAAAAATTGATTGTTCTAGAAGAGATGGAAGAGTGAGTACTGCATTGAACTCACTATCAATAATAATGCTTAAATCAGTTGCTTTGTGGCGTTTATGATATACAGGTGGTACAAAAGTCTAGGGTTCTGGTAGTGTCTTGGACAACATGACAAGTAAATAAATACATTTGAATAGTAGACCTACAGTTCAGTTACATCTTCTCACAAATAGCCTTTAACTCCAGATCCTCAGGAGTTTTAAATAAGGAGCTGTGCTGATATGCTGATGGTGGTTATAAGACAGATAGCAACCTGGATGGTACAAGAAGGAAACCTCTCTTTCCTGGCTATATTTTTAGTATCTAGAGGAAGGCTTTGATATTATATGTAGAAGAATGCATTTCAGTCATTTACCAGCAGCATGGTTCTCTAGCTACAGCAGCCTGTCTTGTTTTCTACCAGCACAGGACATCTCTGTGGCACAGAGTAGGACTTTAGTTTATGTTTGAGCTTGAGGATCTATGTGTGGTCATGAGTGAAAAAAACTGCAGTGGTAAACTATGTCTCTGTCTATTACCTGCAACAGATAATAATTTTATCAAATAAATCAATAAAAGTTGATGACCAAAACTGTACAGATTTCACTTACTCTCTGGTTTGTGATTTATGCTGTGATATCTTTGGCTATAATACCAGGGCTTTTTTGGTAAGGTACTAATAAATATTCATGAACCCCAAGCAAAAGACAGCAAATTGATTCCATGATTTCTGGAAATATGCTGCTGTAAGGCAGGCTTTTCTTTATATTTATGTGCTAATTTATTAGCAACAGTTATTACAGGATTTTGATTTTTGTTCCAGGACCTAAATGTAACCCACAGACTGCTCTACAGTCCTCAAAGGGTAAAAATATCCCTGCAAAGTCCTAAATATCTCTACCTTCCTGTGCCTTGTAGGAGGGCCTGGTCTGTCGTTTAGGCAGAAGAACCAAGCTACAGGGAGCTGCGTTACCTGGCTGTCAAGCTTAAAGGGACTCCAGTGTGACCAGTATCAGTGTAAGGGATCCACCATGTGTGCTAAAGAGGATGACAAGGACTCTTCTATCAATGCTATAGTAAAGCAATGTGGATCACTGCATATCATACAGGACTGATTTTTCATCTGTGATACAACAGTTGACCTTTCATGTTTATTATCCTGGAGATATAGACAGTATAAACATTTGGATTTACACAGACTTTTGAATGATTCGGCTGTAAAACTGGAGAATTTGTGCTGATCTGTGTTCTCAAGCTACTTCAGGAGGCTAAGGAAAGTCTCTGTTAAAGTGCAAAATGTTTTTATTTTTCGCTTCTGTAACAATACTCAGATGAAATGCTTTGAATCGCTGGAAATGAAATATGAAACAAAGATGGTTCTGTCAATCCTAATGCTTAGTAGGTCAGCAACAGAATAGTTTGTAGAAAAATGCGATGCACATTTTTCAGCATTCAAAACCTTGTGTCCTTACCGTGGCTGAAGGACATAATATCAATGCTTCACTAACTTGGAGGCATAGCTCCAAAGAAGATACCCTAGTACTGCAAAACTCTACTGCATCCAACACCTTCAGCTTTCCAACAGATAGTCACAAACAGAGATGACACAGACCTGCATGGTTTGTTAGCATGTACTTCGTGGCCAAAACTTCATAACCTAGCTTGACCAGAACTGAATTTGATTTGCTTTCCTTGAGTTTGCAAGGGATACCTAGTTTGATGATGGACTTTTTCCCTCTTACAGAAATTCCAGAGAGCATAAAATTCCCCTTCTGTGCACCTGCACTGTATATTTCTTATTCACAGCTTTCTTTTTAACATTATGCAAGGTTTTTGACTTTTTTCCCCTGAAAAATCACCAGGCTACTGATAACAAAAATATTGAAGCCATCAAGTTCACTTCCTTCTCAAGGAGAGATAAAGACCATGAAATTACCATCATCAAGGAAGACTTTTATTTGCCAACAACTCGGAAAGAGCTTTGAATGATGAAAACACCATCACCTCCTTATGTCTTTTCAGAATGATTTATTTCCTTTGTCCTTTAACATCTGACAGTGATCATGATTCAAATTGAAAAATCATCTATCATCATTCACTTTGTAGTTGGGTGTTAAAGGACAAAGAAAATACACATAGTAGATAAAAAGGTGGAGTTGAGTACTCATTGGCTTTTCAGTTGCTGCCAGGTTTATTTGGTACTTGTTAGAAGGTTGAACAAAAAGAATTCGATTATGTACTTCAGTGGGGCAAGGGAAGCACTTTTTTGTTAGGCCAAAGAAGTTAGGAAGTCCACTTTCGTTTTCATCTGTAAGTCAGTGCATAATATTGCAGACTTACTGAATCCAGCTAGATATGAAAGCCCTATTTCAAATCTATCTCAGGAGGAAAAACCTGAACACCTGCCTACACCTGATGTAGGTGAAGAGACCAACTTGAGGAACGGATGAGGCTAAGACCCTCTCAAACCCTAGTTCAGAGGCTACCACAGCCAAACCAGAACAGACAGCGTCATATTTCAGGATAGGCATATGCTACCAGCAGTGACTCTTCTGGAGGAGAGACTCATACTTTGAGAGGATACTGGGTTTTTGTATGACATTCAGCCTCAGAGCTGACTTGGGCTGTCTGCTCCACTGCACCGGGAAGAAGTTTGGAGAAACTCAGTATTTTCCTGAGAACTTTAATCATCTTTACTCGCACACAGTTCCCCTTAACTCACATTGCAGTGGCCGTAATATAAAGCTTGGACCTAGGAGTTGTATACTTCACGGAGTCAGCACCTCCTGTCTTGCCAACCATCGTAGACAAGGCCCATAACGTACCTCTGCCACACTTTGCCCGTTTCCAGAAGCCCAGATACACGTGTGCAGAAAAGGTATGTTTCTGTTTTTTAAGGAGGCTGTGCATTTGCTTCTCTTGCTTTTGCAGTCGCATGCTTAGACATCCTCTGCTCCAGTCCATCTGGCAGCTGCACATGGAAGCAAAGCTCACATGTCAAGCGCTGCTGTTCATATCCTAATTAGCAAGGGAAGCCTTTTGCTCCAGCGTATCTGACACAGAGGTAAAAATGGGAAGCAGCCATTGTTTGACAATCTGGTATATAATTTAATGAACTAACTGCTTACAGCATTAGAGCATATAGGAACAGAAAGGGCAAAGGTAGATTCAAATCTGTTTGTTTCATAATCACAGGCAAGCTGTGTTATGGACAGGTAGTTCAAAGGATCCATGCTGAAGAACCTGAGCCACAAACTTTCAGGAGATTGCTAGCAAACCAAAGGCAAAAAAACTAGAAGTTGCATGGATGCCTTTTTTGCGTACTCAGTTCAAGAGCAAAAGAGCGCAGTTCCATGTGAAGGCTCCGGAAGCTTCAGGTTCCCACAGAAAAGGGCAGTGCTAGTAATGTAGGTACTGGCAATAGCAGAGGATTTATGTCTTGAAAAGGCCTGTATGATGCATGTCCTCTGCTACAAAAGAAGGAAAAAAACCTTTAAATTTTGTGAAATTTCCCTTTGCTGAATAGACCTTACCTGCAGGGAAAAACTTAATGCAAATACTGTTGTGTATTGACCTGCCACATTTCCACAACTTAAAAATATTGGGCTTGCTCTGCATGGAAGCAAGACTTCTTTGTGTCCCCTTACTCAAAGCTGTCTGTCCTGAATCTGTACTGAAGGTATGTTTTTGTGTCACTTTACCACCTCGATTACTACAGTCTTCACTATCAAGCATAATTTTCACTCAAACAATAGTGATTTATGTGTGTTAAACTCAAGCTCAAGGTTTTACTCCTTGTTATTGATGGCTCACCCAAGCATGCAGTGCGATGTGAGCACTGATGAAGGACACTGAATGTCCCTTTTGGGAATATTTGTGGAAGGAGCGGGAAGGATGGACCCACTCCAGCATCCTTTTGGGCAAAACCAGAGTGATTTATGTCTACTTGCTTACATACAGCAGCATAAAATGCTATCAGTGGACACACCAAAAGGAAAATTATGACTTAAATTAATTCTGTGAATCTCTTTTACAAATCTATGTCTTTTTCTCTATATTTCAATGTTATTTGGGCTTATCCTTTGGATAACACAGTTTGGATAACACAGTCTGGTCTTTCGTTATTCAGTGATTACAATTAACTGCTATGTTATTCCTTCTCTTCTCTTGATTGGCCCTCATTCTACTTACTCTCCAAATAACTTTACTTGGTAATTTTAGTGTTTCCCAACACAGACCTTTTGTAGATCCCAGAGTCATTTCACTGTCACTTCACTGAAGACAACTGTCTTCAAATATGTAATTTATCTGACAGACAAATATAACAATACTTTTTTTTTTTTTTAACTTGGCTTGATTTTAAAATACCGTATAAACCTTTTAAAACAATAGGTACTAACAGGAAAATGGTGCATAAAATTTTATTCTTCCTATTTTTTTAACAATGAGTAGTTGTATCCTAGTGATTATTTTCAAAGGCATTTTCACAAAGCCCTTGGATTTTAATAAGAAAACAAATTGAGTAGTCAGGCATTGGGGAAATGAAAGGTGAACTTGTAAGTATCTTTTGGTCAATACTTGGCAGTGCATTCATTAATTATAATTGTTATTATTGCTTCTAAAAACACCTTTAAAGACTTAGCCCAAATAAAGTTTGTACATCTAGTAATTTATTTCTTTAATATTTTTTTGCCCTGCAGTCATATAGTGACCAGTTGTTGTCATTATTACCCCTACCTTGTTCTGTCAAAGAGAGGCATTAGTCACTTAGAAGGTCTTTTCTATTAATTAAAACAATTCTGTGTTAACCACTATTTAAGTGGAAAAGCTCATATGTGAACTGCTCAAGCTGAAGGAAATCTGGGGGGAAAGAAGGGTCTGTGCTGTAGTCAGATGAGCTGGTCTTGGATAGGAGATGTACTGGAGGCATCAGCTTTGGGCTTCTAATTTGGAGTCATATTTCTTCCCTTGGGGCCATCCCTCTGCCTCATCTGCAGGGAGAATGCAGAATCTGGGATGTGGTTCAGTATACAAAAATACATTCAAGTTTAGGTGAGAGATTAACGGATCTCACTTGAATGAAGCACTTGGTCTTGTGTCTGCTCTGTGCCTACCTAGTATGAGAGGGCATGAAAATAACGTTCTCAATGCCCAGCTCAGTTGTGTGAGAGGGTTCATGTTGATAGATAATTTAGTAGGTTCTTTTAAAAGAGGGGAACAGGAAAAAGTGTTTTGGCAGTGTGAACGTGTCAGAGAACTTCCCAATCTACTCCGGGAAATTTCAGCACCTTTTGGGGGATATTTGTGTATCTGAGTGTGAGTTCTGAGTTTCTGGCTGTGGGCTGTGTTGGGATGGGGCTGAAGTGGCTCCAGTTTTCAGCTCTGGTTTGCACCAGGCTGCTGTAGCCCTGTCTGCATATCGAAGTTGAATGCTTTGAGCACCAGACTGTTCTTGCATCTTCTATTACTGCCAGAAAAAAATCCATTCCTGATACAAAAAAAATCTATACTCTTCTTTGAGGACACTTTCACCAGTTAATTTTATATATAAATCTGTGTTTTCTTACTAAAAAAAGTCAAAATAAAATTCATAAATAGATCTATTCCCTGATAAGTCTCATCTATATGGTTCTCTTGAGGGATTTCAAAATGCCTTTGACAGGAATCACTGGAAAAATATGAGCTACCAGTATCCCACCTGAAATGTTGATGTAGAGTTGCCACAAGCAGAGGCAGCTTAGCTCAAGCCATCGTCTTAAGGAGCTAAAACATCTTCAGCAGAAAAGACTCTGTTAACTCAAAATCTAAACAATTCGTGTTATTTAGATCTGTCTTGACTATGTTTGCAGTCACCACAAGAAAAAATACCTCATGATGCTGTTGAATAGATGCGGAAGGAGCACACCTTATCAGTAGGTTGCTCGGCTCTGTTCTTGCTGTAGGGATGGACCATGGGTCTAATTCCACCCTTCAGAGAATGTGGGTGGCTTTATAGGAACAGTGCCTTTGTGCAAGGCATGGAGGCACTGAGGCAGGATGAAGAAGGATTTGCTGTGTGTGCTGGATAGAGTTAGAGAAGCAACCTGACAGATGCAAAAGGATGGGGGGGGAAAGCATTGCTGCAGAGTATACCCTTTTTTTCACGTGGAGAAAGTGCTGATGCATATTTTTATTATTTAGCATTCAATATCTAATCCCTTTTCAGAACTTAGCCACAGTGGGGGATGCATTCCCTTCCGAGGAAGTGCTTTCTCTGCCCAGATGGCTGGGAGGGTTGCAAAATACATTGGGCAGGCGTGGGAGCAGACTATCAATCTCCTGTGCTTATGCCAAGGCCAAAGGCTTCTGTTCTAGCAAGCTCTGCACTGGGAAGAGCATGAGGGAGCTCCCTGCAGCAGCTGCTCACAAATGCCAGGAAGGAAAGTCCAGAAGTAAAAAGGTTTGTTTCAGAGCAGAACGCTAAATGGATCTTGACTGACTCTTTGGAAGATGGTAATGCTACAGATTGCCAAGGGCAAGAAAGGTAATGCATTTTCCATTGTCAGCTGGGAATACAGCTGGGAATACAACCTCAGCTTAATTCAGCTGAACAGGAGAAACTTCTGTTTGACTTTGGTGGCACCCGGTTGTCACTCAAAGTGTTGAGGTGGTCACTATGTCTTGTAGTTTGTATTTCAGAGGAAAACGGCTTTGTGCCACACTGGCGAAACTCATCAGTGTTACATTGTGCACAACAGTTTGTGCTGTAGTGGTCAAATACGCAGTGGTGATGAGCAAGTCTTGAGCTGTCAAATTTCCTGGAACTTATCTTCAATGCAGATGGTCAAAAGGCAACTGGAATTTTCATTTCTCAGCAAATTTCCATTTCTTGTCCCAAAACAAAATTTAAAACAGTCCTGAAAACAATGCCTCCTGGCAGAACATCCCACAGTGTGCTGTGAGAAGAAAGGTGTGAAAATGGAAAATTAATTTTTGACCCCTTATGCCCCATTGCCTTCTGTTTGTAGTTCAGACTGGCTGGGTGGTGCTTTACAGAGGGTAGCTGGGAAAACTTCTGGGCTTCTCCGCTTTCAGCAATCCTCATAGTATCATGTATGTGCTTAAGCGGATGAGACGAAATCCTTTGTGATTCAAACTGAGATCTGTTCTCATCTCCCATGGACTTGTTCCATGGAGATATAAAGATTTATTGACAATCACCTGGCGTTTCCTTTGCTATATTTCATCTAACTGCTCTTAATTATTTTCTTAGGGAACATGTGCCAATTCCCCTGGCTTATAGATGGTGATGTCACCATTTCTCTCTATATAGGATGCCTTCATTGGATGAACGGAACAAAAGGAAATCATGGGATTTTTAGATGTTTTCTGAAATTTGTCCTCTGTTTATATATTCCAGTGGTCTGGAGTATAAAAAGGGTAGTTTCTGTTTAGTCAAAATAGGTCACTACTTTTACCAGTGTATAATAGAACAATTCAAAACTATGAAGTGAAAAATGTTTCTTACAAGGTAAAATTGTAAGTTTTTATTCTAAAAATGATGAAACTGGACATTCAAATATCACAAGTTACCCTCCTCGACCCTTTGCTCCCCTTGAATCTCCCTCCGATGGGATTTCATTAAGTACTTACTTGTGTACTGAACAGGATTTTCTGCCATGCTGAAGGAGCATAGACAACAATGCAAATATGTACAGAGAATTTTTTCAACTTACTCAACCTCCTCCCCCCTCAAATTCTCTGGCCAGCACTAAACTTCCTCAGTAGGACCAGAGCTTAATCAATGATTATTTCTTGGTGACTGGTCACATGCAGGCAGACTGACTACTAGTTGTACATTCCGAAATAGTCAAACTTTCTCAGGCTCCTTTGGCTTCTTTCCCACTGGTTTCAACTGGGGATGGGCTGAAGGATTTAGCCATCTGAGTTAGCAGGTGGACTTGTTTGGCTTATTAGCTCCACTAACAACAGAATGGCTGCATTTCCTCAAGCCTTTAAATCTCAACAGCCACAGCTCTTCCAGTCAAATTAGCAGTAACAGGAGGCAAGAGAGTGGTAGTTCTGATGGAAGATGCTGCACTGCTTTTCCACTTTGGGAATGGAGCAGAACGTCATGCATTTATATCTCTACAAATGAGCAGAGGCGCATATCCTTCATGAGCAAATGATCTTTGGTGGTAACCAGTAGGCAGCTAGATTAGAATTAATAGATTATGCTCATATCAATAATTATGCAGAGAAAATAGCACAATTTAGAGCAGTGGAAGTGAAGAAGATTTGGCAAAACAGTAAGCTTTTGAATTACTGTATTTTAAATAGGCATTGAATATATCTTGATTGCTGATCAAGGTGTGGGGTGGAAGAAAATACCTGAGGTTGTGCATATCTCTCTTGATAGCAACAACTTGTTCTGTACTTTTTCCTTCTCTTGTTCTGGTTACTGCTGGGTGTGAAGTTCCTTGAATTACTTTAATCAACAAAAAAAGTCATGAGACAATTAGAATCCCTGAGTGCCCCTTCGGCACATTAAGGTTAACTATTAGGGATGGACTAATATACACAAATTTGGTGTTTCCTCCAGTGTATTCAAGAAGGTAAAGAGCGGAAAATTGGGAAAAGAGCCTCACTGCTCATCTGATTGCTTCACTGCATACATGTGAAAATATTCCGAGCAAACAGAAATGAAAACGGTTGTTTTTTCACTTGGAGTTCCTAAATAAATAACACAAAGCCAGTATAAAGCCTAAAATTTTGTAAAATAAGCAAGAAGCCTGTAGCCAGGCAATCACAGAAAGGTTAGTGCGCTCAAAGGGGAAACTGGGCTGGGTAAGGTCCAATACTGTATATTTACCTAACGAGGTCTGTGAGAGGTCTAGAGCCAAGTCCCTCTGCTGCAGGCTGCTTGTGTGATTCTGGCCTATTTTCTTTGTATCTTCCATGGCCCAGGCCCCTCCTTAACATCCGTAAATTAATTTATGTACCTAGCAAGAAGTTTGAAGTATTCGTATTTAGTGTTTGTCTAATAATCAAAGACAAAGAAGTAAAAGAGATCACTTTGGTGGGCTTGGCTGTGTCTTCACTAGCTAATTAAATGGTGAGAGAATAGAAGCAGGTGCTTGAAGCCAACTGGCACAGAATGACCTGCATCTATGCTATTAAACTATCTTAATCTTCAAAGCAGAGTGACTGCATCCAAAGTGCTGATTAGGAATTGTTTCTGGCTTATGCTAACTTCTGAACCACATCCAGGAGCTCTCTGGGGGAACTGCATTTGGCCAGGGACCATGTTAACAATTTAACAGTATATAGACAACTGGGTTTTAGCACCCAAGTGTGTTCACTAGTATGGCTTAATTTTCTGGTGTGAGACTAACGTTTAGGATGTTAATAACATTCTTATGCACACTTGCTGCTTTTGCAAATGCAAAATATCCCTTTCCATTGGCAAATGAAGATTTGGAGCATGCGCTCTGAGTTATTTTTAATCAAATTCTGTCTTTTACCTGCACAATCCATTGAAATAATGACAGCAGGCTGGTTTCTGACCATTTCCATAACTATTTACTCCCAGCTATTTAGAAGACCTCTCCAGAGTCATAATGTGAAGCTCAAACGCTGTTCCCTAGCTTGTCTCTTAGAATGGTGGAGACGTTCAGGGCTCTCAGAAGAGCAGTCTTAATGTAAAACAGTTGCTTAGTTTGTGACTCTTGACTTCTGTCTCTCTATAATGAAGAACACTCAAGTCTTCATTATCTGGTGCAAATGTGTGAGAGTGATTGCATGTAGAAATGGATGTGCCTGCAAATACTCAGCTGAGGAGAATTGGGGAAATTTTTAAAAATCTCGTGAATCAAAATCGTAATTTGCAAAGGTAGAGACAATATGATAATGGAATGCAAAGAAACTCTGAGGACTGCAGTGAAAAGAAGTCAGTAGTTTATTTATAGGAAGTCCAGTTTTTGCTCGTAGGACTTTTAACGAGTTCAAACAAAATGTGACAAATGTAGTAGCAGCTAAAAAAGCAAACTTTAAAGAATTTCTGCTACTAAGGTAGTCAGCAGTCTCTTCTATGACTGGGAAGTCCAACCCAAGGGATGTGTTGAATTATTGCCTATCTTTTACTTACAGTTTTGGGAAAATATTTTAAGATCTCTCCTATTATATGTGAAACAACAGAAAAATATAAAGTCCTGTCAGTGCATAGAGTAGGATTTTCTTTATTAAATAGAGGTATTCCTCATATCTGATGCTAGAGAATGACATTTATGTATGAACATCATTCACTCTCTGGACACAAATGTCTATGAAACTTGCACTTCTTGTTTCCATGGCAGGAGGGGAGGCTGCTTTTGATCTCTATCATTACTTTACTTCTAGGCTGACTGGTGACTCAAAGGATGAGTCTATCACAGGAGACAGATTAGCTGAGGCTGGTTTGTTCAGCCTGACAAAACAACGTCTAGGAGGACATAGGTCACTGGAAAACCAGGTGAGGAGAAGCAAGTAGTGAGGTGTAACCACCAAGGAAGTTGAGACTAAAAGATAACAAACAACATAAACATAACAAATAGCTGTAAACTGGCTGTTTAGCCTGGAAAGAGGAAGATAGCTGAAAACTTCTGCAGAGGTGCAATGTGCAGCGCAGTTTCTTAAGAGGAAGCGGAGGCAAAAAACACAACACACCCAGTGGTGGACACTACACCAATGTCCACCCACAGCTTTGAAGCCAACTTGCATGGAAGAGGCAGTAATATCCCACTTTCAGGTGTGTCTGGATGCCACAACAGGGGGGATACATGCAATGGTCCTTGGCCTGTGCTGACTCTGACCTGTGCTGCAGAAGGCACTGGTGGCCAAAAAGAAAAAGGGGTGAGGGACTGGTCTAGTAGGTAGTAGGAGTTGGATTTCCAACATTTGGGCCTGGCAATACTTAATTTGCTAATACGGACACAGTCTGAGTGTCTTCTTTCCCATGTTCCCTTTGAGTTTTGAGAACTGAGCCCGACACATCTTTTATCACAGGGACTGTAACATTAAATACACAAAACAACAACCCTGTATTTCACATGCTTAGTCCCTGTTTGAATGTGGTGTTCATGGGGCAGCAATCGAAAAAGCAAGAGAAAACAACAACAGCTCTTCATGCTGTGGGAGTTACACCTGTTATTTGACTAATTAGTGACAGATAATGACACTTGAGCTTTGTATGAGCCTTGGCAATACAAAAGCTGCTTTAATTCTGGCTACTCTCTCTGGAAACAACCCGATCTCACGTTTCCATTTGTGACTGCAGAGCGCTATGCGTAAGTGTCGGTGCTGGGAAGCAATACTTCAGAGGAATGATACACTTCAAGGAAGAGGGTGAGTAAAATTGCTATGAAAGAATAGGCAGATACATCTTGCCCAGTTTCATTTATAGCCAGAAGGAGGAAGTTTGGTCTCTTCTTCACACAAGTCCAGACCAGTCTTATTTTAGTCCAATGGACTGGGCAGGTGCTAAGGGGAGAGCCTGAAGTGCAGAGGCGGTGGGAGGGTTCTGTTATCTGGAACACTGTAGAACTAGATGGACTTGGCATCTCTGATCTTTTTATCCTTGTTTATTTTGGTAGAGCTTTGTTTTTAGGTAAAAATGTGTTTACCCAGCACGTTTCATTTAGATAGTGACTGATCTTATCAGGTACTAAGGAAGAAAACCTCTATCACAGCAGAAACTGGCAGTTGTGAGTTAATATTTTCTCTTACATGTATCGATTACAATGTCAAAGATTCAAAATCAATTCACTTAAATGTCTCTCTAGAAAAAAAAATAAAATCTGTTAGTGCAGTGAAATATTGCCAAACTAGAGGGTAAAAAAAATCCTGAACCCCCGTGACCCCTGAATGCATGGATGCATATGGTGCCAGTAAGAGAGCTCTGCCTTGATATCAACAACAAAAATACAGAGGATGAAAAATGGGTTAGCAATGTATCCTATTTTGGCAATATTTTTATTAAAGCATACAATGAATTCAGAAATGATCTGAAATCCTCATTGCAAAACTTCCTGACTGCTTTCACAACTTCTTCAACTCTTCTCTTGCATCCTCTTTTGCCTGTTGCATGTCTGTAAACTTGCTGTCCTTCTGTTATCCCAACAGCATCTTCCTCATTTCCTTCTTTCCATGGAATCCAGAGTCTCTGATGGGATTTAGTGACAATATCCTTCTCCTCATTGCTCCAGAAAGTGCTGAACCAATATTTGCATTTGCTGAAGTTGCAGGTGTGTTCTGGACTCTGCCTTGAAAGGTACCTCAGAGCCTGCATGACTGTTGCTGCATTTTTTTTCCTTCCTTTCTGTGCAACCAGTAATTGAACAGGAAAGTCTATCAAACTGCTAAAGCCAGAGCAGGTCAATTTGCTTTTCCCTTAAGTTAGAGGAATGAGTAAACTTTTGCTTTTTGGCTGCTCACACAATGGATTATTGATGTCCTGGATGACCAAAGGTCTCTTCCATTCCCATGGAATCAACAAATGTGCCATGTACCTGTCCCAGACTTTGTCTTCATGCTTTTAATCATCAGAGGTAGATGATGCTAAGGCACAAGACAGAAGGAACGTTGCTTACCAAATAGCTTTCAACTGTTTCAAGTTTGGATTTTGTGTAGGTTAGATGTGATTTGTTGTTCAGCCTGGTTCTTGTTTTCAATCAACTGGTTTCATTCATCCCCAGCTGGCCTATGGGTATGAATTAATCTGTGTGTTTTTTATAGAGCGGATGCATCTTCTGCACATTTTCTCATGGAATATAAACCACAATAACTTACCCTGAAACATACAGTGTTCTGAAATTATAATTGCTGATGTAGAAGTGAAGAAGTCTTAGCTCTCACTGAGCAAGTCCAACTTGCTCTATTGCTTGGTGTAGCTTTTTCTGGCATTCCTCTCTCTTCATCTTTTCATTCTGCAACCTCAGGGCCAGCTGGGATTGTGTTTCCCCAGAATTTAGCCCAGTGAGAGAATCAAGAGAGAGTGGGTTTCCTGGAATTCACTATGAATGGAATGGCTTGCATCTATTGCACAACTTGCAAAGGAAAAAAGCCATGATGCTAGTGCAAGAATAAAATTGATTGTGGACTATGTTAAGTTGCTACAGTGGGGCCCAAGAATGCAAACAACTGTGGCTAGAAGAATCCATTGACTATGGGTACCCTCTGGAACACACCTGGGACATCATTTTCCTGGACTTTGCATAAAATGGAGATGCATGATTATACAGTGCTACCAGTGGCTGCAGGTTTAGGATCAAATCTTTAGAACTGTGTAAACCAGTGGCCACTAAGGCAAAACTGCACGAACACCCTTCTGTGACATTTTCCCTAGAAGCAGTGTGGTCTAGTTTGGTTTGTTGGGTTTTGGTGTTTTTTTTTTTTTTTTTTTTCCTAAAAAACNTGTGTGTTTTTTTTATTTTTTTTGTTTGGTTTTGGTTTTTTTTTTTTTTTTTTTTCCTAAAAGACTATGGAATTCTTTGATTCAGAGAAAAGTCTGGTCTGGATATCAACAGAGCAAACCTTGTCAATGTGCCAGTAGTACAAAAAAAACAACACAAAAAATTCAGTTCAAGTGAAAGAATTCTCTGTTTAAAAAAGTAAAAATAATTTTAACATGTTAAATGTTTCACTAAGAAAATGTGGGTATGAAATAGTTGATTTGTTTTTTCTGCCAGAAAATATCAAGCTCCCAGGATGATGATCATGTCACCAGCAGGCACTGGGGAAGTCACAGACTGGACTCAGTGATGGATGGGAACTGGATTCCAGATCTGGATTCAGAAACACACAGATCCAGACCAAAGGCAAACAGATGGAGTCCTCCTCGGATGCTGGCCATTGATTGCCAGCCACGCCTGGCCCTTTGATCCCTCAGCTTTTATACTGAACATGAGGCAGATGGGATGGAATACCCTGTTTGGTCAGTTTTGGGTAACCTGTCCTGTCCGCTCCTCCCCACAGGTGTGACCCCTCTACGCTTTTCCATTTCTGACCCTCCAATGGGGCAAATAACAAAGTTGGCTGCCCTTGGGTGTTGTAGCAATAAGTATAAGGAAGATCCTCTCTGCATCCCATTCCTTGGCATCAGTTGTAATCATGGGTCTTATCGCTCTGAGGAAGAGCAGTTTTCTGCACAATATGTTGCTAATTTCAGCATTTAGAAGAGGCCTAGTTAGAAAGCAGAGTTGCTGAACAAAATTGGTCCTCTTTTACCTTAAACCAGGACATCTTGCCATATGCAGGATGTACAAACAGTGCCGGTGGGACATGGACCTGTTTCGGCTTTGCTGCTCTACGCCATCTCGCGTTACCTTCAGGGCTCTTCTAGTAACCCTCAAGCAGTCTCTGCGAGGCAAAGTATTTATTGCTGCCTAGCTTGGATAACAAAAGATTATTTATGTTTTTTGCTCTGTGGGCAAAACTACCAGCACAAATGAGTGGAAACAGGCTGAACAGACTCTTAGGCAAGTCCGCTGGCAGAAGGATGTTTGCAACTTGCCGTGTAGGGTCGTTGTCTGGTGCCCTTGGTGCTGGCATCTCGAAAGGCTTTTATGACTTCCATGAGGGTGGTTGCAGGAAAGCCTCTTCTGCTGGTATCTCTGGGCCCCTTTAACCTTTTAAGCATTGCGGGGGATCGGTGATGCCGACACATCTGTCCTCCAGGGAATTCCTCAACCAATTGGAGCTGGGCCAAGAAAGTGAGTCAGAACTGCAGCAGACAAGGTTGCTCCGAACTCCTGCCCGCGTTCGGCGCTGCGAGCAGCGTGCCAGCCAGCCAGGAGAAGCTTAATAGATGTGGGGAGGCATTAGGGATGTTTCAGACGCCCTCACTGCAGGGGAAGTGACAGCTATGGAAACAGGCTGTTTTTAGCAGCGGGCCAGAGAATCCTGATGGAAATTTTTTCTGGGGAAGGCAAGCAGGCAAGTTCTGTGTATATTTATTGAATATGCTTGAAAATGGGTTGCAGGGGAAATTAAGCTTTTGGTGAAACTATCAAGTAGCTTTAACAAGAAATGGAAGAAATGGCTTAAATGTTAAAAATCCAGTTTTTACTTAAATGAAAAATAGATTATTTTTTTTTTTAGAAGCAGCAGCTCATGTCAAAACTGGCTAAGTTGAAAAAAGCAAAGGACATTAATAATTTAAAATGAAATGAAACGTGTTTTAGTCTGATGCAAAATGGATTATTCTGAGGAGTTTTATTGCTGGTTTGTTTGTTTGAAAAGAATAATTTTCCCTAGACTGAACCGGATCTCGCTTTCTTTCTCCTCTCACTTACTTATGTGGATTGACCACTGAAATTAAATGTTATTCACCCAGCTTTCCTAAAAGGATCGTGAGGCTATCCCTGCCCTGGAAATGCAATAAATGATGTCTCTACAGATTTTTTGTGTCTTGAGCTCTGTAACAGTATTAATGTTTTTCCTGCTGTGCCTAGGAATAGACCAGTGTCTAACTCGCAGCCAGATGACAAGATGGTAACAGATGGGTATTGAACTACACCTTGCCAGCAGTACAGATCAGCTGTTGACTCTGTGCCCCTTTCCTGAGCAGGGCTTCCTCACCCAGATACCGTCCCATTGCACCGTCCCATGGGAGGAACCTGCAAGTTGCTTGCAAGTCAAAAATCATTCTGATTGACAGCTGGCTGTGATGACAGAGAGGCCAGAAATTGTTAGTGATGAGTGAAAAATCATGACTTGCAAGCAATTTATTCTAAGCAATGCCTAAAAGTCTTGGTCAGTCATTAGAGACAGCTATTACATTTTCCAGTATCATTATCTAAGCCACCATCAGGAGGGAAATGGTCGGCCACTTGATGACCAAAGAGCTATCAACCTAATTATACTGTGATGAATTCCTTTCAAATCTGTAGAGCATTTAATGCATTCTTAAATGAAGCCATCCATAATTAGAAGCCTTCCAAAACACACACAGACATCAGAGTCCAGGAGAAGCTGATTAATTGTTAATGAGGTTCCTTCACTTACTAGACAGATTGGAAGAGGCAGGGAAGCAAAGCTGGAGACAGAAGCTGGCATCACTGTGCAGATTCAATGAAACTTTGCTATTTGCCAGGCCAAGCTTCAGTTATGTAGCTTCTTGTTGCCCAAGCCCTGTGACAGAGCCATTTTTGGCCATTAGGGAAGTGATTTCTGCTTTTCCCATAATTCCAGTAACAGATGAAATGAAATCTTCCCCAACTTGACTGATGTTTCCGGAAACTGTAGAATAAGATTTTCACCACCGCACTTCTGGATTCATCCTCAGCTGGACAAAACCAGTGGTGTTTTGTAAAGTGTACAAACATATACATATTGTCCATATGCATTTTAAGTGTGATGTTCCCAGCAAATATCCGACTTCCTCTGTATGCACACAGATCTGATGACACTGACATCAGAACAGGCAGTATAGTGTCTCTGGAAGGGGAAAAGTAAGAATGCTAGGTGTGCATACATGGGGAAAGCACGTACAGGGGAATGCACCATTTCAGAGGAAGAAGCTGGAAGTGGGGTCATGAATGCTAGATTTACTGCACCATTTTGTCTTCTGCATATTTTGCTTTTTCCCAACTATTTCTCCTTTTATTGTTCTCAAAAGAAATAAACTCTATACCCCTCCACTCATTCTAACCATTCAAGAGTCAAAATACTCTTTGGTATTGTGCCATTTTTTATACATTTTTACATTCTCTGCTTAGTTTTGTGACTGCAATGGCACAGACTTCACATGAAATGAAACCCAGACATTGGGAAATTTAGAAATGCCTACTAAAATGTATATTTTCTCTCTCTGAAAGAATTACCAGCTTCAAGCTGGATAGCTGAACATTTCCCAAAGCAAAAAAAAATATGCTGTGAACCCTATTTTTGTTCCTGGAATGTCCTTCTGCTGCAGCGACTAGATACTTGGAGCATAACATTTGAGGAGAGCACCTGAAATGAGTCATTGAGTCTTTAATATTATTTGCAAATAAACCAACCTTCCTTCCTTCCTTCCTTCCTTCCTTCCTTCCTTCCTTCCTCCCTTCCTTCCTTCCTCCCTTCCTCCCTTCCTCCCTTCCTCATTGGTGGTGGCCCTGTCCCAAGGGAGTTGTTGGTGACGTTGGTGGCCTGGGATGGGCATAAAAAGGGCTGTGCCAGACCAGGCTGGCAGAAGAGTAGGAAGGTGAAACAGGTCTGAAAGGAGAGGCCAGGGTAGGGGCTGCCCATGGTGGTGGAGGGTGGTTGCTCCTCCTTTGTTACTTTTCCTAAGAGACGTGACCAGACCATGGCACATTCCTGTCCTCTTGCTTCTCCAACACTCAGAGAGCTGTCAGCATGCTACAGGACAGATATGATAGCCCCAACCCATACCCTGTTATGGTCTTAGAGACCTTGCAGCCATGGCAAAGCCATGTACCCTTTTTCCCCAGTTGGCCAAAGGCTGGGCTGCATGGGAGATCCTGTCACCTAAGATCCACATCCCATTGGGGAAAACATTGGTGGTGGCCCATGTTGCAGTGGAGTTGATGACATGGTTGGGCCAGGATAGGTGTCTCTTGTCTGCTAGGGAGACTTAGACTGCCTTGATATGAGGCTGAGAGCACTGTGGGCAGGGAGGCAGGGGCTGCCCCATGGCAATGGGAGGTGGCTGCTCTGTTTGGTGCTCCTGTTTTTGACAGCCACATCCTTAGATAAGGATGTGACCAGATCATGGCACGCCCCTGTCCTCTCCTTCCTCTAACACTCAGCTGGAGGGCATTGCAACTTTCTACAAGGACATTGACCAAAACATAAGGCAACACACATAGCCCAAGTCTGTACCTTGTCATGGTCCTACAGACAGCTGGAAGCTCTCCATAACCATAGATGAAGGGAGCTTCACACCACCCACCATGTCTATGTAAAATTTATCTCAAAATAAAGTTTGATATTCATGGGTTTTTTTCCTGGTGAAAGACATGGAAGATATGTCCTGTGAGGAGCAGCTAAGGACTCTAGGTTTGTCTGGTCTAGAGAAAAGAAGGCTGAGGGGTGACCTCATTGCTCTCTACAACTTCCTGAGGAGGGGACATGGAGAGGGAAGTGTTGATCTCTTCTCCCTGGGATCCAGTGATAGGATATGCGGGAATGGTTCAAAGCTGCAGCAGTTCAGACTTGGCGTTAGGAAGCATTTCTTTACCGAGAGGGTGGTCAAACACTGGAACAGGCTTCCTAGAGAGGTGATCGATGCCCCAAGCTTGTCAGTGTTTAAGAAGCATTTGGGCAACACCCTTGACAACACTTTTGGTCATCCCTGAAGTGATCAGGCAGTTGGGCTAGATGATTCCAACTGAAATATTCTATTCTATTTCTGTTCTAAAATAAACTGGAAAACCTAGCATATTGTGCCTTATGCTCCAAAAAAGAGAAATTAAATGAAGTTGTACTAAGCACAAGTGTGTGTATGGGGGTCAATCTTGCTCAACTATATATGATTTTTGATTCAGATAAGGGTAAAAATCCAAGCCTAATCGGAACATGACCTGTGAAAAACTGCAAAAGCTAATTACCTTATTTTTCATTGCCTCTGTTATGTCCTCTATAAGCTCAGCTGTTTGGGCTCTTTGAAAGCTTGTTATACAATTTAAAAATACCTAATAAAATAAACAGCTTCTAATAAAAGGGTTTTATATTTAAAAGGTCTGTCTGCTTTCAAGGTTTCTATAGCATCTAGGCTATAGAAGGTTTAACTCCATCTGTGTTCAAGGCTTGAAGTGCTATTGAAATGAGTCTATTCATAGTATTTTTCAGTGCGTATTTACATTGTCATCTTTAATAGATACAGGAGTGGTATTAATGATGACTGCTGATGAAATATTTAGATTGTCCTTTGTTATGTATATGTAATCAAAGCACTACAGAAATCTCGGTGTTTGGAGAGAGAATTTAAGTTATTTCAGCCTTATCTAAAACATCCACAAATGGATTACTGTAGATGAGGAATTCACTATAAACTGAACAAAATCCCACCTCAAAAGCACACACACACTGTTCATAGCTGGCCATGTTGTACTGACATTATAGTTGTTCGTTGGCTGACATTGTGCTGTGCATTATATTGAACCGATTACACTTTGAGAGGTTCCTGATCATTTTACAGCATTAGCAAGATTGAATCTTGTGGAAGAACAACAGCCAGTTACATAAACACAAGGCCTGGTGGATACACTCCTCCAGCAAAGCTAAAGCTGCAATCTGTCTTTACCAGTGGTGACTTTATGGCACAGACTCGCATACTTAGGCAGTTCAGATTGATCTGGAGGGCTCTTTCACTGCACAGCTATGCCAGCAGCCCAATTAAGAGCCGGATTTAATATGAGAGCAACTTTATGAATCAGAACTTATTTAAAATTATTCTGCTTTAATTTTCAGCTTCCTTTTTTGGGTAGGAGAATCATTTGGAGGCTTTTCCAACAGCAAGAAACATAATTCTGCAAATTATTTTCTATTCATTGATAAAAATGCTTTCCGTAAGATCCTGCAATGTGCTGCTTTTGGAAGCATAGCTTGAAACAATGAATCACTGCCTTTTTAAAGACATAAGAGGAGTTAAGAGTAGATGTTCTTAACATTAAAATACTTATTGCAGTCATAAAGAAAGTCAGAGTAAGCGCTCTTATCAGGAGAAATTATGCCTTGAGCTTTAAGTTTTTTGTGCATGGAAAAAGTCAAGAATAATAACTTATTTTTTTCAACTGTGTCTGACTCTTGGCTCTGGGGAACAAATGGACTAAAGTAATCCCTCGGGTAACTTTGCTCCCTCCCTGAGGCATAACTGCACTGTAATGTTTTCGATCCTTATTGTTAGCAAATATTTTTAAAAACAAAGAGATTTCCACAATCAAGGAACTCTTCTACTGTTATTACGGAGCTGTACAAGACATACAGGTTCTACCATAGGAGAAGCAAGAAACTTAACATGTGTGGTCTGGATGGAGCCTTAACTTCACCGAGCCTGAGGCAAGGCAGGCAACCAGGCAGTGAAAAGCATAAATTTATTTTTTGTTAATGCAGCAGTGTTTTTAATGCAGATTTTCCCAAGGTCTTATTTTTTTCTCAGTAAGAGATAGATTATCTGCCCTTCTTGTGTGGATGGGAGCTTATTAGTAGTGTTTATCCTATTTAATAGCAGCCATCCTGCAACCTGTGGGTTGTATAGGGCTTCCTTCGCCCAACAGCAATGGCAACCAAAGCTTTATACTGCTGCCTAGGCACCTAATTCTGCCCCCCTAAAAATGCAAGGTAACTGAGATGGTTGGAAAGAGAAAGGATGTTTGGGACTTGGGGGAAAGGAAGATTTAGGGAAGATATATCCGCAGCCAGAAGAGGAAGACCAAAGTGTGCAGAAGGTAAGGGGTTTAGGAACCAAGTTGAATGACAAAGCATCTTTGGGGAAATAAAGTTTGGGAACCCTTGAAAAAAGAGGAATGTCAATTAAAGTTAGAGAGAAATTAATTGAATGAGTGTGTGAGGAAGAGAGAGAGATCAAGATTTACTTGAGTACCTGAAGCACAGCCCAGATCAATTACTTGCTGCTGTCAGCATCATCAATGCGACGTAAGAAAGATTGAATGTGTGCTATAAAATGCATCGTTTAACAAAGTTCAAGCTATTAAGTAATTAGAATATAATATGTGAACATGCTGAATATGCTTATTTAAATGTAAACGGTTATTCACTGTTTATTTTTAGTACAGAAAAATTATCCAGCTAGTTGTCCTTGCTGTTTCCCATACTGCTGATCTACTGCATGCCTCTAAGCCAGCATCCAGGGGTAGCTGCTCTTTTATCAACGGCACCCAGGGACTCTTCTTGAAAGGTGCAAAGTGCAAGAGCTGCAAAGGAAACAAATGCAAGGTGGATAATAAATATTCTTTGCTCCAATGGGCTGAGGGAATAGCAGCATTACATTTCCACTTATAGAGCGATCAGTAATACATCCATCTGTCAATGATGTTAAGGGACAAAGCCTGAATGCCGAATCAACTAATATTACTCACTCAATGGGAAAGATTAGCCACAGGAGAAAAGGGGGTTATTTGTAAGATGGGGAAATAGTTCATTCAAATGAGAAAAAAATGGAAGTTATGTTGGTTGTGTGCTGGCACTTAGCAGAGCAAGCTCTCCTGGGTCTGCCACCAGCAAATTGGGTGGCTTTAGGTAGATCATTTCACCTTGCTATGTGAAATTATGGCAAAGCACTTCTCATGCCTAGATATCAAAGCAATAACCATTGTAAATTCCCAAATGAAGACCACAGTTTTTCTCCCAGCTATGACTTCCAAAACAATCCTGAAATGTGAAGCACAGTTTGCCTGCAGGACCTTTCCGATGCTAACACATGCTGATGCAGTAGCTGGCAGCATTAGGCAGAACTTTGCTCTTGATATGGTTAGTCCTGCTGATTTAGTTATTCCGAACAATTTCAAACTGAGTTTACCAGCATCCGGTCGTCCGAGAAGGGAGGCAAAGAAAACGCCTATCTGCCTGAAAAAAAGCTGTAGAGATACACCTGGTGTCCAGTAATAGAAAAAAATAAACGTGGGTGCAGAGTTTTTGGAATGTCATATTTAAAACTATATACTTGGGTGCCAAACTTAGTTCTGCAGACTTTATTTAAGGGTTTCCGACATTATTAGTCTTTTGTGACTGCAAGCTACTCACTAAGTTCCAGATTTTGAAAAGTGCATCTGTATCACTTGTCAACAACACCTCCTAAAGCGTGTGGCCCTTAAGGTCTCTTAATCTCACTTATGAAAAGGATGATCTCCAGTTGGCTTGAGGTTAGTATCAGAAAGGAACAGTTGAAAGTGAAAATACTTTTCCAACAAGAACCATGAAATAAGAACTAAAAGCCATGTCAAGATTTCACCTCAGTCTAAGCTGGATGCTCTAACACGCACGTTAATGAAGGAAGAGTGTACCAGGTGATATGGAGTAAAACTCAGTTAAAAGAATGGACACTGAAGTTCCAACTCCATTATATTGGGAATACTGACATCTCTGTTAAAATCTCTTTTAGTGAATTAACCAGTGATAGGAATCAACCAGTGACCAAGTTCCTGAGAGCTGGGACTTGATCGTCTCTACTGTTAAATTTTCAGCAAATTGCTTGGCATAGTTTTGCCTGGACTATACACAGTCTCTCAAACATTTCCCAGACACTGTCTGGAAGTCAGCAAAGGCCAAGGACCATTCCTAGAATAAATTAGGTTGGAAGACCATTCTGGAAATCACCTGGTCTAACCCCATACTTGAAACAGGTCCAGTTAGGGCAAGGTGCTCAGGGGCTGTGCCCAGTCAAGATCTGAACATGTCCAAGGATGGGGTTCTCACAGCCTCTCTGGACTTCTCTTGGGACATTTAATTGCTCTCGGGGTAGAACAGTTTTTCATATGTAATTTACATTTCCTATCAATTCCTGGCTTTCCTCTAATTGCATGAAGTTCCCAGAGGCAGTTTGGATGTGTTACCCTGTTATGGAGGCTAAAGGATATAACAATATGGATATGGGCAGACTTTTCTGCTTGGCCTCAGGGCCAGAGAACAGGTTAATAGAGATGTACCCTCCAAGTCTCAGCTCCCGTCAGCACTTAATTGGAGGGCTCAGAGCCCATCATTGCTGCTGAATGGATGGGTAACACAAGGGACTAGTCACTGTGCACATACTGAAAAACGAGTAACTCACTCTGGAGGATGAAGAACTATAAATCCATTGATCTATTTTTTTATTTTTAAAAATTGTAGTTTTTAAAATCAACATGGCCAGGAACAACAGCTCCTGTTAAACACTTAATAAAATGCAGCTTGAGCCAAGCAACTGCAGTCAGACAGCAACTAAACAATCTGTAGCTATTTAGAATATTTTTGGGCCCTTCGGGAAAGTTAAATCCGTGTGAGAATACGTAAAAGCATTCAAAAAGAGTTTTATTGGCAGATGAAGCCTGCCTTTTCCACTATGTTCCTCTGTAGTGCTATCAGGAATACAAAGGCCACGGACAGGGGAGGACTGAAAGACACGCAGTGTGGGGCCAGCTCTGATATAAAGACCAGCACGAAATCTACAAATTCAGTGGTGCATTGGGCCTAATGCTTTTTCTCTCTGTAAGAGAAACTACATCTTCAGGAAAGAGATATTTTGAGCTGGGAATTGTCATTTTCTTATATTGTCAGCAATATTCTGCACATATAACCTAGAATATTACAAACAAAAGTTTGGGTCTCACAAAAAAACCCCAGCTAATACAGCGGGTGAGGATGCTGGGGATACTGGTGGAAGACAGTGATTGTTTCAGGCAACATTAAAAGCACAGATTTTTTTTTTTTTTTAGAATAGAAATTTACCACCAAGCCTTACACTGTGCCACACAGCTGAGCGCACATCTCACTCCAGTGAGCACTGAATACACAAAAAATAAATATGCCATTATGACACACCTGCCACATACCTCAATAAAGTAATGTAAAAGAAGCTTAGAAGTGAGGAGCATACCAAACAGTTTGAGGAAATGCATTTCACCCTTCAATCTCTTTGACCTGGGGGACCCACCTTGTCCTTTACAGGTTCACAGAATCACAGAAACATGGGAGTAGGAAGGGGCCTCTGGAGATCATCTGATCCAACCCTCCTGCCAGAGCAGGTTGCACAGGATGGCGTCCAGGCGGGTTTGCAATGTCTCCAATGTCAGAGACTCCTCCACGTCTCTGGGCAGCCTGTGCCAGTGCTCTGCCACCCTCAAAGTCAAGAAGTTCCTCGTCATGTTCAGATGGAACTTCCTGTGTTCAAGTTTGTGCCCGTTACCTCTTGTCCCGTCACTGGGCACCACTGAAAAAAGACTGGCCCCATCATGGGTGGTAGCCCATCATCCTTCATCAGTTATGACGGATCATCTGTAGCGCAGGCTGGAGGTATCTATGGTGCCTTGTAGGATTTCATGCTTGGTGTCTCAGGTGCTTTGGCCACCACTGTCAGCCTGATAGTTTTTGGGCAGAAATGCTCTAATTATATGAAGTGTATTGAATAGAAGACAGCTGTGGTACTCACGTTATATAATTCCCGCTGCACAGAGGGGAAACTTTAGGGAAAAAAGCAGGTCGAGAAGAGACAGATAAAAAAATCATGTTTGCTGTTCTTCTGTAAATACAATTTCTTAATAAAAGATGACATTCTGCAATGATTGTGTAGGGCAAATTCTTTAGCAGTAGAAGATGTCAAGAGACCTATTATATGCTTTGCAGCAGTAAGAAAGAGATCTCTTCCCTCTCCATTTTGATTAAAAATACAACCTTTTCTTTGCTTCTGTTTTTGTAAACATGGATAGAGAGTATACTTTACAAAAATGGTGTACAAAAAGCTAGGACTTCCCCAAAGATATTTCCTCCTGAAATTTCTTAAGAACTATGTGGAGACTGTTGTTTCCCTATCCTGGACTTTGCCTGAGCTGTAAATAAGCTCTGTAGCTGCAGCTCCACTGAGAGTCTGCAGGTATTCCTCTTTGGTCTTGGGAATGCCTGTTTTGCCATGTACTGCCCCTCTTTAGGACTCAAAGACCATCTAACTTAACTTACATCTGTAGGAACTGGATGCGAATTGCAGCTTCTTGCTGGTCAGCACTGGATGGACAGCATCTAATTGGAAAATAGGAATAAAGGGAGTTGTGAGAGAGGCAAAAGGAATCTTATCACAGTCTCTGCAAAAGGAATACAAACCCATGCTCTTTTCTTTTCTAAATATGACAAAAATGTCAGCAGATCATCGTAATTCTATTGCATCGTGTCTGAAAGGAAAACCCAGTGTTTGATTCGTAATCGCTTTCAGTCACATTGAAAACTCAAAGCTGGGGGATTTTTCTGAGAAACCGAGTTTGAGGATTTTAAAAGGGAAAGATCAGAGGGAGTTGTGCACCAAGCTCCCTCGAGAATTCCACTTTCTGACCTCTAAATAGCATCAAGTTGGTGAAATTATTCCATAGTAGCACTCAGAAACCTCGGGAAAAGGTCAGCTACCCATTTGTGCTGCACGCAGAAACAAAATACCCCCAGGAGACACAGACCTGGGGCAGTGTTGGTGATCAGGCAATGATTTGTCCCGAGGGGCAGATAAAATGAGGCATTTTAGTATAATTTAATGTGTAACATTACCTTGTTGATAAAAAGATCAAGGCTCTGCCATAGGAGGTGTTATTATACAATTATGTAGGAAATTGTGGTTTACATATAATCTACATCCACAGAACGGTTGTTAAAAGAGTTCAGCAGAAGCATGACAGGGGTATTAAACTCCACAGTTACTGCTCCGATGTCATGATTTTTCAGTAAATTAGGCAAAGAAAAGGGGACAGAAACTGGAAATGATGGACGTAAGTCATCTTCAAGGTGGGGATGACCAGAAGGTGTCTGTAGGTGAAAGAGCATGGATATGTGCAGAGACTGGGAAAGTGAAGAGGGAGCAAACTGGGTTTTGGAGGAAACAGTTAAGGGAGCCTGTCCTTGGCAGCAGAAAGTGTGTGTGACAGCGTTGGTCTGAAGGACACAATGGAGTGGGTCTTGCATGTCAGTGAGGAAACAAGCTCACAAAATGCTCTGTAAGGAGCAATCAAGCACCAGCAGCTTAATCTCCTCTTTTCAAGTGTTTTCTATGTATTTGTGAGATTTTTCTGGGTTTTTTTTGTTTTTTATTTTTATGATGTGTCAGCATTCAAAGCTTAAATGTATAGGATTGCAAAGTTATAGCTTGGTCCCAAAGGAAACACCAGGCAGCAACTGCTCTATGGGCTGTGTGTTTATCAGCAAGCAGGAAAACATGGCTCAAATAGCTTTTTTAGTGGCAGCAGAATCCCTTTAGACAACTTAGAGACTTTCACCAAAGTAACTGCACACAGTCAGCTTCTAACTCTTCTAACACACTGCAGTCTGTTTTAAATCAGACCATCTTCCTCTCTTGCTTTTTTTTTTCCAAACTCATCCACAGGTACCTTATTACTTGAGTGCTTTGTTCTGACTACTTAATATGTAGCAACATGGTGATTTAAAATTGAAAAGTCTTTTTTGGTCTACCGTTTTTCAGTCAAGAAAAACTGTGGAATAATGCAAATTATATTTAAGAAAGCCATGCTTCTTCCAGGTGGGAAGAATCATTGAGATGCTGGGATCTTCTGATGCACAGAATTATAAATGTGGGCTGAACATGGGATACTGAAATGAAGAAATTTTGTAAATCTTATACTGTGGAGAATAGTTTTAAAGTTTTTAAAGGCTTTAAAATGGTTTAAATGCAGTGAGCCTTGTTCAACTTTACTGTTTCTGGATGCTTCTTCTCAGAGCCTTTGTGCCTTTTTTTCTCTTACCCAGCCTTATCCCGAATCAATAAAACCACCCTTAATTACCTTATTTCCCCAATGGCCCCAGTTTATCACATCCATACCCATGTCTGGTATTCGCAATACTTTTACTTACTGATACTGTACATACTGCTGTCTGGTATTACTGACAGGTTCCCTTGACACTGTTGCCTTGCGAGACTCTGCTCACCAGAAAGTCCCCTTCTATTATCTGTGTAGTTTGGCCATTTCTCACATACCTTTCCCTTGGATGGTAAAGGAAAGGTATGGGACTTGGCAACCCAGACATCCCTTGCGGTGCTGTGACTTTTGTCAGCTTTGCACATCGCTCTTGTCTCATCCAGCAATTTCCTGTGGCATGTCCAGCAGTTTCCCATGACCTGTTCAGACAATTTAACCTCAGCCTGGCGGTTAATGAATGATCCAGTCATTTCCTTACAGCCCTAACAAAGACCAGTAGCTGTAGAAGAGTTGTGAGAAGACTGTGCAGTAGCTCTCTGGCATTTCCACTACGAATGGCTTTCTCCTTTCTTGATAAATCTGTGGTGCAGGGACAGAGAAGATGCCTTATAGCCAAGGTCTGACCTTGTTCTTTGTTCTTTTGAGAGTTTGAGGTTAGTAATAGTGCATTTTGCTTAGTTAATAGTGTCAATGCAATAAATTGAAGCATATGGTTTTTTCCTCTTCTGAATGTCTTCACTTCTGGAAGCGTAACTGAATGTCTTGTGGTTGTATCTTCCATATTCTGTGTGGAGTGATTATGTGTGTTGTTTGAGTAAGCAATAATGGAAATGTCTTGCCAAAATATCCCACGTAGAGTTGGGAGGGAAGACCTCAAATGCTGCATCTCAGGGTAGGGCAGATTCTCCACTGCATGGAGAATGCGAAGAGCAAGTGCAAACGGTTGTGGTTCTCACCTGTTCAAGAGCACTTGTCATGGGTGCAAGTGAGGAGATACCAGAGCACAGCACTGGGACAACTTCCAGGCAGATGAGGAAGTGGAGATAATGAAGAAAATTGGTCCTACATCTTCTGGTTAAACGAATACTTCCTATCCTTTAAATACACTAGACCAAGACAAAGTGTAAGAATGACAAGTCATACCAACATCCAGCCATCTTTGGCTATAGGGATCCTCATCCCTGCTAGAACATGGGGCCTCTGCTTAGAAGGGCGCAATGGTCTTCAGTCAGGCTCATGTCTCCACCAGAGCCTGGCATTCAAATGCAAATGACTTACTGACAGGCACCAGGGCACTTCAAATCCTGTTCACCACCACAAACATCTGTACACTGCTGGTTTTTGCACTGCGTTTAATGCCTGCTCTTTAAATTAAACTAAATTTAATTAGTTTAAAAATAAACTCACTTGAAACATGACTGTCATAATTGAAGCAATATTTCTGCTTCTTGTTTTTTCCCCCTTCTTAGAGCTCATGGAAGATATATTAAATGTAGTTTTACAGAGACACCTGCTGTGTTCTGACTTCCTCAGATATACTTCCTGTTTTGATTCAACCCTCTAGATTTTTCTCCCTCTACTTCCTTACTGAATTCTGTCACTCATCATTTCATAACAAGAAATTCCTCAGCTTGTTTTGATCCGGAGTTACTGCTTGTCCTGGTTTGAGGTAAAACAGAACCAATTTTTTGTTCAGCTATTTTACCTTTTAGCTAAGCCTCTTCTAACTAATGAAGAGGACACTGCTCATTAAGAGTAAACATTGTCCTTTTAGGAAATAGACTTTCAGCTATGTGTTGGTAGGAAAGGAAGAGCAAATGTATCTGTGAGGGTAAGAGAAGATGAGGACTAGCTCTTAAAATCTGCCAATGATTCCAAGAGCTTTTGTTTTCTACTCCCATCATGGAGAGAGTAGGGAAAGGGACAAACCATTTACAAGCACGGTAAAACAGAGCATTAGTTAGACATGGATAGTTACTAAAGTGACTATTTTCAATTTTTAAATGGAAAACCAAAATATTTTCTTTTGCCTAGTATAGTAGAAAAAATAAATGTTAATGGGGTTGTTGCCAAAAGGTTTACTGCATATTAACGAGTGTTATTTTTGGATCTCTATGCAACTACGCAAAAAACAATTCTTCAATATAACATGTCAGTAAACAAGCGTTGGTTTTTTAATATTTTGATGACAATAATCTCCCTGATGCTGTGTGTCAGTTCTGATGATGATCAAATCGATGGATAAATTATTAAGCGGTAGTGACGGACAATCTTTCAGAGGTCATTACTTGAACAGTAATAAAAATGAGTGTATAAAGTGCACGTGCTGACACCTTTGTAATGGCAACTGCTGCTTTTGGGAGCTCTCTCAGCAGCTATGCCGTGCTGTACCAGCACAATTGCTAAAATAATAGCACTCTAACAGCCATGGAGGACAATAAGAAAACCTGGGTGAAATGAATTTGGATGTTCTTGACTATTTTCATATGGCAAACATCTCCTTCAGGAAAACACTGTCACTCTTGGGGATCTTGTCATTATCCTTGAAAGAGTCCAAGTGAGACTGGAGATTGAGCCTGGGAAATATTATCCATGAAAACCAGAGCAGAGAGCTGTTGCAGCATAGGAAAGCAGATATTGCAATCCCACTCTGCTTGCCTGTTTAAAGGGTGTGAACAGCTGAGCCCACATTTCTGCCCAGAGGCTCTGTTTTGCATGCTTATGTCTCTAGAATGTGCACATTGCCGTCAGTGGAGCATGTCCCAGGACTGTCCTAAGCCATATGCTTTGAGGCAATCCCTGTGATGGCTATCATCTCTTAGCTGAGGAAGAGATTTTTACAATGAGTTCTTGATTTGGGGATATTTTGGCTTTTTCCTGACTGGCAGCAATTTTGCTGGGAAGGTGTGGATTCATTGCTGGGGAAGACATCTTCTCTATATTTTTGGGGGGTTCTTCATGTCACCAGTTCTCTGCCAATGCAAATGCTTTGTTCTGTAGACCCTTTGTGACCCCACCTGTTGCCTGCCTGTGGCCTACAATTTTATTTTCTGGGGATGTAATATTTGTGTGATTAGGTCCTTTAGGATGGATTGTAGTGAGACAGAGAGAAGTTTAACAGCAGACAGCAGGCCAGAGAGGCTTACCCACTGGTCTCTTTGGACCTCGGTTGCTATAAAACTGCTAAAACCTATTACGCTTACATTAGGATGTTGTGAGAATAATCACTTTGCATTTGCAAGGAGTCTTGTGATGGCTCAGACTCTTTTGAGCCCACATAGAGTTACACTGCCCTTTCTTCCACAAAGATGACTTTTAGTTGTCCCAAAAGAATGGGATCCATCAACTTCAGTCACCGTCCAGAGCTTCCTGGTTGTGTCAGGTAACATGTTTTCTTCCAGTTAACGAAGTGAAGGTGGCCATTTACCTTGATGAAGCTGACAAGCATTAAGTCGTTAAACTCCAGAAACTCCATTTCTGTCACTCATATGTCAGAAATAATAGATTTACTGGGCACGGACCTCCAAGCACTTTGAAGCTGAGGACTTGGCTGAGCCCAAACACTGTATCGTGTTAGCTATCCTTGCTGGTGTGAGCAGGTTTGCAGCTTTATGTGTTTCCATACTAATGTATTCTCTTTCCTTCTGGGGACTGGGCTACACCTTTGAATACCACCATATCAACACCTGATTATGGTTTAACTGCATCCATATTTAGTAAGACACTGACAAAGCCTATGCTGGCATTAGGGAAAATAAAGCATAATAAGAAGTAGAAGACATATAGTATCTAACTCAGTCATGCCTAAAAGCTAAAAAAGAGAAAGAAAACATGTTTTTAAATTAAGGAGTTTTTTTCTGGCAGCCCAGAAGAATACAGGAAGCGGAAAAGCCCATATTTCTCCTCTAAAACTATTTACGTATTCACGGATCCTTAGTATTCCCAGTCCCTGTATCCGGGACAATGGCCCAGAAGCATCCTGGGATGCTGGGAGAATCCTCCATTCACACCAACTTCATTTTCTGTCTTGCTTTCCACAAACAGAAGCCCTGGGGGTACAAACAAGGAAGGGACTGCAGTGCACTTTCGCCAAGACCCCATCAGGACGAAGAGGGGGTTCAAAGCTGTGGGACTCAGGGTACCTCCACTTCAGCTTCCCCATCCTCAGCTGCATCCATGCTAAAAGCACAGACGCAAAAGGGGAGGCAGTGTCCTCTGCAGGATCAGCTAGTGCTGGAGTGAAGGTAGCTGTTTGGCACACAAGTTCCTCTTCAAATATGCTCAAGAGATTTGCCTGGTTTTTGCTGGTTTGTTTTGGGAACTTTTGTTTTTAAGCTGCTGCTGTGGGACTGGTGGGACTTGCTTTGCATTTTCATCTGTATGTTTTAAAAGAATTCTAACTTGCATATTGTTGATTTATCTTGTACATTAGGTGGTTCAAGAGCAAGAGGTGCTGAGAAGACGAGGAGGGTAGATATCCTCTCAAACATGCCTTATGGGAATCTTGCAAGAAAAAGGGAAATAAGATTTGTTAGATTGTGGTTGTTTTCATCACAGGTGGTCCTCACAGCTGGAACAGGGAGAGCTTTTATGTTTGGTTTGTATACACTTCAAAACCATGGATGCCTCTGTTGCTGAACCCCTCCTGCAAAGTGCCAAGGGAATCTTTCTGTGTTGCACTGCAAAAAAAATGAAGCTACCTTAAACTGCTAGAGGGTGAGTCTGAAAGAGCATCTGGAAGACGTGAACCTACAATAAGAATGGAACAATGCCATGTTTTCTCTTTTTGTTTTGCATATGAATCTCTCTGTTAGATCTGTGCTATGCTTGCAATGCCTTTTTTCTTTTTCCAGGAAGACAAAAACTGACCTGTTCACACCAGTGTCAGTGAAATAGTGCAACCACTGTCAAACCTCAGGTTTTCAGTGGGTTCTCTAACCAACCACTGCTACCGTTGTAATGGCAACACCGCTCTCCTAGTCTATCACTTGTCTGTCCAGACAAAAGAACTTGCATGCAAAACTTGCTGAGTATTTATTCATTCATGCCGCTTGTCATGGGTATATGTCATCTGGCTCATTTTACAATATTGAACATGGAAAATACATGGTAACAGTACGGCTGTTCGAGAAGTGGAGAAACTGGTGCAATCATGGTTTGCGATCACAATATCCTCAGCTTACACTGATGTTAAGCAGGTACGTGAGGTTTGCTCTCACTTTTTATGGATAACTAAGATTCATTCCCTTCTCAGTGACTGGCATGGCCCTTAGCGCTTGTATATTGAGGAACTGAGCTTCCAGTATGCTTGGGTCTACAGATATCAGTGTGGGCACTTTTAGTTTTGACGTTCATCTGTTATCTTGAAGTGAGTAAGCTGTCCATTTGTGGATAATAAAGCTTATGTCCAGATTTGTGGATAATAAAGCTTATCCTCACTATCATTGACAAATGTCTCATCATCAGTGAGGAACTCTAGAAGGATCTAAGAAACCTGAGTGAATGGTAAAGAATGTGGCAGAGGAGGGTAAATGCTCAATACTTCATCCAGGGAAAATGTTGTAAACTATGCCTCCACAATACTGACAGTCAGTTCAGAAGAGATACCTTGGCATCAGTGTTGGTAGGTCTCTGAAATCACTGGCTTAATATGCAGTGACAGCCAACAAACCAACAGGAAGAGAGGCACAATCAGGAAGGGTACTGAGGAATACACAAAGGATATCCTTTTGCCGCTATATAAAACCTTTATACACCCACACAATGAGGATTTTGGGTCTCCACATCTCAAGGAGAATATCATGGGGTTTTAAAAAAAAACAGAGAAGAGCAATGAGTAACCAAAATTTATAAAATCATGAAGGCAGTGGAAAAATTGAATGCAGAGCTCTTATTGGAAACCCACAATGTGTGAACAGCAGAATATTCCTTGAAACTTATAGGGCATCAATTTAGAATAAATTTTAAACAGTGGTGTGTCTTTTTTTACACAGTGAGTAGTGAAATTTAAAAATTTCTTTCCTTTAGAGTGAGGATGCCTGTGGTCTGTTCCTTGTAGACAAAAAATAAAAAATGCTAAGAGACAAAGAAATACAAAAGCTGTAAAAAAGAAGACTTCCAGTCACTTCTAGCCAGGTAGTTAGGACTTGTGGGACATGGCCACATTCTGCCTTTCAGGGTAGACAATGTTGTGCAGCCAAACAGCAGTTGTTTTGCATAATTAAGCTAACCTATACTAGTAAATGAAACAGTGCTTGATAATTTCCTAAGCACCTAATCTCAACCCTCTACATTTTCAAACTGTTAGCATGGTTCCTTGCATATCTGTAGTGTGGTCCAACTAGCAGCTTCCAAAAGGTTTTTGGTTATATTTTGTAAGCTAGTATGGACCAGAGACAGTTTTCAATGGGCATTTTGTATACAGCCATCCTAGAGTGGGTGGCAGGAAAGTTGAACAGCGTGGATGTGATCAGATAGCACCACTTGGCCTCAGGGTGACTCAAAGAACAAGTATAACTAACTAAAACTTACTTGAATAGGTATAACCAGAGCATTGAAGATCTATGGCTCAAATTTTACTGCTGACAATGGGCTATGGGTACTATGGGCTTAAGAAGTAAGTCTTACAGCAGATCTGTACCCAAGCAGGCATGTTTGTCTGAGGCTGTCATACAATGTGTGTGGCAAGTTGGGGTAGAGAGTCTGATGAATCAGCTGCTTATTTCAGGTAATGGAATTTATTTTTGAACTCTGCCCTTCATTTTAGTTCTCAAGGACGTGGGAACAAATGCTCTTTCTGGCCCAACCCATGTTTGCCAATTGTGTAACCTCAGCCATGCATATTACTTGCATAGCTAATTTTTGCATTGACACCTTGCCAAGCCAACTGTCCCATTTTTCTTGTATATTTGCACAGGAGGGTAGTTTTGCACAGCTCTGGTTCAGTGAGCTTGTTGAGTAATCAGTTACCAGGCTCATGGATTTCCATTGCACCTGTGCTGCTGGGAAGTGCCCAAAGATTTCTGTATGGAGTCCTGTACACCCGTCTCCAATTCTTTCTGTAGCCATGAACGAGCAGCTGCTTCCAAGTCTGTGTGACTTACGAAGCATGACTACACCATTTGTGCAGGATGACAATTTTAGTGAGGAAACCACTTTGATGGGTCAGCAGGGGGAAGGTAAAATTTGTATAAAGCCATAAAAGACTATCTGAGACAAAAGCGCTGTAAGAAATTCTGGAAGTGTTTCAACCAAGGAAATAAAAAGATTTTGAGTTTTGAATTTGTCTCCCAACAGTAATTTGTAAAATGAATGCACATCTAATAATTAAGGAACCATTCAATGTGAAATCTAGCATACAGGAGAAGGCTACTGAGGTCCTTTGCCTCCCCTATAATGACTTATATGAATCAGTTAACAGAGATTATATTGTGCTGGGTGGAACCTATCATGGTTTTCAGATGTCAGGCTAAATCTCACCCTTCCAGAGGGACTAGAGTACCATGTGTACTTCAGAAAATGATGAGTAGTTAATCAGAGCTGAACTTTCACTTTTAAGCAGCTTTGAAAAGTTGTATGTGTTACTTTTCCCTCTTGTGTACCACAAGAAATGTGGTCAGCAATAATGTGGCCAGTAGGACCAGAGCAGTGATTGTCCCCCTGTACTCAGCACTGATGAGGCCCCACCTCGAATACTGTGTTCAGTTTTGGGCCCCTCACTACAAGGAAGACATTGAGGTGCTGGAGTGTGTCCAGAGAAGGGCAATGAAGCTGGCGAGGGGTCTGGAGCACAAGACTTGTGAGAAGTGACTGAGGGAACTGGGATTGTTCAGCCTGGAGAAAAGGAGTCTAAGGGGAGACCTTCTCGCTCTCTGGAACTGCCTGAAAGGAGGGTGTAGCCAGGGCAGGTCGGTCTTTTCTCCCAAGGAACAAGCAATAGGACGAGAGGACAAGAGGAAACGGCCTTAAGTAGTGCCAGGGGAGGTTTAGATTGGATATTAGGAAAATTTTCTTCACCGAAAGGGTTGTCAAACATTGGAACAGGCTCTCCAGGGAAGTGGTGGAGTCACCAGAAAACTGAGCAAAGCTCTTTTTCAGCGATGCAGTAACAGGGTAAGAGGCAATGGGCACACACTGAAACACAGGAGGTACCATCTGAATATCAGGAAACACTTTTTTTACTGTGAGGGTAACTAAGTACTGGCACAGGCCGTGCAGAAAGGTGGTGGAGTCTGCATTTTTGGAGATATTCAGAACCCATCTGGACATGGTCCTGGACAACTATCTCTAGATGTCACTGCTTGAGCATGAGCATTGGACCAGATGACCTCCAGAGGTCCCTTCCAACCTCAACCAGTCTGTGATTCTGTGATCTTACAGGTAATGTTCTAATCAGTTCTAACAGTCTAGGCATGGATGTACAAGGATTTGTACCTGAGCGAAAGCATGTTACAGGCACACCTGAAGTGACACCTCACACTACAGTGTGAACAGATATGACTGGGACGGTCCCAATACACATGGGACCCACAACCCTCCCACTCACTGAATTTAGTACCAACATCCTTGCACTATGGTGTTGCCTTTGTCACTTCCCCATTAACAGTAGTTATTAGGGCTACACAACATTTTACTGCGACCATTAAGAACTGTAAAATTCCTGAAGCTGTACTACTATATTTGTTTTCTGTAATAGGCTAAACACAATGCGGAGTTTTCCCAGTCATAGTGGCCATTATATCAGTAACATTAGTGCTTAAAAATATAAACATAGAAATGATTTCAGGAATCTTTCCATGTCTTGGGTATGCTACTGCCATGGGGAAGTGTATTCATGCACATATACATCCATATTTTCTGACAGTCCAGGCATACCTTCATGATTTAAAGTCATTGTTCTTCCTACTATTAGAAATGAAATCATTACTGTAAGTGTGGTGATATATATTTCTGTGAATTTATGATGCTGGCACTGCTGACAAGTCCTGAATAAGCTTGGAAGGTACCTAAATACATGAAATCAATTCCATGTATAAGTAGTTAGGTCTTTTACATGATTAATCTACACAATTTCGCAACAAGCTTTCAGGTCAGCCCCTCCTACTGCTCTAATTCAATAGATCTCAGGATCAGCAGAGCTGGACTGTGTCCTGGTTATCCCAGTGGATAAACTGAATTATGCTGGATGCTGCAGCCTGGTCCTTCTGCAACAGAACTATCTGCACTGAAAGATTCTCTGCTGATGGAAAGCAGCTTTGATCTATCCAGGCTGAAATTTTGGGTTAGGGGACAGGCATGTAACTGCAAGGAGTTGTGTTGCTGCATCTTAATTAGTTACTGCTCCCCAGGTGAATCAGAGTAGATGGCAAGGTGCGCTTTTCTCCTCCTTTCCATTATGGCATAAAATGTGTTGATGTTAGCTACTGTAACACCAATAGGTTTTTCCTCATAACTGCAGCAGATGTAGGTGCTTACAAAGTGCAACTTGGTTACCCTGAAGCACTTACCCATATTCCTCCTACGTCAGTGGTTAAAATGTCCACCCAGTTGAAAATCTGAATTAAAAACTGTCAAAGACCAATCATGTCTGTACACCATCGTGGCTGTTTTCTCAAAACAGTGCTCTACCGAGTGCTGTTTTTTGTATTAACTGAAACACACTTTAAAACGAATTTTACTCATCTGCGAAGGTAAAAGTAAAAAGTAAAAAAAGCTGTACATCTACACTGTCTGACCTTCTAGAATTCAATTGGACATTTTTCTGAAGTATTACTAGCTTTTCTTTAGACAATTTTGAAAAAACCTTAGGATAGCATAGAAATAACAGGTCCTAAAGTCCTCTTACTAATACAAATACCCTCCCCATTTAAGTATGTACAGCAATGAAAGCATCTATTCTTAACTTCTAAGTCCACCTGGGTGAAGTTTCATTGGTGCTTCAAGGTGGATGTGTGAAACGTGTAACTGTGAGACACTGCCGAGACCAAAGATATATATAGACACGAAAAAGTAATCAGAGAAATTAATGGTGGAAAAAATGTTGATAAAATGGCTATTAAATGTGTTTAGCAATAGCATTTAGCTCTGGAAGTTCCTAAACTGCAGCTTGATAGAAGCTTCAGGGCTATAATAGGTGGATTATTCTATACTCACTTGCTTTCTTGTCCCCTTTTCTGAGGCTCATGCTAGAAGCCTTGAATAAGGACTAAGCTAAAGAGGAGTTTGGTTTGATGTGGTACAGCCATGCTTAGGAGTCTTTGCTTGTGGTTTACAAGCTCCTCCAATCTTGCTTGCTCTGTGTCCTTTTGCTGTGATTCCTGGGACTAGAGCTAATTCCAGCGTCCTCCACGTTGAACAGAAGCTATGCTTCAAAGGGAGAAGTTGAGTGAGGGTGTCTCAGTAAGACAATTACATAAGAAGTGACAGCAGAGAAGAAAATTAAAAATAACTGCAACTCTTTTAAGGACATGTGTACCACAGGGTACACAGCTATTGTGATGGGCAAATAAAAATGAGAGGAGCAGGGCAACAATATAAGCAGGAGCGATTTTCTCATTTTACAGACAGAATGTGTTGTGTCTGAAGGTCAAATGCAGGATACTGTTATTAAGTATTAAGGATAAATTTGTTTTGAAGAAAGACCAGACGCTTACTAAGTATCAGTGGAGGGAATGTACAAAAGATGAGAAGAACATTACTAGCAATGACAATAAAGGAACAGAAGCAGGATATAAAAATGCAAATAAAAAACTGCTTTTTGCACAGCATACAGCATTTTGCAAATACAGAATCCACCTATCTGTGAGTCAACTGTTAGCAGAAGATGCTTTGCACTAACATCCTACAGAGTTAAATTAATGAGGCTACTATTAGAAACAACATTAGAGAAATGCTAACCTTGCAATGAGCATTTAAGTTAAGAACATTTTTCTTCAAGTTATATCCTCTCTAAAATGTAAACATCCTCCAAGTTTAAGGGACATGTTATAAACAAAAGACATTATTTTATTGCCTGCATGTTTAAAATGTAAAGTGCCATCCCTAGCACTACCACGTAATTCACTTTTCTACTACCTTTCATGGAAAACACTGTCAAGTTGCTACTTATATTGAAGGCAAGTACTGAAGCAATACTGAAGGCAAAATGCCATAGCCATTTGAAGTGAGGTACATTCTTCTCAGACTGTTAACAGAGGAGATGCCCCTGCCCTTTTCAAAGGCTGAAGGCAAGAAGACCTTTGGCTGAATAAGCTGCTTCTTTCATAATAATGCCTGAATTGTAGCTAAAGTGTTTGCCCATTTATTTCCTCTTCGATCGCCTTGCTGGTAGGTGTTAAGGCACTGGCTGATTATTTTTTTTTTTCCTAACTGAAAACTAAAGTGAACTTTCAGGTATCTTTGACTAGCAGTGCATTCATATTGTGGTATCCAGCAATAACACAAAACATATTTAGGGTTCACTTCAGCTATGTTGACGTGATGCTTTCTCCTGCTCTGGATGGTCTCACAGCACCAAAGCGATATAGGGGGTCACAGAGAAGCCTTTCAGAAAGTAAATGTACATTTACTTGTACAGATAGTAAATGTACTTGCTAACTTCCTTTCTGCTTTGAAGTCAGCTGTACTGGTAACTGAAAGACTGACATGTATCTGCTTGCATGTATGACTTCATGATGATCCGAAAGCACGGGAGTAGCTACCCTCTGTGTTTCCCTCCCATCCTTAGACAGTCAATTGGCTGCTCTGAGCTTCCGCTTGCTTACCTTCGTCGAGGTCCTACAAGCATTTTTCAGTCTCTAAAGTCCATGAATTCTCTGATAGCAAGTGCTAGAGAAATGCAAAGCATTGCTAGCATATTGTAGCATGCTCTTGATTCCCGAGGAATGGAAAAGACTGCATAGAGGAGAAAGAAGTGGAGTTACAGGAGGGATAAAAGGCAACCTCTTCAAAATTAGTTCTATTGACTTGTATAACTCTTGATTGTGCCTGCTCTAGAGGTTTATACCTCAAGCTTTCAAACATAGTGCTTCAGGAAAAGGGGAACCTGTTGTACTTTGTGATCGATCTGACTTACCTGAACCAAGTGGCATGCTCTTTCCCACTGCATGGCAGCTTGCACTTCCCACTTCCATTGTGAGCAGTTCTAGCCCCTAACAAGCTCTGCAGGCCCGAGCGCCGTAGCTGCACAGCGTCTTGCTTCATGGCAGACTGCGGTGTCCTTTGGAGGGGAAGCAGCCCGGAACCAGAGGAGACAAACCAAATGTTCTGACCATCAGCACTGGAGTATCAGTATCATTAGAGACTGTTTAGGGCTTCTGGAACTACAGCAGCTCTCAAGACGGAAAAAAATCTCCACATTTTTCTTTGATACAAAGCATTTAATCAAATATTTTAGTTGTTATTTTAACCAGACTGGTGCTGAATGTGGGTTACTTTTTGGAACACATGGCAAAAAAAAATAGCTAAGTCTGTTGCCAGTTGCTTCACCCCCCTTTTTCTCTCCCGCTGCCTGCTTGAGGTGGGCAAGAAAGATGTTGCATTGTGTTCTCAGCTCTTAATGTCTGCTGATGCAGCTCTTCACTGTGCATTTTATTGTAAATAATGTTACTAACATTTGCCACTCTTTGTCTTGTATTTCCTCTATAGGGAGGACTATGCGTGCAGTCTGGTATTCGGGTTTGGAGATTCATTTCTTGTAGCGTGTATTCCGATATTTGCTTTGGTTGCACAAGCATACCTTAGCTTGGAACCTAATTAAATAATCCTGAATTCTTGCATTGTCCCTGAGAAACCTCTCTTGTGCAGAATATCTATTAGATACTATCACTGCCCTTGAGAAGTGGAATTGTCCACTCTGGGCTTCAGTTCTGAGCCGGAAAAATCTGTTGCACATTGAACTCAGGAGAACTGAACAACTTGACAACAAGAGGAAAGGGAAGAGCTTCAGCAAAGATGGCTCTGCGTGGCAGCAAAAGTTTAATGTGTTTTTAGTTCCTTCCAGGAAACCCACAAAAGACAAGACACTGCCGTGGCCTTTGCAGAACTCTGTGGCTGAGCTTATGTGGGGAAGCTGAGCTTGCCTTTGCTGATCTGCAGATACAACAGTGTCGATTTGCCTGCTCAGTGAGCCATCAAGGGCTCCTTTGTTTGGAGGGCACTTCTGAAGTCATATCTTTCCTGTTGCTCAGTGAAGCATGTTAGGGTATCTAAATGGACCCTGTGGGAAGGAAAGCATGCGAAAGCTGTTCCTCATTAAAACAAGCTCCTAGCTTTCATGTTAACCAAGTAAACAAACAAACAAAAAAAGACCAGAACAATTGAGATAGCTAGTCAACAAAGTGGATAGATCACACCTCTTCTTCTTTCTTCTAGTTACCTGCTAGTTCACTGCAGAACCAATGCAGAGCTTATGTAGAATGTGCTGCAAGGGAAGTCTGGTTCCTGAATTTAGAGTGCTAATATGAGTCACTAACCCAAATTTTAAAAAAACCCAAACAAACTTTTCCAAAGGGATGCAGATTTCTTAGTGCTTTTAATCCCTTTCATGTATCTTCATTAAATCAGATTCATTTCTCCTTGCACAGGACTGATATGGTAAAGTTTTTTTCTTTTATGAAGAAAAGAGACACTGCTAGTGTTAATAATTTCTTCCTCAGGCAGGGATTTGGGAAGTGTAGGATCCAGAGTTACACTGGGGCCTGCAAGTGAGATCCAATGTGCTACAAAAACCAGATAAAAGCAATAACAAGCACTGGTGCCTGGCTGGACCAAACCTCTGTTTAAGTCCCTGCCTATGGCCCTTAACGGCCAAGAAGTTTTGCTGGTCACAGCAGGCTGGTGAACCCAGCTTGCTAAGAATCACTGCTATCCCCAGATCAAGAACGCGTTCTTCATGCACTAGCACAGAGGAGTTGGGAGCTGCACAGTGCCAGGAAGGAGCACTATGAAGAAAAGAAGATTGATTGAGCAGAGGTCTTGTATGGGATCCAGGTGATCTTGGTCAACCTAGTTCCTCTGACTAAAGTGGTGTCTTCAGGACCTTACAACAGATATCAAGACTATGGAGTCTAGAACTAATTATGCTTTTGTTCAGCAAATCCATCTTTACTGGGAAGTGCAATGCGCCATTCAGCCATCACTGTGGGGTGGTAAAAGGGGCATCCTACCTGCAAGGTGTACAATAAGTCACCGTGGGCTCCTATATAAACATGACAGATATCTGCTACCTGCTGATATCTCTTTGCAGCCATAGCTCTCACCCTGCTCCTTAGGCAAAGATCTATTGCTCTCTCTGCTTACCTGTTCGCAAAGCCCTGGGAAACAAAAATCTTGCTCTTCACAATGTGCTAATGGCTCACTAACTCTCAAATCACTGCAGTTCCTTAACAAAGAATGGCATGATCCAGCAATAAAGGAAAATAGTTTGCAGACAAAGTGTAATTAGAACTGGCAAAGCTGCTTTTTGCTATTCAGGAACACACTTGACTATGTTTTCCTGTTGTTTACTTATAGTCTTTATGTGTCTGAAGGAATGGATCTGAAAAAGGAAGAGGCACAGTATTTTATTCCCATAGAAACAATAGGAACTGACATTGCGGTTGAGCACTGTCTGGAGATCTGAACTGCAGTAAGATAATGTAACCCCTTGTCTTCAGCGTTATTTTACTGATGGATACTCACAAGACAGAGTCTCAGGTACACCTAAGCTCCTTGTTGATAATCTTCATATTGGCCAGGCATGGTGGGAGCCTGTTCTCCAGGGTGTGACACCTTGGTGTCCATGCTTCCCTAGGAGCTTTCTCTTGCAGGCAGGCAGCAATGTAGGTAGGTGGCTGCAAGGTGGGAGTGTGCTTTAACCTTCCAGCCATGGAGCCACCCCATGGACAGCACATGGACAGCTGACCTGAGCAATGTGTTAAGCCTAGTGACTACCCATGAGGTTGGGTGCAGACAGACTGGTGGATCCTGCCAATAATGTAGGTTATTTGACTCTAGGGAACAGAGCTGGAGTATGAGAAAAAGAGGGCGCTGCAATGCAGAATGCTAAATCCTGCTCGGGTCCTTTCCAAATTATGCAATATTTACCTTGGTAATTAGGAGGTCCATGTTTTCCTTTGCACTACAGCTAACGCATTTTCCTTTTTTCCTGCTTCTTCCTCTGCGGCTAATTTTCTCTATTCTAGTTCCAGAGTAACAGTAAAACTCCTTTTCACTGGTTTGTCCATTTGTCTCTTCCTTCTACAGCTTCTTTGGTGCAATTCTGCATCTATCATTCTCAGATTTAAATTCTCTCCCTGCTGCAAAGGGTGCTGCACAGCTTAAGGCCTGACTTCATCATAGTTAATTTAGTTTTCTGGCTTCTGGTTAATCAAATTTTTTGACTAATGATTAGGCAGGTTTTTTTCCTGCCATCCTCCTCCCCTCTCTCTTCTCCATCTGCCTCCCCCCGATAATCCCTGTCTTCCTGGGAAGAAGGTTATTTTAGTCTGATTGCCAGCTGAAATTCGTTCCTTTCACCTACCACTCCAACGCTGTTCCCCATGCATCTGCTATCTTAGAAGCTTTTTCAATCTCTTGTTCAAATTCTGTTGGTTTCTAAAACTGGGAACACTTTTCATTTGCAAATGGCTTCAGTTCTCTCCGCCTTTATTTGAATCACCAGCTTGCCTTCTATAATTTACCCTAACGTTCTGATATAGATGTGGCTACAGAACACTTCCACTGACTCACCAGATGAAATCTCTGAATTTTAAGCTCTTTGAGGAAAACACAGTGATTGTGTCCTAATTCTGCAAAGTGCCATATGTTGTGCAACGCACAAGTTGGAGAAAAATACTCTTGGAAAATGAGTGAGGAGCTATTTGAGTGGAAATAGTGCAGTGGATGTTTAAGACCACCTGGGAAATCAGTGACCACTTAACTTGACTTCAGTAGGCTAGAATGAGTAGCGGGGGACTGTAAAAATAAGTAGTTTGGGGAAATGAACCTGCTGAGCAATAAGCACCATGAGTTTGAGACATAAATCATGTCTGACAAAAACTGTGGCCTCTTTTGATATTACAGGGTGGGTGGGTGAAACACATATAGTGGATGTAATCCAGCTTTTTTTGAGTAAAGTATTTGATACATTGCAATCTAAAACTCAGAATACTAGACAAAGACGATGGTGTGATTAACATTGGCTGACAGATCACATTTGCCAGCAGACCAACTCAATAATGCAAGCAAGGGTGGAAGTGCTGAATATTTGAGCAGTAAAATTACCAGAGATAGTGAAGTCTGGATCACAACCACAGGTGATCTCAGACAAGGTCCCAAAAGTACATATGTGATCAGGATTTTTCAGGTTATTCCTTCTTGGAATTCCACATGGATTAATACGGCAAATTGTACCATGATGGGAAGTAAATGGCAGCCAGAAAGAAAATCAAAGCAGCTGTTAGGTATCCTGGTGAGAGTACAAGGGAGGAACTCTTAACTGATGTGAAATCTTAAAATAGAAAGAAGCTGTGTGATATACATGAGTGCTCTGGAAAGATGAATATTGAGTTTCTTTCCAAGGAATCCTTAGAAAATATTGAATTGCAGAAGTTATTTGAAATAGTGACCTGTTAACAAAATTAAGTTCTCTGCAATCAAGAGGAGATTGCTGCAGAGCAAGAAGTGACCTGTTTACAGATTTGTTTCTGAAAGTCAGAGGTCCTTCACCTGATTAATATTGCAATGTTAAATAATGTTCATACTGCAACATTTACTGCTCTTATATGTCTGAGGCTGGTTTTAGAGCTTGTTAGTTTGCAACTACCCTTTGGGGAAAGAAAACCCAACATGAAAATGGTACAAACTGGGTTGTTTAGATGTCAGTAATTTAACTTAATCAAAGTGCTTTATACCTTGATTAAACAACTGAGAATTTTTTTACAATGCTGATTTGGGGGAGATTCCTCTTACCCTGAGACATCTGAATTTGGTCACTGAAATCTCAGATCTTCTTACGGTTCATGGAGAGGAATAGATACAATTTGTGACATCTGCTCTGAATTACTCTCTTCACCCTAGTTAGGTGCTGAAATGAATCACCCGCTGGATCTGCCTAACGCAGTTCGTTTTCTCCACTGACAAAAGAGCTAGCCCAAGATACTGAACTTAGATATGGAGAACTTTTTTAAATTGACAGAATAAATTTGCTAAGACTGGTTCTCAGAGCTTTCAGAACTGGAATATTCTTTTCTTTCACAGCAATTTAACCCTCAATTTCTCCCTACAGGTGCCGCTAACTCTGTGTGTGCTGGTACAGGATATCCATCATCCAAAGCAGGATATCACAGCTTCCTTGTCCTAACTGGGCAGGCTGGGTTCTTCTGGGAAGAGGAACAGTCCCACCTGGGTTTTGCAAGCATGCAAGACTGCACAGGCAAGGACAAAGGAGATGGGGAAAAAGGGTCGCTTCTGCCTCTGCGTGCAAAGAGTGTGTCCCTGCCAGCCAGGCTGCTTGCACACACTCCGTCTCCGTTGCTTCACAGTAAATGCGATGTGTTTCCTGCAGCTCTGTGAAAAATGGACTTTTCAGGATGCTAGAGAGAAGGAAAAAGGGAAGGAAAGAGAGAAAAATGTGCATGAAGGAATGATCATACCCTGCCATCTTTATGAATCTGAGAAATGTTGCACCATGGTCACCTGACAGTAGTCCTTACCCTGATCAAATCATTCCATCCAAGGTCCTACAATTATTGGTTTATTTGTCTGTCATTCTGGTCAGATTCTGTATGTCACAGTTTTGTGAAGCTAAATAGTGTTGCAATCCTTGATAAAACACAGCCCCTGTCTCTCCTTCTGAATCAAATGTTTCATGCTTTGCATAGACCACTGAAGAGATCTTTGATGGAAAAAGAAGAGCTTTTACATCTGACGTCTGGACTCTCACAATCCCACTTGGGATCACATATACTGACCTGCCATCCTCTTGATTGCTGACACTGTTTTCTGAATGATGTGATGCTCACTCAATTTCTGGAAAAAAGCTCTTTACACAACTCATGGAAAAAATAAATCAATGACATCATTTTTGATGTGAATACAGCTCAGTCTTTGATCTGTTGAATGAAGTAGACTGAAAAACAGTCAAATCAATTTAGAACACGCAAAGAATGTATTTCTCAATATCTTTTTTTTCCAAAATTTGTTCTTTCTAAAAAACTTAAAGTTAGTATGACTTTTACCAGCTATTTCTTCTGACTCTCTGTTAAAAAGGATTTAAATCTAATAACCTATGATCTTCCTTAGAGGATCGAAAGCAGGCTGCTTGACCTCAGAACTGTGGGATGAAATGCTGCCTTCAGGTGCCTCATCATTCTTTAAAGACGTAGTAACAGGACTGTGTTTTCTTTGGGGTATGAGAAACATTAGAGTTCACTATGTTCATTGCAAACCATCACCATCCCTCAGCATATTTGCAAGTCTTAATGTTTCTCGTGACAAAATAAAAGTAACTGGTAACATCCTGGACATTTTGCAGAAGCTTGGTGGGATGTTAAAAGCTTCAAGTCAAGCCCCCTTTGTAGGGCTACAAAGGTTAGGGGGCTAGAACATCTTTCTTATGAGGAAAGGCTGAGGGCGTTGTGTCTTTTTACTCTGGAGAAGAGAAGACTGAGGGACGGTCTCATCAATGCTTATAAACAATGAAAGGGATGGTGCTGGGAGGATGGGACCAGTCTTTTTTCAGTAGTGCCCAGTGATAGGACAAGAGGTAACAGGCACAAACTTGAATACAGGAAATTCCATCTGAACACGAGGAGGAACTTCTTGACTTTGAGGGTGGCAGAGCACTGGCACAGGCTGCCCAGAGAGGTGGTGGAGTCTCCCACTCTGGAGACATTCCAAACCTGCCTAGACACCATCCTGTACAATCTGTTGTAGGTAGACCTGGTCTGGCAGAGGGGTAGGACCAGATACCTCCAGAGGTCACTTCCAGCCCCTGTGATTCTGTGATTCAGATCAGCCACATGCATATTTTTTGACTATATATTGGGCTGTTAGTCCACCTATAGCTTGGCCCTGAAGGTGGCCTTCTAAACACAAGCATCCAGATTTACACGCTTAGATTTAGGTCTCTATAAAGTATGTGTCTACATGTGTGCTAGGTGACTAATGTCCCATCACAGTCAGTAGAAATGAGATGCCTGAGGAGAAAAATCTGTTTTTACATCTCCTACGGTGCTAATTCCTTTCAGTTACAGCTGGATCAGGGAGCTGTTAATGACCTGTGAAACCATCAGAATAGAAGTTTAATTTGAAAAGGTAATGTCCAAGGGCTGCTTGATGCCCTAGTTGAACAACTGGAGTTTAGGGGTGAGCTTAGGTATCATTCGTAATGAGCAGATCCTTCCCATATGTCAGCAGACTGCTGGTCACTCAGGCTTGTTTGTAAGAATTTTCAGCTAGTTGATGTACTTCAAGACATCTGAGATACCCATATGATAACGGTAGATATGACACAGGACATATGAGAGACCTGTGCCACCATCCAAAGACCTCTGGAGACCAGGTGGGAAACTAGTACATCTCAAATGACTTGACATGTTAGGCATGTGCAACCAATTCCATCTCCAGCAGCGGTCCCCTACAAATCAGTTATTCCTGTTTTGCTCTAGTTTAAATTTGCTGACACCGGTGGGGAAGGGTGTTGTTCTGAATCTGTGCTCTTGTCTTTAAATTCCTAAGCCTATAGGGTCCACCTCTTGGGGTACTTTTGCTCCATGAATCCCCATGAAATTCCTCCTGAATCATGCTAGTTTGGCCTGCATGCTGTGGGATGTGAAATGGTGTGAAAGTCAGGACGAGTTCTGCTGATGGTGACTGAGAAGAGGAAATGCGGCTGGGAGGGCTGGATCCTCAGTGGAGAGCCACGAAAAATGAAAACTGAAGCAGAAAGGTGACAACAGAGAAGTTCTGATCACAATGGCACTGAATCTTCTGGACAAACAAGAATAGGTAGCAATTTAAAGAAATTTAAGGAATTGAAAGAGCAGCCAAAAGAAGTGAGGTCTTTGTATTTGGCCTAACCCTCCACCCACACCAAAATAAGTAAGGATAACAAGTGAGGGGATTAGACTGCAGATTTTCAGAAGTCAATGGGAAGGGAGAGGAACTTCAACCAAAACTATGTGAATGTTGTCAGAGACGTGTGAATAATTAATATTTTTAAGGTATTATGGGTACCCAGATCATGTAGAAGAACTATACACATGCATTCTTAGGGATGTAAAGTGGATGTCAAGAACTGTTCATGGAAGTTGCTCTTCTTCCTGGTAGATAACAAGGAAACCTATGTGAAAATCAGAATCAGAATCCAGAACATGCTTGCATGTATCTTTTTACAAAATGAAGGTGGAAGACATGGACTGGTTCACTTACTGGACCACTGAGAAGTTGTGCATATTCTGGGTTGGGAAGTGGTATAAAATCTCCCAGGGAAAAAAGTTTATATGTGCTAGATTTATGTAAAATTAAAAGGTCGGAGGGAGGGAACTCAACTAAGAAAATTAAGACAGAATAATGTAATAAAAAAAAAATGGAAGTGCGGTTACATGGGTGATAAGAATACTTCTCAAATTGCTATGGACATCTTGGAAATGATGTCAAACCTCATGCTGCAGGATTAGTAATATATAATCAATGCTTGATCAGAAGCATCTCATTTCAGTTTGGTGAAGGACTGTACTCATGTCCTTTTCAGCCCCTGACAAAGTCTGTTGTGAGAGGTGGCATTTGGGATTAGGTGTGCCTTATCTTGATGCAGAATAACAGCTTCTGTCTTCCTAGGTCAGGTGGGAACCAAGGTCATTTTTAAATCTCTCTTCAATGTTGTTTAGATCTAGTGAATAATTCCTGCATGGTGAGAATGTTTTGACTGCAGATTAGGTGCACAAAGGAAATGGTAGATGCTCTGTCAAATAGGCAGTGGATGAGGGCTGAATAAAACTGTGTGGAAAGTGAGCAGCACTGAGAGCTGCATTGATGAGGAAGGGATTATTTGACCAAGTATTCATTTCTCTTGTAACTTTTGCACATTCCACTCACCTTGTGTTGTTCCTCAGCAATAAAAGAAAGAACATTTTCTTTATTTTATATGCAACCATCACAGTTTTAGCCAAAAAAAGACTAGACATTAAATCCTTCTGAGGTGACTTTCTGAGGTGTGAGAGACACAAATTCAACAGTTTTTGCAGTATCTGTGTTATATCTATATTCCTTACAGGTTTAGCATTTACTTCACACCGAGATTTTATACTGCATGGTACTGAATTAATCTTCTTTCCCTGGCTTGGACAGGTACATTCATGAAAATGAATTAATTAGTGACAGGACAAAGGGCAATGGTTTTAAACTGAAAGAGGGTAGGTTTGGGTTGGACATAATGAAGAATTTTTTTAGGATGAGAGTGGTGAGACACTGGCACATAGTGCCCAGAGAAGTTGTGGATGCCCCATCCCTGGAAACATTCAAGGTCAGGTGAGATTGGGCTTTGAGCAATCTAATCTAATGAAAGATGTCCCTGCCCATGGCAGGGGCTTTGAACTAGATGATCTTTGAAGGTCCCTTCCAACCCAAACCATTCTATGATTCTATGAAAACTAAAGTCCTGTGGTGTTATGTGGCACCATATCTGTTTCAGCAGGACGGCACAGTCACTGTGCTTTCCTTTATGCTGCCCCTGGTGTGGGTGGTAGCTATGGCAAAGGCAGTGATGATGCCATCAATGATGACAATGTGACAAACACAACTGAAACTGTCACAGTGCTTGTTTATTGGTCATGAATAAAACAGTATGTCCTATAGAAAAGGGGAAAGCTTGTATATATTGCAGCCAAAGGAACATCTCCTTACATTACTAATGGGTGTCTTAAGGAACAACTTCACAGGACCTTATGGAAGTTTAATATATTTCATTGTTTAGCCTGTGCTTAAATACACTTCTTGAGAGGTGCTTGGTATTTTCTGAGCTCCAGCACTACTGAGATGGTCTGCACGGTATGTTATTTCTATGAGATTAGGAGAAAGGTTTACTGTGCTGCTTAAAATTGGCTAATTCCAATGGCAGGAAAGTACATCTCAGGGTTGGAAAAGAGTAGGAATGTAGCCTAGTAATGTGAAGGACTCAGTTTTTATAAAAAACTTTCTTGCAACTATATTTATATTTATATTTATATTTATAAGATGCTTTACAGCAAGGAAAAATAGGGAATAAACAGTGGTTCTTCCTGTGCCATAGGCCTTTGTGGAAAAATACTGTGCTCTAATGACCTACAGCTGACAAACCTGAGTAGACCAAAGTTAATAAGGGAAAAAAATATGTGAGGTTTCTCTTTTTGCTGTTGTTTGGCAGCAAAGAAAAAAATGACGTGAATATGGCGTGGTTGACACACTGGAGGGAAGGGATGACATCCAGAGGGACCTGGACAGACTTGAGAGGTGGGCTAATGCAAATGGCATGAAGTTCAACCAAGCCAAGTGCAGAGTCCTACACCTGGGACGTGGCAATCCCAGGCATAAATCCAGGCTGGGCAGAGAATGGCTGGAGAGCAGCCCTGAGGAGAAGGACTTGGGAGTGCTCATGGATGAGAAGCTCAACATGAGCCGGCAGTGCGCGCTGGCAGCCCAGAAAGCCAACCGTATCCTGGGTTGCATCAAAAGAAGCGTGGCCAGCAGGGCACGGGAGGTGATTCTCCCCCTCTACTCTGCGCTTGTGAGACCCCACCTGGAGTACTGTGTCCAGCTCTGGAGTCCTCAACATAGAAAGGACATGGAACTGTTGGAACAGGTCCAGCGAAGGGCCACTAAGATGATTAGAGGGATGGAGCACCTCTCCTATGAGGACAGGCTGAGAGAGCTGGGGCTGTTCAGCCTGGAGAAGAGAAGGCTCCGGGGAGACCTGATAGCAGCCTTTCAGTATCTGAAGGGAGCCTACAGGAGAGCTGGAGAGGGACTCTTTGTCAGGAAGTCTAGTGATAGGACAAGGGGTAATGGTTTTAAATTGGAAGAGGGGAGATTTAGATTAGATATTAGGAAGAAGTTCTTTACTGTGAGGGTGGTGAGGCACTGGAACAGGTTACCCAGGGAAGTTGTGGAGGCCCCATCCCTGGAAGTGTTTAAGGCCAGGCTGGATGGGGCTTTGAGCAACCTGCTGTAGTCAGAGGTGTCCCTGCCCATGGCAGGGGGTTGGAACTTGATGATCTTTAAGGTCCCTTCCAACTCTAACCATTCTATGATTCTATGATTCTATGATTTGTGTTCCACTGACAGGTTTAGTCAAAAGCCCAAGGGACAAGCTTTTGGATAGCACAGCATTATAGAAGGTAAAACCAGACAGATATTTTCTACGGAACACAAACTTAAACTCATGTAAGACAATGAGAGACCCAGCCTTATTTTGACTATATCCCAAAAATCCGGTTAATGCAGATGCATGTGAAAGAGTTTACAGACGTCTTGTAAAGGACAGATGCAATGAGAAATGATAGCTCTTCGGTTACATTTCTGGCTTGAAGGATATTTCTGCAAGTCCTGCTTAATTCTATCTGCAGATATGGTCAGTATCTTGTATGTATATGGGAGACTTTTTCATCCTAAAAAGAATGACAGAGGGAGTAGACAGAAGTGGACTATATGGCAGAGCATGAAACTTGTTGCTTCATGGAAGTCGGGACCACCTAAACTACAGTTCAGGGAATTAATTATCCACTGTCTTTAGAAACTAGGAAATGGCCGATTTTTAGTAAAAACTCTCGGCCAACCATTTCAGGAAAGTCAAAGAGGTGACATTAAGGAACCACAGAAAGTGCTGTGTGCCCGCCTGTTTGATTTTGCCCTGGGAGGAGCTCCTACTGTTCACATCGTCCCCGGGAGCTGGCAGTCACATCTCCACTTTCCATTGCCACCTCTGCCTGCAGCACCGTGACCTGGCTGAGAGGTCCTAGGTGGTCGCAGGGAAAACCAGACAGGTAAGGATGGGTCACAGCTGGAGAAAAGCACCCTTTGACTTCAGCTATGACTGATGAGGGGCATTCACACCTCCAGTGTGTCTATCTGAGGTGCTCAAGAATTTATTCCTTTCTCAAGTGGGAGTACTCCAGACAAAATAAGTGGTGATAAACCAAATAAAACCGTATGGATAGACTTGGTACATTAGTAGATACACCATGGAGGGGTGGGAATCAAGACCTCAGTGTCTTAAACCCAATAGATGTATCCTAAAGGTCTTAGAGTTTGAAGTAAGCTCTGGCCATCCTCTGTGTCCTTGGGCATTTGGTGCAGTTTTGCTGTATAAATTCCTGTTCTGTAAAGTAAGAACTTTAACAAACCTGTTTTCTATTTATGCTGTAACTTCTTTGAGGCGAGCATTGGCTCTTGCTATATGAATATACAATGCTTTGCATAATGGAGCTTAATCTAAGTTCCTTTAAGGTATCTCTGTTGAATAATAATGATTAATAAAATTGAGCAAATAGTATTTAGAAAAGATAAAATGACTGTAGTGATTTATTTTTTTCTTCATAGGAAATGAGGTGCAGAAACAATTGGAACTGAATAACAACACCTATTTAAAAGTGATGAAATAAACTTTTTATATACTGCAATATTAAACTTTAGATCTTCTTATCGAAAGCTCTTACTAAGGTTTGTATTTCAGTTGAACGAAGGGAATTACTCTCAATGTAAATGATTTGTGGGGTTTTTTTCCTAAATATATACCAATGTTCTGAATACCTGTCCTGTAAATGAATGCATACCACTGAGATGTACATAGAGCTACGCATAAATATGTACAACACAACCTTTATATCTGTCCTCTCGCATTCTGTCTTCTCACAGAGGGAAGGATGGCTAGTGCATTAATGAGACAATGCACAGGTAACTTACTAGGAATAAGACAAGATGTGTAAGTCAGACCCTATGGATGTGTTTATATGACTATAGTCACTGTGAGGTAGGATTCATCTGTGGTCTCTTGGCACCCTCAGCACCCAGTGGTACCTCCGTGGCATGATTCCACCTCTTTTGGGCAACTCACTTTTTTTTAGGGTACTGTCCTTCTCAATACATTAAGACAACGAGTCTAGTAACCAACATAGATGAGAAGCAATTTTTCAAAGCTGGTGTTGAGGGAGTTATTCTTTCTTCAGATAGCAGAGACACAAGAGTTCACATTACACTAAATTTCAGGTACTTCTGTGGTAACACTATGTTTGACATCTATTGATTTGGCTTGCTGGGTGTCCTTGCTGTTTATGTGCAGCTGTAAGAGCAGCTATCCCATTACCTGTCCTTGATTAGGCTGCTCTAAAACTAATGTGTGCCTGTGTAAGCTGTGGTCACACAGCTTTCTGTGGCAAGGTCATATCCTCCGTGCTGTGGATCGGTGAGAAAATCTTCTCTGCAGCTCTGAAATGATCCCTCCCAGAAAACTTTCCAACTGCAAGTGCTGTTCTGTTCTTTTACATAAGATTGAATTATCTGATCTTTTTCTGTCATCTTCTGCAATAGAAAAAAACCCAACCCTAATATAATAAGGATTGGGGTTCCCTCCATTTGCATCATCTCTCCCTTACATATGAAATTTTACCTTTGTGTTTCCTTGCACAGCTAATAAAAAAGGCAAGTACAGGAACAACTTCAGCAATTCATTTGCAGATTTGGCGATGTTACGGTTGAACACAGCCTGTGAAAATGGCAGAAGGTATGCTGAGCCATTCAAAGACACCTGCTGTACTGACTGCTAAAAACAGCTCTGAAGAGCCAAAGACTATTACGGTTCTTGAGTAGGAAAAATGCTCTTGACTTGGCCTCCTGCCGCCTACTACATCTGTTCTCTTCAAAATCCTGGAAACAAGAGGAAACTTGACATGATCCAGGAGGTATTGGAGTTCAGAGGATGGGATGGTGGTGTGTTAGTGAAGTGACACCTTCACCTTCCTCTTGCTGTTTAGATCACAAAATTTGTAGATGCTGAGACTAGTTGTAATGATGTGTTTGTATGGTGTTTAGGAAAATAAGAGTCTCGTGCAAGACTGAACATAGTTCATCATCAAAATTATGACAACTCTTGGGGAGCTTTTCTGGGCAGCTGAATTTTGGTACTGGATGTAATATATGAATTTTGAGCAATGGAAGCTAGAGAAAAGGACTTTGTAAGAAGAGAGGGAAAAAGATAAGGACCTTCATCAGAAGGAATGATGAAGTTTTTTGGAGCAGGAAAAGGAAACTTGCCTTGTTCAGATGAGCTGGGGAGAGCCAGAAGCAACTCTGAATTTGGGTTTGATTCTGAAAAGTGCTGAAATCTATTCAACTCTTTTTGCTTTCATCTCAGACATTCAGTAAGACCAGAATTAGACAGGTTCAGGGTTATAAAGGAGATTGCAGGGTTAATCTCCTGTAAGTCTTGTACCTTTTATTTTTGTGTTCTGTGGAACTGCAAAGCCCATGAATGAGGGGCTGATTTTCAGATGGCAAGAGTCAGCTGAACTAATTTGCATCAGCTGCCCTAGTGATCAGATCTGGCCCTCACACAGTGTGCTTAGAAATGAGGTAAGCCTATTCAGAGCGATTTTAAAAGGACATAACTGGAGTTTCCAATTTCTTTATGTTTAAAATGTTCATTTTAGTTCAAAATTTCTTAAACATTCTTAATATCCCAGCTGTAAACATGACAAAAACTGCAGTGTCCTTAAACAACAGATAAGACATATGTGAGAATGGTTTCTTGTCTTTCAGAGCAGACATTTTTGATGCAAACTGGAAAATTGTGGGCATTAAGAACAGTCATGAAAAAGAGAGCCCTTATCTTGGTTTGTGAATTGAGCATAATACAGGTCTGACAAGCAGTCAAAGGTGAAGTGGTAGCCAGATGGTACGTGTGCAACCAGTTTTGTATTAACAGAAAAAAATCCTACATTAACAAAGAGAGTTACAGTGGCTTCTGAGTGTGCTGTGAGCAGTTCCTCGCTTGCAGAACATAGATGGTGACAATCCCAAGGGTAGTGACTTGTTATACGGGAAGGAAGCAGCTCCACAAAGAAAGAGATGGCTTTGAAAGACAGAGCACCTGGGAGGGCTGGGAATTCCCACTTCAGACAAGTGTGGCCAGCTGCAGACAGCAAATTGTTCTTGAAAGTGTATCTGCAATGGTCTTAATTTCTATTCTATTCTATTCTATTCTATTCTATTCTATTCTATTCTATTCTATCCTAACCTATCCTAACCTATCCTAACCTATCCTAACCTATCCTATTCTTATTCACACTTTTTGTGTCTTCTGGGATGCATCATTAGCACATTTTGAGTCAAAATACAACAAAAAATGCAGTTGATGCATTAGCATTATAACTATATGGAAGCAGTACCACAGCCTCATCCTAGAGGTGTTTGACCTGGATGTCATTATCCATAGTCCTTTATCTTGGGTATCCATTTATATCTGTGCAGATACCTGTGCAGAATGCAAGACGAATTGGAACCATAACACTTAGCAGTTATTTGTGCAAACGACTGCCCCAAATATGCCAAAGTGGAGAATTGTGACCCTCTTTTGTTTCTTATGATCCTGCATAGGTACATAAAATAGTCCTGGCTGTGATCTTCTGGGAGTCCTCAAATGGCAGCATATATAAAACGATGATGCATGGAAGGACCTTGCTCGAGGGGTTTCCTTTTGGGATAGCCCATGCGGCAAAGGCAGGACTGAGACACTGAAATGAAATCCCTCATTCTACCTAGATGTCAAGCAATGATTTGTCCCTTGGCACACACTGCAACTGGAGGCATGCTGCCTTACCTTACCCTTAGCTATGTATATATTTCCATGCACCTATTGTTAAGGCTGATTAACAAAACTACTAAGTCCATGGGGGAGTTGGATGATCTGTTTTCCAGGAAATTTTTTTCAGCTGGAGGGAAAATAGTCTATTCTGAAATGGGAGGAAAAAATCAATACAACCAAACCTCCCAGATTACTCACTTCAAATTTAAAATTTTGTAAAAGGTAAATTTCAGGCCTTTACAACTGTATTCTTTTGGTAATGCTTAAATGTTTAAATCTGATTTTAGGCTTTAGCAACTATTCGTTATGGACTATGGCATCCCCAAAAAGTTAAAAAAAAGCCATTTGAAAAGGGAAGTCCAGATACTCCCAAAGTATATTATTAAATCTTCACTTTGTTTCAGTAAAAAAGCTCTTTTCTTTGCTTACAATGAAATAATATATTTGGAAGGAAAAAATACTCTGCCAGAAAATATCTGTGTAGCTCCAAAAAGCATGTATATTTTCAGGTTTTTCTTAGAATTGCTGAAGTTATGCAGTTCTTCAGTGCTATTAATAATTGTACTAATAACCGTGCCTCTGATGGAGTGTTTGCAGACGGGAACACAAAGAGCCTTGGATCTGATTGCCTGTAAATAAGAGCAAATGAAGCTGGGTGAGGCTTAAGTCCAACTCTAGCTGCGATCCTTAAGGCAGGAGGAGGTTCCACTCATTCTGCTCTTCTGGCACCTGATGAAGTTCACAGGCCATTTGTTTTAGTATGACTTTTGAGCAACACCACCATTTCCAGCCCACTGGCATTTCCAAACCATAGCATCAGGTATCTACTTTCATCTGAAAATGCACATGAGTTTCAACTTTGCCTCCTTTAATTAGATCAGAACTGTGAAATTCCGATACAAGGCTTCATTCAGGAGGTGGGGATCATCAAAAATAATTATTTCCTCCTGCTTCTTCTGTGATAATTTGATTGAATCACTGTATTACAGTTTGGTTTTTGTCCAGCAGCCTTTACTAGTTTACTGTTCAAGGTGCTCTCTTCACACAGGTTCATTATCTGGCAAGGCGACTTTAGTCTTGTGATGTTTTCAAGAACAAAGATCATAATTTCCCAAAATGTAGAATCAGGATGACTTTTATAAACAATATGCCACAGAATAATTCTTCTTTGGCTTGTGACTATAAACACTCATTGAGGGTAATATAAATATGGATATAGTAATTAAAAATACTCTGTACCTCTCTATTGCATATTATCCATGAAACTGTAAGGAAAAATCAACCTTATTTTCCTCTGGAATGGGTCACTTTTCCCCTTCCCTGTTAAGTCAGAAAATAAAACCTTTGGTAGTACAGAAAGGCAGGTAAAAGGGAGATACGTGTGCCATCTAACTTTAATTCCGAAGGCCTGTCAAGGATTGTAGAGAACTCTTAGTCTGCGATGATGGAGAAAGCAATTGTGGAACTCCTGAACCACTGCAGTTGACAGCATTACTTTGAATAATGCTTTGTTATGCCATGATCCCCCCAAAAATATTGCCTCATGGCCTGAATCGTGTCCTGAGCCAAACTGTATCAGGTCTGGCTTTTAGTTTTTTTCTCATGGTTCTAGCCTTAGACTTATTAAGGTGTTTTACTCCATGCTGCCTGACTTTATGAAACAAAATGCTAGCTCTCAGTAACATCAGTGCAAATCATGTCAAACAGAAGTTTTAAAAAGAGCAAACTATGATGAGCAGTAACCATCAATGGAGAGTCAGTCAAATAAGAATGTTTCTCACAGGGACCAACACTTTATTACTAATGATCTCCAAATACCTATAAAATGCTGGCAGAAAAAAATTAAGGATGAGTTAGACACTAACATGTGGTTGCAACTGCTATGGTGAAAAGTCATAACCAGTACCCTAGATGACCTGCTTAAGCTGTGTCAAATCATGCTTTAATACAGAGACATAAAATTAAGCTTCTTTGGATCAATGCAGTCAAGCTGCATGTAGAATACAGGTGCATGTAGAATATAGGAGATGGCATCCATGGATCAACTGCTTGAAATTAAACTCAGAGAAATTCAAATTAGAAGTTAACACTCTCTTTTGTGATGTGAGATTGATTGACCACTGGAGTGAATTACCAAAGCAAGTAGAAGTTTCTTCATCTCAGATGTGAACACTGTTGTAAAATACACACTTCAAACAACCAAAAGTCTTCAGTGATATGTGCAAGGTAAATTGGATTACCTACTGGCCAATTCTATGGGTTTGAACTGTGAACCACTAAAGTTTTTGCTCACATGATGGCCATGGTAATGGAGCCACTGGAATAAATTGTTGAATCATGTGATATGCATATCTGTTGTCTGATTTTGGAATATTTTTTTATTTTTTAAATAAAAGCATGCACACTATATATAACATTAAAACAATAAAACAACACACACACATTTTAAAAAAATATTTATTTTAGATTTATGTGATGACTAGATAAACAAGTTGGATACTGAATTATTTGTTTTCCATGAAGATGTTTACAGCTAATTTAAGAATGACTTGAGTACTTGCTTTACTGAGATTCTTTATGGGAGCCATCTAAATTTAATGAATTGTTAAAGATGCAAAGAACAACACAATGCAAATTAACCTCGAGCTCTGTGGTTCCTCAAGAACTAGGAGTACGAATCAGATGCAGATTTAGGTACATAAACACAGGTGTCTACATGTCTAAGCTCTCCTTACAATCACCAGAGAGCTACCTGTTATTGCCAAATATAACTGTTAAAGCCAAGTGATCCCAGAGAGGGATTCTGCTCTTCTTGCAGTTGATATCTACCTTTGGTCAGACAGATTTCATCCTATATGCCATGAATCTTTCAAAGAACACTATATCTAAACCAGGCACTGATTTACAGGGAAGTGTGTTAACCATCCTACAAACAGCAGCCGGCACAGTGGCTGTGCCTAGAGCCTTGTGAGTGAGTTGAGCAGTAGAAGCTCACAAGCCGTGATGTGCCTTTTGCCTACAGTCAGGTCAGTTCCATCATCTGTGTTTTCTTCACTGCCCTGTTGCACTTTCTGCAGATACAAGTAGTTGCAGATACAAGTAGCTGCAAATACCAGCAAGGGGAAGAGTAAAAAGTTCTACAGTGTCAGACAAGGTACTCCTGTTGTTATGGAAGCAGATCATCTACTGCTATTGTCTTTCTTCTCTAATGATGTCCCTGGATTTTGGAAGAGCCACCAGGCTCCCTGGCTTTGTATTTAGCCGTTTTCTTCATAGGAAGTGGTTTCAGTTCTGCTGAGGCTGCATGCGTTTTTACTAGTTCACTGATGTATCTTCTAGGTACTAATTAATAGTTAACTAATATGACAGCTGTAATGATGTAATAATGATATTTCTAAGGAGAAAGTAACTTTAATAGACAACCTATCAATCATAGAAACAACTAAATAAGTTTCAGGAAAGGATGTAAAGAAGGATAGGTATTTGCAACCACTAGAAAGGAAAAGAGGTAGATTGCTAACACTGCAAGTTCAGAGGGTGAAAAAGAGTGAGGAATAATTTAGGGAGTTGATTGCTCATAGACACCTTCTTTTGAATATCCATGTAGGCGTGGATTTCCTCTTGTCTGCTGTGGCACTATTAAGGGCACCACCACAAGGTGGGGAAGATAATACGTCTTTCCTGGTGACGTTCACAGAGCTGAAAATGAGGACAGTTCATTATGGTCATTTAGCTTAATCTCCTGCATATCACAGGCTATAAAACTTCATCTTTGACCAGTGGGAGGTAGGGTGCTGGGCTAAATGGATTAGTCTTCTCCTTTGTAGTATTTCTTAGCTGTTTCAAAGACTGCTACAATCCCTTAATTACAGCTATATGCAGTTGGCTTAGGTAGTTTTTCTGCCCTTTTTCCTGCAGCGAGGTTAATTGTTCCATTTTATTCTAGCTTTTTCATGTTTTACTTATTCTTGCTGTATCTACTCTAACTGATCTAAGGCAAATCAGTGCACTCTCCTGAAAGAGTCCGGCTTCTTTTTTAACTATTCTGATGGTTTCAAAAGTATCATTCATTATTTCAGTGTTGCAATTCAGTGTTGCAAAGTCTTGGCCAGAAAAAAAGCACAATGTCCAGGCAGCTAAATTGCAGGTTTGTTTGGTTTTTTTTTTGTTTGTTTGTTTGGGTTTTGGGTTTTTTTTTTGGCATTTAGAACTCCAAATTCAGTTTACTCAAGTATTGATTCAACAGATTATTCATTACCTGAGAAAAGTCAGACACCTAACAGGTACTTGAAAAAATCCTGTATAATGTCATGTATATTTGACAAACTTCAGACAAACTATTTTGCTGGCAAATGATTATGAATTCACTACATCTTTCTTATCTTTTAGGTATTAATCTCTTTTAAACAGGAACCATTGCCACAAATGGGTATAGCACCTGACATAATGATGCACCAGTTCTGGTGTGAACTTTTTGGCAAAGCAAATAGAAATCACTATTGTTTATGGGTTTCAGAAATTCAAAATTTCAGAACTTTGGGTCTCTAAAAGGTTCTTGTGGTTTGAGTTTTGGATGGTGATATGAAAAATGCTGTCACTGGATATAAAGATTTATGACCTGCAGGGGGAAATGAGACCTCAGAATTCATTGGTGAACTTTGACGGATAACAAAGCTCTTGCTAATACTCTGCTTACTGTTCCTTTATGGTGCTTAACTAACCTGGAAATATTTTTTGTCTGCCATATCACCTCCTCATTAGATTGTTCTCTGTGTAGACATACTTTTCTTCCTGTGCTAAATAGAATCTACCTCAGTTCCTCATATGTGGCATTTTATTCTCCAGAGCTTAGACACAGTTTAATCTTCAGTGCAAATAACGCAAGGAACTCTTTGGTGTATAGAGGGTGTTACAGCTCTGGGGGTCATCTGCCTGATGCAGGACTGCTGGTGTGTGCTGTGCACCTATGCCCATTTGCACATCCATGCAATTCATTTAGATAGCCCACAGTTTCAGCATTATGGCTAAGACCACACAAGAATGACTATCACTAGGTGTTCTTCTGGTAGATCATCCTTGCACTGTTGTCAGAAGGCACTAAAGAATCCTAGCTTTGGCTGGAAATCTTCTCTCATTTTCAAAATGTAGATTTTCAGAAAAGACTGCAAAGGAGATAAATTATAGAATTATAGAATCATAGAATGGCTTAGGTTGGAAGGGACCTTAGAGATCTTCTAGTTCCGAGCCCCTTGCTGTTCACTCATTCAATTTTGTAGAAGCGCTGTTGGAAGATGAATGCTTCAAACACAGTAAACCCAAAGTATTACGCTTTTATTGTTTAAGATTTAAAAACAGGAGCCTGAGTGACTTTCAATAGGAACTATTAGAACTGATTTCCACATGATGATAATTCTGTGATAGCATGAGCTGTATGGTTATTTCTAAGAGTGATGGCTGGAGGGCAGCCAATCCTTCTGTTTTACCTAACTGTACCAACTACATCAGATGGTGTTTTTCATGTCTCCACAGAGCGCATTTTTGTTTTTAATCCACTCTTATTCAAGTTCAGCTCTTTAAAATATGCTTTGTTTATTGTAGTGTTTCCACCAAGGAAGCAGGATAGATCTCTTTGCCATGATCTTGGAAGTTATTAGTTGTAATTGTTCAACATAGAAGAATCTTGCCTGGGGAAATTATTCATGATTCAAAAAGACTGGCAATGTTAATGGATTTTCAGGAGGTGGGCCGTGAGCATAGCAACATGTCAGGGGTCTTGTTGATCTCATCTCTGTCTCTTATCAGTATATATTATCAACCAGGTCAGTAATGAAGGGAATTGCACTGCTTCTCAGTAGCATACAGTAAAAGTTAATCAAGAACTACCACTCGTGATGTGTAGCAAGCTCTCTGAAGAATGCAAACTCATTTCCTCTAGCGTGACAAATGAGTAGGATGGCTATTCCTCATTGCTTATGTTCCTTGTCATCTCTATTAACTTGCAATTCAGTCCCCAGAGTCCCTAATCAAAACAGGAACCTTCTTGTTAAAGATAACAAACGTATGTATTTAGGTATAAACATATCCTGCCTTGCAGTGTTTACAAACCAAACATGCAAGGCAGGAAAAAGAAGGGAGGAAAAAGATAGGAAAAGTGGATGGAATGAAATCTAACCTTTGGCCTGCTTGTAAGGCAGAAGTTACTCAGGACCAAGCCCCTAGAAAATTTGAAGTGTAATAACAGTCAGATGAGTATCAAGAAGGAGGAAGAACTGTTTAAGGAAAAGAATAACATTGCCAGAACAACAAAATGGGACATAAATAATAAAGAAGTTGAGCCTGGAATTTAGCAAGGGAATGGACTATAAGAGGAAAAAGTTCCTGGAAGAGACTTTCAAAGCTATATTGGAGCAGAGGCAATAGATGTGTAAGGAGGCATTTGTCTCTCTCCTTAGGATGCCTTTGGTTAGGAAGAGTGGGAGTCAGACACCTAATCCTAAGTTCCTAAACTCATACAGGAACTCAAACATACAAGATATCCAGAGGAAATGTTTATGCTGACCTTTTCTCTCCCACTGTCCTTCAGGTCTACTGTCTTAGACATGGTCAGGGCGGGCAAGCTGGAATGTTGCAAGAAGGTGAACATCTCGCGTATAAAAAAGTGCATGTTTTCAAATGAGATGTATGTTTTTGCTTCACTGACTACCCATGTCACAGAAATGAGAGCTCCTACACAATTTCTTCCCCCTTCTACCCTTCCATATTTCTCTCCATCTTTTCAAAAATCTGAATCAAAGGTTGCATGATTGACAAATTCATGCCAGGTTATTCAGGTAAACAGCTTCAACTGTCCCGACAAGAAAACTCATTGGAACCGGCAAGAACAATAAAATGGCAAGAAACACCCTGGGATCACCAAGGACAGTGCTAAGAATTGTGTTTAAAAAGAAAGTGATCTGACCCATGCATAAATTTAGTGTTGCAAAGAGCCATTGCAATATTCCAGATTAAGTTCTGTTCATAATTCAGGGATGCTGAAAACCACAACCAAAGCCCACAAACCTTTGCTGAGGTCTAACACAGCAAAATCACCAGTCAGAAAAATCTTAACTTTTTTCCTGGGAAAAATGACTGCTAGCTCAACACTAATATTTAATATGATTAAATTTTAAGAATCGCTTCTACCTAATCACATTTCATCTGCGCATACTCCCCGAAAACACTGAGATTAGACAAAGCTTGTATTATTGTCTGTACACTGATGTATGTTGAGAAAAACATAGCAGATTCTAGTTCAAATGGCAACAGTAAAATCTGTGAGAAATGGGGGAACTGAAGAAAGGACCTTGCTCCCACCTCTGGTCGTCTCTAGCTCCATCAATAGTAGACAGCTAAACTAGAGGCAAATCTGGCTTCGATAGTCTGCAGAACAAAGTGTCTACAGCCAAACTGTCTTTGGGGTATAGTCCATGCCCTCCCTTTGAAGTGACAAATCCACCCATGAGCAAAGCTCTGGCATTTCAAAGAACAGACTAGCTTAACCACATCCTCCTAAGTTAAGGCACTTGACGGACTGATGTAATTTAGAATAATAGAATCATAAAATGTTAGGGGTTGGAAGGGACCTCTGGAGATCATCTAGTCCAAACCCCCTGCCAGAGCAGGTCCACCTACAGCAAGTTGCACAGGGTTAGGAAACCAAGTGCTCTAGCCTGCCTTTATAGCAACCACCTCCTCCCTCTATATCTGACCATACGGTTGACCTAGCTTAGGCATACAGGTTAGTTGTCTATATTCAGCTATGTGAATGCAAATGTCTCCCCTTGGCATTGGCTTTGCCTTGGTCACTTTTGCCAAAGCTGGATAGTTCAACAGTGTGAGATGTATTGTATTTCTCAGCCATTAGGTTACTCCTTTGAAAGCCATGCTCTCACGTGGCTAGAATATCGTCCCTGCATAGCTGTAGACACCCAGTGATATCACAGTTCTTTTTCTCCATGTTTTCTGTTGCAAGGATGGAAAAACAGAATATGAAAAACTATTATTTTGGGAACACAGACACACAGAAAAACAGAACAAAAGCACCCTTCTGATCTTTGTTTTCTTACATTTATTCAAAGCTATATAAAAAAGCTAATTGGTTGCCTTAGGCTCAATCAAAATTTCATGCTAAATAAGATCAATCAGTAACATGTTTGGAACCTTAGAGTCACAAGTGATGAATACAGACACATCCCTAAATCCATATCCAGATTCTTCAGTGGCCTAATTTTAAAACATGCAGAGCATTTCTTAGTTTGATCTTGTGGTGGATTTACCCCATCCGGAAGCTATGCAGCCACTCCCTCCTTCCCTCCCTCCCTCTCGCAGCAAGATTGGGGAGAGACTTTGAAGAACTAAACCAAAAAATATGTGGGTTCAACTAAAGCTAATTTAAAAGTAAAGGAAACAGGAGGCGAAAAAATGGATGTAAAAACACTCACTCACTGCCTCCCCCAAGCAGACTGATGCCCAGACAGTCTCTGAGCTCCCTTGGAAAGACAAAATCCTCAGTTTTTTATTGCTGAGCACAGAATCAGAGAGTTGTTTAGGTTGGAAGGGACCTTAAAGACCATCTAATTCCAATGCCCCCGCCATGGGCAGGGACAATTCCCACTTGACATGGTTGCTTAAGGCCCCATTCAACCTGGCCTTGAACACTTCCAGGGATGAGAACTCCACAACTTTCCTGGGCAACCTGTTCCAGTGGCATGACATCATGTGACATGGAACATCCCTTTGGCCAGTTTGCATCATCTGGCCCTGCTGTGTCCCCACCCAAATTCTTGCCCACCCCCAGCCTACTGGCTGGTGGGACAGTGGGAAAAAGAAAAGTCCTTGACATTGTGCAAACATGGTTAAGCCGTACCTAAGAGGTTGGTGTGTTATCAACAATGTTTTATTCACAGATCCAAAACGCGCTGCTGTGATAAAAGTTAGCTCCAGTCCAACCAGACCCAGTATACACATTTACAATTCTTCCATGTAAAACTAGATATAAATTTAATAAGCCTCATCCCCCCTGTCTCTCACTTGCCTTGTTTTATGCTAATGTACCTATGTAAATGGCATCTATAAAGTTAGTCTGAATTTCTAGAGATGCAAATGAGAAGACACTAAATTGAAGGCAGTCTGTCCAAAACCACTGTTATTTTTTGTTGTAGTGTTTTGAAGTGAACCAGCTTAAAAATATCCAGAGAAGCTGGTGGCAAAAAATGTCATAGCACCAGTACCTTCCCTATAGCCTTGGTGTCTTTCTCAAGAATGTACAAGACCAGTTGTCCTGTATAGAATCATAGAATAGTTTGGGTTGGAAGGGACTTTTAAACGTCGTCTAGTTCAACCCCTCCTTGCAATGAACAGGGACATCTTCAATTAGATCAGGTTGCTCAGAGCCCTGTCCAACCTTGCCTTGTATTTTTCCAGGGGTGGGTCATCTACCACCTCTCTGGGCAACCTTGGCCAGTGTTTTACCAGAAACATGTCTGTGAAAGTGAGTTGGGTGGACTTCAGCTGAACTCACTTCAGGCAGTCCCCTACACCAGGCTCCCTGCAATGATGCCTCTAGCTGTCCCTTGAACAGTTCTGGCCAGGGAAGGTCAGACCTATCCACGGTGTGCATGGGAGGATGGATCAGAAACCACTCAATTTGCTCTGGATGAAATACCATTGGGTCAGGCAGTACCTAAGTCAGGGTCTTGCAGGCTCTTACATGACGTGGATGTTTCCCCATATTCAGATTAAGCTCTGGGTCCTTTGAACTGACAGCTCCTCGGTGTGATGTTGCTATGTCTTTGGATCAGCAAGGACAAGATCCATTATGCAAGGCAGCCTCAGCTCTGCTTCTTTCATAACAACTCAATGAGGGCATTTTTTTGAAACAAAATTTCTCTTTAAATTGGGTGGAGTGGTCCAAATTAAATATAAGAAATGATGCTTTAATTGCTCAAATTCCTCTGGCTTCACATGATTACCTTTTGTCTTCTGCAAATAATATGAGATGCTTTAAGGCTCGAGCCTGTTCCTCTTACATATCCTCCGAACTTGCAGTTAATTGGTGGGCTGTGTCATAACTGCTCCTGAGTTAAAATACCTTCTAAAAAACTTTTCTGTTCCTGTTTCACCTGTAACAATATGGTTACACACGATGTAATTATTTTCTAATGGGCATTTATGGTAATAGAATCCAATGACTTTAGGCATATGCTTAATTTCATTGTCCTTTTCTGTCTAATTTTACATGAGGATTCTATTTGTTAAATACAAGCTGGCAATGTTGTTAGCACTGAATATATGCAGATGGCAGTTTCCATTTTCTCTGTGCTCCTTTACTCATCTAGTTGCTGTAACAGAGCTTCCCTCTGCATTATGGGCATAGAATGCAATTTTAAGTATATATGAAAACTAATAACACCACTGTATTTTCAGCTGCCATTGAAGAAATTTCATTCCTTCTCTTCTGAGCAACTTTAAATCTGAAAATACAACACGGTTACTATGACTCCAAAGAACACACTGGCAGAAAGATTTCCAAATTGTAAGAAATTCAAAGAATAAAGCAAATTAATACATGGTCTTGCTACTGAATGCTCCCAAAATGGTGAAAGACCACTGCGGAAATGTGAATGTCACTTGTTTTTGTTGTGTACAGACCATGTGAGTAAAAACAGAGAAAAATAATGAGAACTGTAAATATCTGAAGGTTTCAAATTTAAAGGAGGAAAAAGTCCTAAAGCTATAATTAAATAACAGAGAAGACTAACTGTCTCTTTGTGCAGTGCATCCACACCAGGAGTTGTTTTCCTTTGCGTATCTCCTGCTCTGGTAAACTGCTAGGTGCCAGTCAACATGGAGAGTCACTGTGAAAATTAGTTTAAAATGCATTTTGAGGAGATTTGTGAATAATATGAATTGGCTTTCAGGTGGGGACTGTCTGCCTCTTCATCAGCAATATTTAGTGTGAGGCACGCCAGGATATGCGGTGAGATAAACGCTATACACTTATCTACACTTCACACGCACATTAAGGCTGGATGAGTGCAGAGTATGGAGCAGGAAAAAAATGAAGGAAACATTAAAAAGGTCTAGGCCGTGTGCTAGAAAAGGTCAGTTTGTTGCTTTCCCTTTTTCTCATTTTTACAGTTGTGGTTCTTTTTCTTCCAACAATCCGGGGAAAAAGATCACAGAACTAATGATAGCCTAGAAAAAAAACAAAACAGAAGATCTAAGCCAACTTAATTTTAGAAACAAAATGTCTTAAATAGTAGGTATAATATACAATAATGTAATTTTGTTTCATGATACATAATTAAATTAATATTCAGAAACTTTATATTAAGAGACACAACAAGGCAAAACAGTTCTGGAGAACATATCTCTGCTGGGATTGTTTCAACAATTGTCATTATTTTACGTCCTTATTGCCAAACATTTTCTTGTAACATCATGAGAAGGCAAAAATAGTTATTAACACAGCTGGCATCTTCTAGAAGATGTTTAGACTTCAGAGGATGCTCACATCATATCTTAAATCAAATCATTCTAAAATCACACTTCAGATTACAACTTGCTTATTTATTTTCACAGCTCAGTAAAGGCTAGAATATGAAGCAAAGTGTTTGTTTTCTAAAGTTGAAGCAAAAAGCTTCAAAACTAAATACAAATTGAGAACAATCAGTCAGAGTGTAATTAGATCAATTAATCACACCATTTGAAAACAAAGGTAGTTGGTACGTAGGAAGTGAAAGAACATTTGTAAGAGGAGACATGATGGGGTTATTATCTTTAAAGGAAAGAGAAATTGTTCTTTTAAAGTCCATAATCTAGACAGCCTACCAGGGAATTATGACTGTGTATTATCTCAAAACAAATGTTTTGAATTTGTATGTGTTAGCATGCTGCAGAGCTCTGAGTTTTTGTTCCTAGGGTCGTATTTTAAAGGATTCTGTAGATCTCCCAGAAGGATTAGGACTGAGAGGTCAGAGACTTGTGGTGGATGCACTTGATCAGGCTCCAAAAGAGGTAAAGGCCTGAGATAGAAATGGGCCAACTCCTCTAGTTCCAGTCTGTTCTCTGAAAACCCACAAAGGAACAGAGTGACACCAAGAGCATCAACGCATATGAGCCTGGAACACTGATCATGCAACTAGCAGATGAACAGCAGGTGGTTTTTCCAGGCTCATTTATCAAGGAACAAAGAAAGTTGTGGGTACAAGGAGTCTCATGCATACCTTTCCCATCACATGTAATTTGACTACAAGCCAACCTCTTTATTCCATAAATCTGACAGCCTAAGCAAACCGTCTTTGAGCTCTCCCAGCTAAGCAGACTGGTGGTAATCTCCCCTTGTGCTGGGATGCCTCTCAAGGTTGCTTCTCAAGGCAGAGAGATCTTTCAGCATTGGCAGATCTTTGATAAGTGACTGGTATTGTGCATAACCTTGTGGTATGGTAAGTTTGACTTTTGTCTTGGTAACTTTGATTTGTGTTTTGGTAATTTTGATTTGTACCTTGGTAATTTTGATTTTGTCTTGGTACTTTTGAATCATTGTTCAAATGATTGTGCTGTTCAGTGACAGAGCAAACCTTGCCTTTGAACTTGGAGGTGTTAACTCTCCTGGTAGGACACTGACTGGTGAGTGGGTACATCTGGGATTCAGGATTCAACTTCCAGGAACAGTTTTATCCAATGATGTTCTAATGCCATGTTTTACCATGCCAGTTTTACCATGCAAGCTTGGACTGCTGGGACTCTGCATCTAAGAGTTCCTTAACTAATAGGCTGGGATCAGACTGCCTCCGTCTTGGTCTTTTTCTGGTCCCATGATGCTTGTTTCCCTGTCTCAGCATCAAATTGCATTGGAGAATACATCTATCATAACACAACTTACTTCTTCAATCTGTGTTCCAGAATTTAGTATACATTCTCTGTCAGGACAAGGTCTTCCATTTTATGGGTGACCCACCAAAAAGTGGGCAGTTATGTGGAAGAATTACAGACTGCTGGCACAATTTGCCAGATAACTTATTGATGTTTAAAACCTGAGGCTTCTTTGGGGAATCCAGGCAGAGTCCTGCTGCCTAGCGGTTTAGCTTGGATTTCTTTTGATCTTTAGGTAAAAGGTGATGCCCATCGTAAAGACAAACACTCAGGGACCTGTGAACAGAGCTGTTACATGCTCTGAGAAGTTGCAGTCTGCGAAGGGTGATGGTCACAGTTTTGAGGTGTTCCCAACTATCTTAAGCAACAGAGAAGAATAGATGGGCTTCAATGTCATGGGGGTCTAGTGGCTTCTGCTACAGAACACAAAAATGGTGCTGAGAGGTAAAAATTCTTAAAAGAGATATTATGCATTTATGATACAGCTGTTGTTAGTTCTGATGTGAAGGGATAGACAGTGATGAAAACTGGTAACATCTTAAGTATTTCCAATATGCATTTAATTTTTAAATGGCCAAATAATGTTTGGAATGGTTAACTAGTATTATTTCATAGGTATAATTTTTAGATTGATGCCTTTATGCTCTAGAAAGCCCATGATTTCTACCCTCAATTTACCACAACCAAAATGTAGCCTTAATGAAGAGATTCATTACTGTAGCAGTTTTGAAATAAGAAAAAATCCAACCCAAAACGAACCAAAACCCCCTCTCTCTATTGAATTACAGATTTATTATTTCCTGACTTTGGATGAGGACTACAAATATGGATTGCATGTCAGCTGTACAGACATTGTCAGCACTATGTTTTGAACTTGTCTACTTGCTCATCACATTTTAATTAATGAGGGCATGAGCCGAAGCAGGTGTTGGTAACAGAATAGACAGCAGCTGGCAAACAATTTTTAGTTCTACAATTAAGTCATTTATACTATTGTTCCAGAACACAGAGTTCATATAATTTTACAGAGGAGCTTATTATCAGACTGAGCTACAGAGACACATTCATTTTTCTGTTTCTGTTTTGTTGGTTTTTTTTAAAATGACATTTTCTCAGGCTTGGTTCTCATGGTAAAGCTGATGATTGAAAAGTTTAGGCTATTTTTTTTTCCAGCACTAGGCAATTTATATTACTAAAACAATCTAATCAAGGAACTAAATGGCCTTTGAATAGAGAACAATAAATTCACTTCATTATCATCTCTGTTTCAGGAGAGAAAACAACATAAATTGCACTGGAACTAGAGCTCAGCAAAACCCTTCTCCAAATCTGTGTCTGTATAAATTGCCACAGAATGAAAATTGTACAAGTTCAGCAAAACCTAAAGTACGTTAAGGATCTAGTCAGACTTTAAACTTTGTAATTCAGGTGTCCCAGGCTCGTTAAAGATCACAACTGACTTTACATGCCCTTGCTGTTACCTATTCTGATACTTTTCAGCTATGGTTTTATTTGTAAAAAGTCATCTCTTAAAATGTGAACTTTTGGCATTACCTGGAGTGGCTGTGATTCTTTGGTGGCTTAAAGCTGGGTGTCTAAAATTAGTAAGCAAAAATCCCATTGATCCACGAAAGGTAATAACACGGTGCTGTTGGCCATCTCAGTGTGGTGTCGTGTCACAGCAAAATCCATGGAGTAATTGAAGAGGGAGGCAACAGTCTAAGGGAGAGCAAAGTTCAAGTTGTTCCAATCAAGACATCCTTCAGGTTAGTTAACCGATTATTGTAATGAAATATTTCATGTCATAGGGATAATTGGCAGCTCAGTTTTGGAAGCATTGTAGAAGAAATAGTGAAGAGCTGTCTGGTGCGAAGGCAAGAGCAGAATCTGAAAAATGTGATCTCTAGGGCTTAAGGAGTTGAAAATGCCAGGAAAAACTTAACATCTTTGGATCCTTCTTGTTTAGAACTCGGTGACAAACATAAAAATCTACTCTACAGCTAACAAGGGACTGAAGAAGTGGAGTGTTTTTTTAAAGAAAGGCTATAGCTCTGTTTTGGATCTCTGCAACCAGTAATATTACCTTTATTCTGCCTTAGTTAAATAATGAGAACCTATGTGACTGAAACTGCCCCGGTTAACACACTGTCCTCAGTGCATATCTGTGAAGTACTTATGTGGAAATTGTTTGATTTTGATGGTCAGGAACTGAGGTACCACACCAAGAGTAGGACCAAACCTGTCTACATTACAACACAAAACAGGACTGCTGTAGAAATAGACCACTGGGCAGTTATGTAAAATCCGGGCCCCAGCAGCAGCAGAGGACAAGCCTATTCTCATGGTTAACTCACTGCAGGTGGGAACTGTGCTTTGCATATCCTCAGAAAAAGGAGGCAACTGTGTACAGAAAGGGGCAGGAGTCCTTGCTTGCAGACTCCTGTTTGAATAGGTGCACGGGTCTTTAGGATATCCTCCTGGTGGCATTTAGCTCTTCATTGGCTATAGAGGGAAAGGCGGTGTCTAATTCAAGTGATTTCAGTTTTCCGAGTGAAACCAAACAGCTGCTATTTAGTAACTGGGGTATCCAAACTGGGCACCTCAAGGTAATGAGTCTCTTTCCTTCAAACACTTCTTCTAGGAAATACAGACAGACTGGAGCTGAATCAGGATGTAAAAATAGGTGATCTGATTTTTGAATGAGGTCCCAAGTCCTCTTTCCTCCTATTTTCTGTTTTGTGTCTCTAAACAATAGCATGGGACACAAAGGTCCACATCTACTGTATTTTCTTCCTTCACCTACATCTTTCACATTAAAATTTATCAAACCAGCCTCTACCTGGACTTTAGACAGTCTAAATCTAATGTACTTAATTTTGATGGTTGGTTGACCTTGTCTTTCTCCAAACCTTCTGTATCTCCATTACTTTCTACAGTGGTGGGAAAGCATTTCTCTTTACAAAGAACACAGCTTTCCTAAGATGTACTATCTTTTGGAAAAAGACCTAAGACTTCTTGGCATGGAACAGCAAACTTTTGCATAGACTACTTCTCTACTGGGTTTGGCTGAGATGGAGATAACTTTCTTCATTGCAGCCCGTATGGTGCTCTATTTTGGATCTGTGTCTAAACCAGTGTTAATTCCACACCCATGTCTGAGCTATAGCAGAACAATGTTTGCACAGTCAAGGCTTTCTCCCTTTCTCACGCTACAGTGAGTAGGCTGGGACTGGGCAAGAAATTGGGAAGAGGCCGAGGAAGGAACACAGCTAACCAGAACTGGCCAAAGGGATATTCCATGCCATATAATGTCGTGTTTGGAAATAAAAAGTGGTGGTAGGGAGGTATTTTCTTTCCAAGGAGCCATTGCTCAGAGACTGGCTGTATATTGGTCTGCTTGCAGGAGGTGATGGGTGATTGCCTTTGCATCACTTGGTTTTGGTTTTTTCTTTTTTTTTTTTTTTTTAACCCGCTTTTCTCCCGTCACTTACTAATCTGTCTTTTTCTTGACCCACAAGTTTTTTCACTCTGCTTTTCCAGTTCTCTCCCTCATCCTGCTGCATGGGTGGGCGAGTGAGCAGCTGTGTGCGTCCCTAGCTGCTGGCCAAGCATAACCCACAACAAGTACATATGTTTTATCCTTCTCTGTTCTATACAGTTCAACACTGGAACAAAGTTTTATGCTCCAAGGCTATATCTGACCTCAAGCTATATATAAAACTGCTGTAAACATAGCCCCTCCTGTCTTCAGAGCAATTAAAGCGTCAGCTAAATCAGCATTCACAAAATCACTGCCAGCTGTTGCCAAGCAATTCCGTGGATGCTGGCTGGGCTTCTCCACCCTTATGAGCCCTGCAGAGGAAAACATTCACCCTGGGACCTTTCAGGATGGTCAACTTGCTTGTCCAAAGAGTGGAAGATCTTGACATTGGTACTGATGATTTCCATAAGACAGCTGTGGGGATAAGGAATTTTCTGATCTCTGAGACACTGTTCTTTGCCCACAGGTAGTTTCTTTAATAACTTTGCTTTGTCACCAGTTATATTAGAGCCTCAGTGGTGTACAGAACTGCTAAAATCAGCCAGGGAGCAAACTGGTGTTGGGATACAGCCTCAGGTGCTGACCTCCAAATGCCCGTACTCTTTAATGGTTAGCACAGCTCCTGGCATGCTCCTGGTGTGTGCTAATTAGCACAGCCCAGGACAGTGGTCTGTCTCTGTTTGGGAATCATGTTTCTCAGAAATTATTCCCACGGTAATCTGCATTTAGACACTTTGTTTCAGGGGAAAGAGACTTTAGATATATGAGCATCCATCAAACCATGTCATTTGGCAAATGTCCTTAATCGTTTTACTTAGTAGGATAGGTATAGCTTGGAGCATCAATAGAAAACAAGAAGGCTTGCTAGTATCACTTGAAATTGAAGGTTAGACCTGTGAGTTATTGCATGAATACCACAGCATAAGGTAGCACAATTTTTAAGCATGGAGAATTTATATGCTGAATGACCCAAAAGGCCAAATGAGTATTAGTTGTTGTATGGAATATTATTCTGTGCACACAATGTGGCTGGAATAATTAACAGAGTAATGGATTTATGTTACTATAATAAATTTACCTTTGCCATTATAATTTTAATATATGCACATATAATTGAAATGGTGATAGCAGCTGTAACACTAGTGCATTTCTTTATTAAAAACATCTAGATCATATAGTTCAAAGAAGGGTCAAGGACCAGATTTATCAGGTTGTTAGATGTGTAAAGAAACACATAGTCATTGACTGATGTTTCTAGTATGCTTCAGAAAGCTCTCCAGGCACCAGTCAGCAACTTAGGGTTCTAAACAGCTTTAAAAAATTGCCCCTAAATTTATAGCAATATTATTCTCTCAGTCCTTACAAATGGAAAATGCAAATGCCTGAAAACAGAATGGGAAGAGTCAGTGTTGGGGTAGCTAAACCCAGCCTTCACTCCCCACAGACTCTCATCAGGTGCCAAACACCTTGCTCATACCCGGGGACCGGAATGCATACGTGGGGTCACTGAGTTTATCCAGTCTCAATCCCATCCCTTAAATTTTCTGCAAAGAACCTGTAACTTGAAATGCTGAAAAAAACATAAAGCAGGAAATCCAATATAATGCTTTTATATATTTTTTCTTTATTTCTCCTTAGAAGACCACAACACATTTTCATATCTTCAGTACTGCTTGAGTAAAGTTTTTGCCATCTTTCAGTATCTTTCAGAGAATATTATCTTCTGACATTAAAACACTTCCCAATCAACTAATCTTTCTTACCTGTAGTCACAGTTTTAAGTGAGGAAATATTTTAACAAACAATTGTAGCTATCTCTGAAAACTTAAGAGATTCCAAATACTAAAAGATTTTAAATATTTTAGAATATTCTCTGGGAATTATGAGCCATTAGTTTGACATAATTCTAACCATAACTAGTTAGTAATTCACTTAAAATTTTAACAATAAAAATTAGAAATTAAATATAGGGTTGACATTATAGGGAACAGCTTGTAAAATACACTTATTTTTTGGCTAGGATTACATTTATGATTGATAAAAGAAATACGATGGAAGTAAATTTTCTTTGACTATAAAAGCTCTAGATTTAGTATTGTTTTGATGCAAAATACTTTAATTAACTGGTCGGTCAGGTGTTAAATGGCTTAAAACTGGTTCAGTGATAGATCTCAAACAGGTGTTATTTATTAGCTATTACCTGCATGGCTTCTTAGGTAATTGTTCAACTGCATTTAATATTTTTATCAATAATCTAGGAAAATACAAATGTTTTATGGCAAGGCTTACTGATGGTGTGAAGACTGACAGAGCAGCAAATGTTGGGGGTAATTTATTATTTATTAGGATGGTTTGGATGGCTTGGTTTCAAGACTGGAGGATTCAGCTTTTCCCACAGTAAATCTACATTTGATCAAATGAATAACTTCTAGACCCCATTGACTGTATTGACTAGATCTTTATTGCCTACAACAGAAACTTAGACATTTAACACCAGTGCAGATAAACAAAGTAATACAACAGGGAAAGAAGAAGACAGGCTCTGTCATAGCACTTGGAGGCTTGATGAGGACTCAAAGAAGATTTTGGCGTTTGTTGAGTTTAGCCTGCAAAAAGCTAGATGGCAGGCCTAAGAAAGTGATCTTTCCCATAGTTAAGGCTTTGATAAGACTGGTATAAGCCATTTCTAGTTGTGGGACACCTATATTAAGGTGTGGAAATAAAATTAGCAAGAAGTCAGGGCAGGATCCAAGTGTTGGAGACTTACAGTGCAAGATCCATGGAGCTTATCTAATTTACTTGATTGAAAAACAAAGTTAAGAGGTGAATTAATCTCTATGTGCAGCTGTTTGTACGTAGAGATGTGTGGCAGTAGTGAGGTTTTCAAACTTACGGACAATAGTCTAAGAGCAGCTCTGGGCTGCAAACAAAAGTAAAGAAAATTGATCTTCCGATAATCCACTCTTGTAGTTTGTGCAATAGGGATGAGTTAATGCAAGCATAGCTTACTGGGGCATGTAGTTGAAGGTGCCACATTTAGAAAGGCTTTAAATAAGACTATGACTTTTTGAGAGAAATTATTTACTCCCTGAGTGTGGTGATCAGGCGAGAGGTTTGTGCTGCTTCACTCTATCACTCCATTTTATCCCAATCTTTCTCAGATGTAAACACTTCTAATAGGTTAAATAGTCCAGATAACATATGGAATTGATTAGCTTACATCAGGGTGTTCGCTAGTCATCAGAAGCAGATCTAAATAATTCTTGAAAACATTAGCAATTATAAGAGATGGCATGATGGAAATTCCTGGGCTGTATTTCTGTGAAATATATTGTTAATCAATGATTTGTGGCACAAAAGCAAATATTCTGAAAAGTCACATTTTTAAAAGTCAAGTTTGAAGAGCCTCAAAACTCAGCAACAGTTTTTGTTTTGAAGTGGTGTCTTGATGTGTTGTTATTTAGTCCTAAAAGCTGAAATGAAGACACATATTATGCTGAAAAGGAAAAAGACTGTCACTTGCTGCTGATATGTGATTTTTAAAGCACAGGCATAATTTGGCACATTTATGGAAAAGCAAATTTAAATGGTGATAGTGAAAAGAAAAAAAAAGGCACTTTCTCTGCTACCATATTTTTTCATTGTGTAAACTTTAAGGTACAGAATATGTCAACCTGTAAAACCGACTGTGAAATGAATATCTGGAACGACTGATGTATCGCTGGTGTACGTGCCATGTCCCATAACAGAATAAGAACAATTATGTAACATATATTTATTCCAACAACAAAAGCTGTAACATATCACGTCCAGACTGTAGAAGTATTTCAGTGTCCTGCAGGTAATTTTGCTCACCCATTACACTCTGGTGTGAAATGGGGTTGATTTTTAACTACATCAAAGACATATTCCATTACTTTGCTCTAATTCTTCCAGCACACATTAATTTTCACTTTATCCAGGTTCTTGTTCCAACACAGGACTGCTTTTCCAAGTAGTTTTTCTAGCTTTCCTAGCAATATAAAGTAATGCCTGCTTATGTCAGTGGCGGTGGGTCTGTCTTGTTTTGGGTAATGTGGTAGCACAATAAAAAAGGCAACCTTCTTTCCTTTTGTTAGCTGCTGAGTTCCTACGATACTGCAGATAGTTATAGCTCTCTTTCAGAAACATTTCCCTCCGCATCCCATGCACCCCCTTGGCAAAATGAGAACTGCAGTGGACAAAGCACTATAAAATAACCTGCTGAGAGCAATGTGCAGTGCCTCGGAGCCCTAATAGGTCTCTTCAATCTCTGTTTTCTGTAATTCATTCATTTTAGTATGCATAACCTGAAATGTTTCCCAGAGAGCTTTCATCCGAACACCTGGGAGTACTGCAGGAAAGCAGGATGGGGTGAGTGAGCTCCCAATTGGCTGCAGCCCGCTTGTCGATATCTATGTCCTCTTCAGCTCCGGCTGCAGCAAACTGGTTTCTCTTGCAACAAAATAGACTACAGAGGTGAATGGATGCTTGGAATTGGCTTGCAGAGGTTAGGTCGTTATCAGTAGCTAGATAAGAGGATTTGCTAGATTGTGTTTTCTGTGTTTGCTGTTAACAGTTGTGAATGGTAATTCCCTCATTAAGAAGCTTTGGCAACTAGAGGTAATGAAGGACTTACCTCTGTACTGAAATGATACAAGGGCAACACAGTAAGAGTACTAATTGGGTGTGGGGTAAGAAGGAAATGTAAGAAGAAAGATTCTATTTATTTTCTTTGCTCTTGTCTATCCCTCCCTCCTTTCATTTCCATCATCTGGGATGCAAATGAAGATGTAACACAAATGTTTTTCTCTCATGAGACCAAAATTTAAATAGCAAGATATGCCTCTGTATTGGTTCTGCAGTATTAGATCTGCAGGCTAGCAGTGATGGTGGTTTTGTTTTTTTTCTTTTTTCCTTGGGTGTTCTGTTTGGGTAAACCAATTAAAAAAACCCCATAAATTAAGGCTCACTTCTGTCCAAGAAATTTCATGTCAAAACAACGTCTTTATTATTTCTTGTCCTGCCTTTGAATGGGCTGCTTCTTTCTTCTCTGCAATAATACCTGCAAGCCAACTCCCTTTGGTTCCTTTGCCTTTCTGCTCCACGTTGTTTGTCAGATTGCTTTGACAGCTTCGTATTTACTACAGCTCCTCTGCTTCTGGACTGTGTCATTTCATCTTCCAAAAGCTCAAATATCATTCATAGCTCTGTCAGTGTAATAAAACCTGCCAGGGAACCTCTCCCACCCCAGGTGGTGGTCTACCTTTTGATGGCCAAAGCAAATGAGTTCACTGCCTGCTGCTGTCTGGCACATGGAGATGGTTACTTTAATGGAAGACACTTCTATCCCAGGTGTCATATAGATAACACATGGGAACTGTTTGCTCTCCCCTGAAGCAGACGGCCAACATAAGTTAGAGAAATTGCAAGGCAGGAAGTGCCTACTTGACTACGAGGAGAGGCAGTTTGACATGAAGGGTTCAGTTGAGGAACCTTTAAATATATCAGTGAAGAGCTCTTTAATGACAATTAGGTTACTCCATGCCATAGGGGATACCTTGATCCATCCTCTGGTCCTGAACTCAAAGGTATGGTTGATGTATATATATGACTAAACTCAAAGCTCTCAAGGCATACCAGTGACTGTAGTGACTGTTTTGGCAATGTTACCAAAGGAGCTGTTAGCTATGACATCCCTTCTTCTATTTGGTTGCTCCTTTTTTTTTTTCCACATCCTTTTCGCCCTATCCTTCTTAAATCTTACCCTGAATAAATTAATACTCAGATGGCTTTACCCAATTTTTCTAACAAATATCACCACAGTCAAAGTTCTTTTCACCCAAAAGGAAAGGTGAGTCCAAGTTCTATATGGGTCTAGTCCAGATCCCGTTTGACTTCCCTCAGTTATAGAATCATAGGATGGTTAGAGTTGGAAGGAACCTTAAAATTCATCTAGTTCCAACCCCCGTGCCATGGGCAAGGACACCTTCCGCTAGACCAGGTTGGTCAAAGCCTCATCCAACCTGGCCTCGAACACTTCCAGGGATGGGGCATCTACAGCTTCCCTGGGCAACCTGTTCCAGTGTCTCATCACCCTCACAGTAAAGAATTTATTCCTAAATAATAATAATAATATTATCTAATCTAAATGCAATAGTGCAGATGAGGTCTCATTAGAGTGGAGTAGAGGGGCAGAATCACGTAGCTGCACACCTCTTGTTATATAACACAGGATACGGTTGGCTTTCTGGGCTGTGAGCACACATTGACAGCTCATGTTGAGCTTCTCATCAACTAACACCCCCAAGTCCCTCTCCTCAGGGCTGCTCTCAATACTTTCTCTGCCTAGCCCGTATTTGTGCTTGGGATTGCCCTGACCCACATGCAGGACCTTGCACTTGGCCTTGTTGAACTTCATGAGGTTTGCATGAAGCCTGTCCAGGTCCTTCTGCACGGCATCCCTTCCCTCTAGTGTGTCAGTCACTCAACACAGCTTGTTGTCATCGGCAAACTTGTTGAGGATGCACTCAATCTCACTGTCCATGTCACCAACAAAGATGTTAAACAGTACCTGTCCCAGTACTGACCCCCAAGGAACACCACTTATCACTGGTTGCCACTTGGACATCAAGCCACTGACTGCAACTCTTTAAGTGTGGCCATCCAGCCAATTCCTTATCCACCAAGTGCTCCATCTGTCAAATCCATTTCTCACCAATTTAGAGGCAGGGATATCAGGCAGGATAGTGTCAAATTCTTTGCGCAAGTCCAGGTAGACGATATCAGTTTCTCTTCCCTTCTCCACCAAACCAGTAACCCTGTTGTAGAAGGCTACTAAATTTGTCAGGCACGATTTGCTCTTTGTAAAGCTGTATGGGCTGTTAACAATCGCCTCTTTATTTCCCATGTGCCTTGGTGTAGTTTCCAGGAGGATCTGCTCCATGGTCTTGCTGGGCACAGAGGTGAGACTGACTGGCTTGCAGTTCCTCAGGTCTTCCTTTTTTGCCTTTTTTAAAAATGGGGGTTGTGTTTCCCCTTTTCCAGTCAGCACGAACTTCACCAGGCTGCCATGACTTCCCCGGTATGATGGGTAGTGGCTTGGCAACTTCATCTGCCAATTCCCTCAGGACCTGTGGGTGAATCTCATCAAGGCTTTGTGCAGGTCCTGGTTAAGGGCTCAGGCTGGTATCGTACTGTCCAGGCAAAACCCACAAACACTCATTTGGGAAGTTCTGAACAAATCTGAAGCAATGTGGAGTATATGTGCTGTAACATAGCTACAGTATTTTAATTGCAGGCATCTGCTGTCAAACTAATGCAGATATTCGTTGAAATGTTTACTTCATTACCCCCTCACAAGATCTTAATTAAGCTGACTGGAGATTTGAACAAAGGAGGATGAAAAGGCATCAATTATGTGTATTACCACACTGAATAGGGCTCTGAAACTCAGACCCGAACTTCCGTCAAAAGGGGCTGTTCAGGAACGCTTATCTGAGGCTGGTGATTGCAACCCCTCATTTTGCACACTCTGGGGGGTAGGGCTGCATTCTTCTTGCGGCAATAACAGCCTTTCATTTTGATAATTGTGGGCTGTTTATGCAGCGGGAATGTCAACGGGGGGATGTTGCATGATCCGACAACATTAAGCCACAGTGAATGACAGCAGAAATGTCAGTCAGAAACAGCAATCAAGCTTGTGGAGCACCAAATCCAAAGTCAGGTGTGGTGTACAGATACAAGCTTTCCTCCCAAAGCCTGTATAAGTTTAAAATGATGATGACGTGGAGCTATTTCTTAATAAAAATATGCAGCAGCAGTGTAAAGCAAACTGAAATACTTCTGAAAGAAATGTGGATATATGTGAAGTATAACATTTCCATGCAGCCTTATTCCTCCCAAATCTCAAAAAAACCCTACAGTTACATCCAGGTAAATGTATCTGGAACAAGAAGTTCTTTGAACAACAACCCAGCCAACCTAATATTATGTATTTGGGCTTGGAAAACCAACTATTTTTATTAAAGAAAAAGTATTTCAAGGCCAGGTTGCATGAGGCTTTGAGCAATCTGGTCCAGTAGGAGGTGTCCCTGCCCATTCAACTAACATAAACCATCTGAATATGTAACCTTATTACTCATGGTGTGGCTTCTATTAATTGTGACCCTTCAATTCCTTATATGAAGTATTTTCCAGATGGGTGGTTGAATTGAAAACTAGTTTAACTGACTGTATTTTTAGTACTTTTATTTAACTTATGCCTGATTCTTTTATGTGTAAACATAACATTAATTCTAGTTATAGTTAGGAGTGCCAAACAATATGAAACTTACACTGTGCCCTGCACTGTAGAATAATATTTTTTTTTTCTGGTGTACTTTGCAGTGGACTTTACCATTAACACTGATAATGACAAAAAGAAACCAAGAGACAGCTGTACGAGCAAAGACTAATAAAGAAAAAGCTCTTGTGTGTGTGTGTGTTGGGATTTTTAGGAGGGTGAACAGCACTATAAACAGTATTCTTCTTCCATGAAGAGGAAGACAAACAAGCTAGCATTGAATTGAGGATTGTAGTCCCTATTGTTATATGTGTATATGTCCGTCTCAGCTGGTTTTATTTAAGAATGTGGATTTTTCTGGTATTCTGCAGCAACTGTATTAAATGGATTTTTTAGACAGACTTCAGATGTACTATAACGATACTGCCCAAATACTATATTTTTTATTTAGCCCATTGCTTTCTTAAATAACATTGTGCTGTACCCATTCACAATGACTCAGGTCAGTTGATAAAGTCTCTTTCCAGAAGCTCTCCAACCCTGAATTTCTCCTTCTTTGAATAGAGTCTGCAGTACAGAAGGACTTAAAGAAATCTCAGGGGAAACAAATGGCATGAAGAAAAATAAAAATAATGAAATTGGTCTGATTTCTTTTGGATTTAACTTGGTAAAAAAACCCCATGGCAACATCAAATTATTCTGCCCTAGGCTGGCATTTTCAGAATGACAAAATGTTCGTTGCTTCATTTCAAAATCACTAATTCAGATTTTTCACTTGTATTATATGAAAGTCAAACTCAAACAAAATATTGTAATACTTTGAAAGACTGTTTTTATTTCCCTTCACTCGTTCAGTACTTACCCATCCTTTGCAGTGCTTTGAAATAAAGCTAATTTTCAGTCTTGAAATCCAAAGCTACTGTTTTCTGTAGATGTAAAGAATTGCCTAATAGAGTGAAATTAACCATTTTGTTGTCTGCTTTAAATTTTTTAGGTGCTACCACAGGCTGAACACTACAGGACTGTAGACATAAAGCTGAATTATCTTCCCTAGTTGTCCAGTAAGGAAGAAGTCAGATTAATAAGTCTCACAAATCACTGGATTTAACCACTCCCGAGGCCCCTCCTGGACATCTGCAGTCTGAAGATTTGGTCTACAGTGGAGATGCAGTTTATATTCTAATTCCAAAAATTATCAGAATATACCAGATGTGCAGAAAGACTATCCAATTACCATTGTGAATCAAGTTTTCAAACAACAGACAGGTAAAGTCAGGAGGACTGGGTAACAAGTTAGTTCATGCATTTTTGATGGGAGTTCAGGGTATTTGTTTTAATGTTGACATCAAAGTTAAGATGAGAAAAAGTACCATAAACATATTTGTAAAGTTGCTGATTGTACAAAGCATTCACTTAAGAGGTGCAACATTTCCTTTATCCTTGACACTCATGCTTTTTTTGAATTTTAAAAATCAGGGTATAGTCATATTAATCTAAAAACCCCAGATATTTCTTTCCAGTGTTTATGCTAGTCTTTGTTTTCTGCTTGCAGATGGTATTCTGACATTTCTAATATATGTGGCATCTGTATGACAGTTTCCCAGAACATTCCCAAAAGCTAACGGCATCCTGGGCTGCACCAAAAGCAGCGTGGCCAGCAGGTCAAAGGAGGTGATTCTGCCCCTCTACTCCGCTCTGGTGAGACCCCACTTGCAGCGCTGTGTCCATCTCTGGAGTCCCAAACACAAGGACATGGACCTATTGGAGTGGGTGCAAAAGAGGGATATGAAGATGATCAGGGGGCTGGAGCCCCTCCCCTATGAGGACAGGCTGGGAGAGATGGGGTTGTTCAGCCTGGAGAAGAGAAAGCTCTGGGGAGACCTTATAATAGCCTTCCACTACCTAAAGGGGGCTTATAAGAAAGATGGAAAGAGACATTTTATGAGGGCCTCTAGTGACAGGACAAGGGACAATGGTTTTAAACTGGAAGAGGGTAGGTTTAGATTGGACGTAAGGAAGAATTTTTTTACGCTTAGGATGGTGAAACACTGGCCCAGGTTGCCCAGAGAGGTGGTAGGTGCATTATCCCTGGCAACCTTCAAGGTCAGGTTGGACGGGGCTCTGAGCAACCTGACCCTGTTGAAAATGTCCCTGCTCATTGCAGGGGTGTTGGACTAGATGACCTTTAAAGGTCCCATCCAATCCAAACTATTCTATGAGCCTATGAACATGTTGATAAGAAACATCAAAAAACCAATTTAATAGTAAATCTCATGTCAGACTGAAAAAGATTAGCCATTTTTTGCTAAAACAAAACAAACAAATAAGCAAGATCCCTCAGGAAATGAAAAGATAGACTTCTCCTCTTCTTTTATATAACCGAAATCTCTGAGATATGTTGGGTTTTGTCCTGACATTTCTTTTCTTCTCACACTAGAAAATGAGAAACCTTTTGGTATCTGATATTTCTTTTCTCTCCTGCAGCCTCTTTGTATCAGAATCAGTTCTAGCAAGTGAAAACGAGTCTGTCCTTTTTTATATACCACACTGTTTTCTCTGTGACCCCACAAACTTCAAGATAACTTAGGCTTTTTTTGTTTTGTTTTGATGGGGAAAATACAGACAGTGTGGATCTGAAACAGCAATGTCTAGATTAATTTTTACTCACAGAGATATTCCAGTTCATTTGGGTTCTTTGAGTGACGCTCATCCCACTGAATTTCAGATGTCTAAAAATGAGTTGTGTACTCCAAGCTGGCCATCCTCTCTCCCTCTGCAGGCAATGCAAGAAGACAATTTAGCTTCTGTCAGAGATACCTTTGGGGAGGAATGTCATGTTGTTTGCACCCACCAGTCTTTCTGTGCTAGCTGTGCCGGGAATCTGGAAAACTAACCCGGGCTGGATTAGGGCCTGCCAGATGGATAAAGAAACAAGAGTAAGACCCCAGCTTGTTACATGCAGAGTGTTGCCACATAAGAATTTGCAAAATTGGTCTTTTTCATAAAGGTCAGCAAAAATTAAAAAAAAAAATCAGAATTTTCATTTCATAGTGAATTCCGTATCCCCATTTTTCAAAGCAATTTTTAAACATTACTTTCTTAATGTTCTGAGTAAGATCAAAGATTATGAAATTTCAGAATGCTTATCTAATGAAATCTAAACTTTCAGTACCTGTAACTTTTCATACCCATCTGAGGGATTAATTTCAACCTCAATAAAGCACAAATGTCTATTCCTTTTGAAAAAGGGGCAGCAGTTAGCACAATGCAATTTTTAGCTTGGATTTCAGAACAGAAACAGGTCTCATACCTTTAGTAGGAGCAGTAGTTTCCAATAGTACTGGGTGCTGTTCTATAAGAAAATATGAGATTTCAGCTAGCTGATATGATGTTCGTTTAACGCTGCACATACGCTGAACACAGACAGCTTTCACAGCCCCAACCAAGCTTTCAGAGTAAGACCTTGAAGTTTTATTGACCTTGTCCTGGAAGCAATGCCAAAATCGTTCTAATGATTTCAAAAACTGGAGATTAAAAACCTGAGGACAAGACTTGTGAGAAATCAATTCCATGCAGAGGAGGGGGTAGGAATAAGGTTCAACTTTGAGATTTTCTGGCAGCACCAAGCAACATTCATGTGAACCGTGGCATACCTCCAAAAGACAGCACATTTTTATTCCTTGTATTTTATTTCTTATCCTAAGAGATGTTATTCAATACTTAGGAGTGATGACAAAGCATAGAGCCTGCACATGAATAGTAATTATATACTAGCATGATCATTATAGGCAAATTTAGCGCAGAGTAGAGAGCTGTGCAGCACACTATGGAGGAAGGAAAACTGCAGGAACTGTTGCTATCTGCAAAGCTCCCCACAAGATCCTAACAGCAGGCAGCAACAGATTTGTTTTTTATGGGAATGCTGCATACACATTTTTCTAGTCAGTTATTTCTTCCAAGATACTTAATATGATTGTAGTTACTCATTGATATTTTCCAGAAACTTTAGTCAATGCTTCCAATATTTTCCACAAAGCCACATTGATTTTAATGAAATTTTGTTTCAAAAATTAAGTGGGAGAAGTCTTTAAAACAGCAAAGAAAAACACCTTAGAGGCTTTGGAAATTAACTTTTTGGTTCTGTTTTCAAAAAATTCTTTTGTTTAGAAACTGCCTTTTTTTTCACAAATAAAGGTGAAGGAGGAAGAAGCTCAAACCAAATGATCAGAAGGGCTTCTGCAAATGTGGAAGTCTGGGATTTTTTTGCAAAATAATTGTTTACTTAGTCTTGTCGCAACAATGCATATTGCTAATCCACTGACATTTCATTTCTCTTATACACACAAACATACACACATACATTGTCACCTCTACAAAGAAATCAGTTTCAAGTAAAATATTAAATAAAAGAGGAGTTGTTTTAGGGAGGGGAAGAGATACAGTTGGGAAAGTACCAATTACAGGCTAGGAGAGGGAAGAGTCAGGTTTCCAGGTGCTGCTTTCTGACTGCTCTAGACAGAATTACACAGCTGAGATGCGACTGATTAACTTGCATGCCACGTGCTTCTTTTCCAGTTGAGAGCTCATTTAGAGGTATAATTGCCCTCTGGAAGTCCTGGAAATTAGCAAAGTGAATAGGCTAAGGATATAAGTGAAGGATATCGCTACCAGAGTCGGGGAGATGCATCAGTCTGACACTTGTCTTTCTCCCTTCTCAGACCTGCCAAGCTTGTGCTGAGGATGAGACTGAGGATTTGGCTCTCACGTCAAGCTCTTCTCCCCATTATTTTGCACCCAGCCCTTACTTGGGCCTCTCATACCTGTAGCACCGAGTGGTTACCTCCCTCCTGGTGTATGATTCCCTGCTGCAGCTGCCTCCGATCTTCACATCCAAAGAATAACAAAGCTGGTGAGGGGTCTGGAGAACAAGTCTGAGGAGCATCTGAGGGAACTGGGGTTGTTCAGCCTGGAGAAAAGGAGGCTGAAGGGAGACCTTATTGCTCTCTACAAGTACCTGAAAGGAGGTTATAGCAAGGTGGGTGTCGGTCTATTCTCCTGAGTAACAAGCGACAGGACAAGAGGAAATGGCCTCAAGTTGCACCAGGGGAGGTTTAGGTTGGGTATTAAAAAATATTTCTTTACGGAAAGTGTTATCAAGCATTGGAACAGGCTGCCCAGGGAAGTGGTGGAATCACCATCCCTGGCAGTATTTAAAAGACAGGTAGACGTGGGGGGTGGACGTGGTTTAGTGGTGGACTTGGCAGTGCCAGGTTAACGATTGGACTTCATGACTTTAAGGGTCTTTTCCAACACAAGTGATCCTATGATTCCATGATTCTATGATCTTGATCTGTGCTGGGACCGAAAAGCATCCCATGACTAGCTTTGCCTTGCAGCCAGGAGAATGCCATGGTAGAACACTGATTTTTAGAAAGCTGTGAAGGGCCATCCACCACATAGTGTAAATTGCCTGGTAGGGCATTCACAACCTGCTCTGTTGCACACAGGTGTGCACTTTACATGACCTAGTCGCTTGTTCTGCATCCATTATATGGTCCAAACCAGGAGTCTTCTATGATGGGATTCTTGTGGCTTGAGAGACATCGTTTAGCCTGGTGTAGCTGGTGGCTCATGGTACCACAATGGACAGAAAAATTGAGGGAGGGAAAGACTACAAAACTGAGTGAAAAAACTCAGCCTGACCACTGGACAAATATTGCAACTTTATTTGATGCCTGTATTGATGCCAGCGTAGCTCATACTGAACAGAAGTGCCACTGGAGAGCCCTTGCTGGTGGCTGGCAAACCATGTCGGGAAATTATCATTTACTTTGTTTTTCCTTATACTCTTACACTGTATGCATTTACTTGTGGTTGCTGCCGGTGGCAGGACGTTGCTAAAAATGGACACTTAGTCTTGCTTGGAATAGGTATTCTTATGCTCATACGTGGGTACTTTGCAAAATTTTACAACAAGATCACCCATCTATGAGTTTCTGAAGACTTACTGGAGCCTTGTTCATCTTCAGTGTTTCCAATTCATCTCTGAGATGGTTGCTTCGAGATATGAAATGGTGCAATTTCAAATCCTTCCAAGGAAAAAGCTATTAAGGAAATCTGGTGAACAAGCTATTTGGTAATAAATTTTGACTGCTTTTCAACTGTTCTCAGCCTTTAAAGCCCAAAATGCTTTGGAAACAGCAGAATTGTGTTTACAATCACAGATTATGCAATTAATAGCTGGTGACATTCAGGGAATAGCAGTGTCTAGTTTCCCAAGATAAATATTTATAATGTAAACATTCAATAGCTTAAGCATCTTATTTAACTGCCCTCCCCTTCCATTGCCTTGTTTAAACATTGCACAGAATTCTGCTGGCACTAATTTCTGAAGTAACACATTTATATCAGTGTTATGTAACATGCTGGCTAGATACTTCCAGCTGAGGTAAACAACCCCAGTGGATAATAGGAAAATATCATTTGTTGGTGTGGTGGTAAAGAAAGAAGTGGGTAAACTCATTTGTTTGGTGGTCCAATACAGGCTGTGAAAAGCGGGCATTGTGTTTACTGCCCCACGTAGACGTGGGTGAACTCTGTTTACTTAACAACTACAAACAAGTTCATCCTTCATACAGATGGACACGGTCTTTCTGAAATTCACATGCAGGTGATGACAGACTTTTCAGTGTGTGATTGCTGAGGCTGCTATACCTGACAGAGGCTTGACTTCCATAAGGGGACAAGCATATGCTTTTAGTGTCTTCCATCCAATTCATCAATTAAGTATATACAGAAGATAGCCTTTAATGTAATAGCGCGAAGGAGATGAACCGCAGTCTAATGCTGTCTTGATATTCTTCCAGCCTCCTGTGTGACACTTCCCAATATGATTTGACTTCCCCTTCTGTTACTACTGTACCTCTAGTGTGTCCAAGTGCATGTTGCTGAGTTGTCATCCTGCTTCAGTTCACAAATTTTTTTCGCTAGGGGACCTTAAACCTCTTCATAGTGTCAGGGAATTTCCAGTCTGTTGAGTCAGATATCCAGAAAACCTAATCCTAAAAAACAGTCAAGACATCAAGTGCCTTGGTGTCAAAAGAAACCCCCAGTGAAATCGGAAAGAATTGCTTACTTTTGATTCACTTGGTCAGACCTAAGAAAGGACTAAGGCACATGCATTTATGCATTTAGCATAATGCTGCTCTTGGATTTAAAACCTGAAAGTGTCTAGGAAGTAACTGGGACAGTGCAGAGACAGACCTTGCTCTAGTTTTGCAGTTTTTATCACACAGCTCGTGAGTGATCGTAATGTCCATGCCCTCTGCTCACCATGTCCACAGCCTGCGGTCTGGCTAATGGGACACTGACACAACTCACGCTTCACTCACTGGCCAGCCAATTATAAAGTGGGTAAAGGTGTCACATCAGCCACAATTTAAAAGCAAACCAGACATTTAAAAAAACCCGCCTATTGATCTTGTTCTGCTATTTCTAATTCTTCTGAGTACAGGCAGTTTTTTCACTTGTGTTTTAGAAAAGTATGTTTATGTCTGTCTGTTTGTGTGTACATACCACACATACACATACATTTTAAATGTTAATCTGTCTACAGAGGCTTAGTCTAAAAGACTGAGATAAAGATACCAACTTTTAGAGGTCCATTGCATTCATTTCCATCAAAGAAGTGCACTACAAAAGAAACAAACAAAAAATAATGAAACAGGGTCATTAAGTATGGGAATGCATATAAGGAAGGTCTTTGATCCAAAAGAAAATCAAAACTTACGCTAAACTGTTCATGAAAGGAAATGTGTAAGCATTTTAGATGAATTAAAATTAATAGGAAAGGGAACAGTGACTGTATTTCTCTGCCAGGACAGACAATGCTTCTAGAAGAAATCTAAGAAATGTGGCATGAAATGGAAGTGACAGAGCACTGAGGAAGGAGAGGAGAGGAAAAGAGGTAAGAGGCAAGACAGACAGGAAAGAGACCCTTGGGATCTGTAATGGAGTTCACTTAGAAGGAGTTCACACAGGCAGCAGTGTGATATGGCTGATATCGCTTCATTCTTTCTTTCTTTAAAAATTGTTGTAATTGGATGTTCTATTCCAAAAGACAGCCCCTAATGTCTTAATCCAGTGACAACAAATAGCAAAAAGAGGGGAAAGAGTCCACAAGACAGCATGCTGTTTGCTAAGATAGAATCTTTGTCTTAAGTTTGTGGAATATTTCATTGCTGCTTGCAAGTTTCTGGTGCTGGCCCAAAGAAGTGATAAGGGGACAGATGTAGTGGGAACGGCATGGCATCAAGCATCAAGTGATGGTGTCTTAACAAGAGAAGAGATACCAGCAGGACTATTGCTACTGCACGTGGCTGCTCTTATTGGAGCAAAACAGACATGGTTTGCACCCGACTTTTATACTGAATTTATAATCAGGTTGTGATTTGTATCACAAACAGAGCTTTTAAGGTGGTGGAGAGAACTGCATACTCACCCCTTAGAGCCTAGATACTGTAAATGATTCATAGAGGTGGTTAAATTTGCGGATTGCCAATATTCATCTCGATGATATATTTAGGAATGTGCCTGAACATTGCCTGGGAAGGGCTTTTGTTATCAGCCCTCTTCTGTCCAGACAAGGACAGACCATTTTCTTAACGTTATACAATATCTCAGTGGGGTGCCTTTCTCTTATGGTCTCCTTATAACATTGCAATAGAGGTAATAACAGGAAATGAACAAAACCTAATGTTCAGCAAGTTTGCAGAAGATACTTGCTATTCAAGCAGACCCATCAGCCTGGAGAGATGGGCTGACAGGAGCCTCATGAAGTTCACCAAGGGCAAAAGCAAAGTTTTGCCCCTGGGACAAAATAAGCCCATGCACCAGTACCAGCTGGGGGCTGACCATCTGGAAAGGAGCTTTGGAGAAGAACAACTGGGTGGACAAGTTGATCACGAACCAGCAATATGCTATTGTGATAAAGAAGGCCAACATCCTCCTGGGCTGCATTAGCAAGAATTCAGCCAGCAGGTCTAAGTAAAGAGATCCATCTCTTCTAGACAGCATTTGTGATACCCATCTGAAGAACCATGTCCTAGTTTTGGGTTCCTCAGTGCAATAGACACGTGGACATTGAGGAGTGAGTCCAGTGGAGATGGACTCACGAAATGGAGTCAGTGTAGCTGAGCCCCCCAGGGTGGATGGGGAGTAGGAGAACAAGATGTACAAGAAGCAGCTGAGGAAACAGATTTTGTTCAGGGTGGAAAAAAAGAGAAAGATAGAGGAGGGATTCCATTGCTGGCTATGTCTCTCTGATTGAAAGATACAGAGAAGACCAAGAGACTTTTCATGGAAGTACATAGCGACAGGATGAGAGGCTGTGGTTATCAGCTGCAACACGGGAAATTCAAACTCAATATAAGGAAATTATTTTTTACTATGAGGGTGTTCACAATCTTGGCACAGATGCCTGCAGAGGATGTGTAATCTCTGTCCTTGGAGATATTCTCTCCATTACTGACCTGAGTTCCGAGAAAAAGCTATACGGAGGTCTTTTTGTTGAGACCCTAAAAATTACTTCTTAAAACACTCTGAATATCACTCTTGTAAAGAGGGGGCAGATAATACAACTCTCTCCATCTCCAGTGTCTTAACAGAGCCCATATATTTTCCCAAATGCAACTTGTAAAAAAAGTTTCTTTAATGAAGTTTGCATACCCAATCTACCTTACCAGTCATGCATCTGGGATCTTCTCGTATTCAGAAGCACATGTATGTACTGATTTCAGTGCTGTTGCTGACACTAAATAGAAGGTGAAGGTCTGCTTGCATGAGCTCATGTGCCAATACAAAACAAAAAGGACCTGACTTAACTCCCTTAGATGGTGGGATGAGTATTTTTATGGTATTTCCCCTATACTAAGTATGTGTAAAAGGACAGTTACATTGTCAGTTGACTGGTGTTAATGTGGTGTCAATTAGATCCTGTGTCAAAACTGTACTACAGCTATATGCATAAATTAGACAACACCGGGACACTGCAATTCAAACTCCTCTACTTTTAATCATTAGACAAGTCGTTGCAACTGTTTTTTTCCTGAGCCAGCTAGCACTCTCGCAGACAGTTTCTGTGCATAATTTGAAAGTCAGCATGGGCCAGACACTTTAATTCAGACATGTTGTTTTGCAGGTTAAAAGTCTTTAACAGTTCGGACACAAAAAGCACATGCATTTTATCTCAGATCCAGGAAAGAACCCCTGGTATTGTCTAGTTGGCTAGTAGGAATGTAGCCAGGGTCTTCTTGTTTTTATTCCTCTGCATCTTATCTGTACAACAACAAAATAAATCTTCTATGCTCTCCATTTCACCTATCAAATTGCTCTTGCTTTAGTCAAGGATAATCTCTTTCATTGGGAATAAACAGCAACTCACATAGCAATATTCTCACCTTTTTTGAGTTCTATACAACACAGAAATATAAATAAATAACAAAAATAGTAATTACAAGGGGCCATCTGTCCTTTTGCAACTGTTTTACATACTACAGAATGTTAATACCGAAATACATTCATCAACTTTAATAGACATCTGGAGCGTAATCATACAGCAACCACTTGTATAAAAGTTGCTGCATGAAATAATTATCAGTGAAATATGGTAAATAAAAACCTGTTTTTGAAAGCATTGAAACAGAAACCAGATTCTTCAAGCTCCAAGAATTAACAAGGAAAGAAGTATGTTACTTGCCAGATTTTGCTGCTGTATAGGGTTTGGTGTCTCTTTTTCAGATGTCTTAATTAGTCTGTATATAAAATCCAATGATATGAGTAAAGACTCCAACTTTTGGGAAATTTGATCTTGATCTGCCTGGTCTAGTTTCTTCCTCTTGTCCCCCCTTCTTTTTTATGTAGTTTGCAGATTTAAGAACATGATTTACATTCAAAATGTCTTCTGGCGCATTACTAAGCAGACCCAATGATGCTGACTCCATTCTTTCCTCTCAGTACTGCTTATCATTGTAAGGTTTGCAAATAGCTTGTGCGACACACTAATATCCAAGAGAACAAAGACTGTGTCAAAAAGATGAAGGGCACATGAATTGCAATGAGATAGCAGACCTGCTTTTAGATCAACAGTGTTGTTAACTATTGAGCAAAATTTCCCTACTTTCTATCTGGAAGCAGAAAATACAGCAGTGCCTAGACCTTATTTCTACATGATGGTATTGCCAGGAATGTTGATATAGGATTGGTCATTCTGTGATGTATATTTAAGCATTGGCACAAAAGGGCAGATCAGAGGCTACTGAAGCCAATATGTCATGTCCCTGTGTATTTCAGAGCTCTGGCTTATGTTCTTAAAACCTTGAAAAGCAAGTAAACTAATTTTCATCCCTTTACCATGCAGAAGTTATTGTGTTATTTTGTTCAGCCTCCAGGCATTGAATAATTTGCACATGCAGTACAGTCCCATTTGTAATCAATAAAGGAAGCAGAAAATACCCTGTTATAAATAGGGCATATGTGACAGTCCCTCCTCAGGTATCAAATGTCTCACTGGAGACCTGAATTGGTCACCCCAGTGTCTGGGTCTTACTAAAACTTTTTGGAGTAAAGCAGAGACCTGTCAATCTTTTCCCATAAATTACTACATCAGGAAACTGCTTCATCACTTTGAGTCCCAAACTCTCTCTTCCTGTAGTACCAAAAGACAGTAGATTGGTCAAATAGGACAGACCAAAACATGCATCATTTTGTTTACTGATAACCTAAAATTCCCAATACCCTGGGTTAATTACCAGTCATATGTCCCAATGTATTATTTTTAATCGAACGTTGAATCAATATAGTCTCTGAATGACAGCAACACAGACTTTGTGATTAATTGCAGGTTTTATTTCCTTTCCAGATATAGTATTTGACCCCAATTAATTAAATCCCAATTATTTTGGAAAGTCTCTACTGAACTGCACACTCATCAGCGACTATCAATGGGCTGTTGTTGGGGATAAAATGAGCAGGAGGAGAACAGAACAAAACAGGTCCTCTTGCTAATGTAGCAAAGATGGCCTCTTTCAGGGATCATCTGATTAATGATAAGGACATCATATTTATTGGCCTTGTGCTGGCCAATGGCACTTGCCATTTTAGAAAGTTTGTTGTCTATCATTAAGCACTGAATGATGCAGCATCTCTTGTCAATACGAAAATTCTCAAAATAATTTGTGTTTAGTATGCACAAAGCCCTCAAACTATGGCAGGGAAACTGGTAACAGAGGCATGAAGTTCCCGGTTATCTGCTCTGTCCTGACATGTAAGTAAATAACAGATGTTTTCAAAGTTTATCCTCGTTACTAACAGATGAAAGGGGGAGAGGACATTCACAGATGGATTCTAAAGGCCAATCATTAAATCCATTTAAATACCAATTAATTAAATCCATTAAAACACCTCTGGAGTTCAGGAAAAATTGTTTAATTGTGGAATTTCTACCTTTTGATGTTTTTCTGAGAGTTGCTGGTTATTTTGAAAAACTTCAGCAAGCTTGTGTCCTAGACTAGGTGAATTCTGTCAAAAGAGTAGCAGAAATGATCTACTGAGTACACAAGGTGGATTAACCATGCTCACAGTCTTCAGCAAAAGGAAGAAAACCAGTAGTGCAGAATGGCCCCTGACCGAGACATAGTGATGTCTGTGACACCCTAGTTGTCAGATCCGTGCACAGCTCAGAGGAGAATGAGCATAGTATGAAAATAGCTTTAACGCCCAGAACAGCCACGAGGTGACTGAAAGAAAGAGGTTTTGCTTTTCTTTGCTATAAACCAACAATTCAGTAGAAGTTATTTACAGAGAGAGGAAGAAAACAACAGCAACGCACTCTATATTCTGAGAAGCTGCTGTGGATAGTTGTATAATCTGCAGGATTATGGGATCTGGGAATCTGATAAGCAAGTAATTTTGCACAGAGTAATGAAAATTACTTATTCCAATTAACTCTGTAAGAGTGTGGGCTCAGTCCTGGGAGGGGTTTACTCAGAGTTTCCGCTTTTGGGACTCTTGCAGTCTTTTAACCACACACTGCTCTTTACTGGTGGTGGCAAGACCATTGTGGTTCTTGAGAATGGTCCAGGCTTGGATTTCTTCTGATACCCTTCTGTTTCTCTCCCTGACTTGGCCTGTAAGCCAGAAGAGCAAGATGAGGGTAGTGGGAAACTAACTTCAGTTTCCAGAAGTTCACCTAAGGTTTTGATTGGAAGAGATGTATGAAAAGGAATGTGTGTTCGGAAAGACACAGCCATTTTCATTGACCTACATTTTCCATTTGCTTCCCCTCCTGAGTATTTTTCTTCTCTCTTTCTTATGCTTTTTGTTAATATCCACTGACTAAAGCAAAGGGAAAATATTTTTTAAGTGTCTTAACTAGATTCACTCCAAAAAGAAGGGTAAGAAATATCTTGCATTTCTTCCTTTTTCCTCCAGAATATAAAAACTGTCATAAAAACATTAGAAGGGTTTAAAGCAGATTCTGAAATAATGGGAATTTAAAAGGTTGTGTGCACATGCATAATCCTCTTTAAAATCAAGGTGAGAATTTGGCTGTACCCTGACAAGCTTAGGGACATCTAGAAAGCCCCAAAATATCAGTGAGATTTAAAAANTGTATTAACAAAAAATACAGAAAAGTTAATTAGATTACTAATTAAATGGTATCCAGGATGAAACGATTAAACATTGATAGGGAATTTTCTAAAGATATTCTCCTTCAGAACTCAGTGAGCCAACCTTCATTTGATTTTTCCTGCAATATGAAGTGCCAGTCCCTCAAAAAAGTCCTCCTGCCTTCAGCAGGTGCTGTGTTTGGCCAAGGGCAAGACTTAGAGGGTGACAGCCATTATAGAGTGCTCCAGCCCATTCTCCTGCTCTTCTTCCCAGAGGATGGCTTTAGCTACTACTGCAACAAGATCCTGCTGATGCAGCTGTGCACTGCCCCGGTGCTGGGTGTACAGCTCACATTTGCTATGAGGTCTCATAGGCCCATTGGTGGTACCACGTGAGGTCTACAAGAGCTTATCTCTCAAGACAGCAAATGAGCTCTTGCATGGCTGGTACCACCCATTCCGCTTTGCCCTGCATCAGTGCGCTCCATAAAAGGGATGCAATGACATGCAGAGATGAACAGTGAGGCTTGCTTGTAACATACTGAGATATCTGAGTGAGAGTCCCTTTCAAGCGTGAATTACAATTGCTGATAACACATTTCATTTTTCTTAAAATTCTATTCAAGGTATTTGGATCGTCAATGAGACAGTCGCACCTTTTCAGCTGCAGGTGGGGGAAGAATTTGCTCTTCAGAGCCCTGCAAGACTTAGCAAGCATTTTTAGTGTTTTTGTAGAGTATTCTTATGAAATGTTTTTGAAGTGTCAGTAATACCTCTACAATCCCAGAGATAATGGCATAGGTTAGACAGACACTTGTGCATTACAGACGTATCCCAGAAATAATTTCAACTTCAATTTCTACATGCACTTAGGATACGTGTATGAGAGCTGCTAGTTTTGCTGATATAATAGTAGTTGAATCAGGGATCTGAGAACTAAACAGCACAAGCTATTACTTTTTGGAGCTGAGGCTGTTTTTGTCTTGTCCCTTCCGGATTAGGGGACAAAACAGATTCTGTGACACGGACTTTTCAGAGCGTTACCTGCACAAAGCCGTTTTCTACCTGCTGTACTCTACATTTCGGGCACTTTGACTTTATGGAAAACAGAAGTTAATAACTTCTGCCTGAAGAAACACACATACAAAGAAGACAGCTTCCCTTGAGCTACTTTATAAAGGACTGCTTTATGAAAAATGTTATATTTGAGGCATAGCCTTACTATTAAAGTCAAATAATCATGACAACAGGAGTATTTGTAGCTTGAGTCACAGGGAATCTTAATATATCACATAGGTCCAAGATGTGAAGCTGTGCAAAAGGTTTCAGGATCACATTTTTAATTAATTTTTTTTTTTTTTTTTTTTTTTTTTTTTTTGCAAAAATGCAGATTTCATGATACTGCATAAAGTTTTCAAATTTTCCAGTGCCTAAACCAACAATGATAAATTAATTAGAAAATATTCACTTTTTTTTCCCCATAACAATTGCCAAAAATTTTTCATTTGAAATTATTTTAATTTTTAGATTTCTTTGGATTTAGAATGGGAGAAATGTCTGAAATTGAAATAATTGTAGAGTCCAAAATATTTTTGTTTCTGGATTTTACTTTTCCATTTAACAAAAGGTATCTAAAGGGTGTTGTTTCAGGTCAACCAAAATTTTTGCTTGAGCTTCTACTTTCCAGAGGTATCAACAAAAGACAAAAAATAAATGAGTCCTCTACACTGATTTACCCCAGTGCAATTTCCGACACCTGCAGAATTGAAATACAATTGGTCGTCTTTGTTCCATTTAAAAAACAGCATGTGACTCATTCTCAGCTCTGATTGCCAGGATATCATTACCACTGTCATTTTCAGTCACCACTATTTAGTCACAGTAAATTGTAGGCATCTGTACATTCTTATATGCCTTTGATGACACAAGCATCTTCAGAACGGATGGCACTGAAGAACTGAGCAGAAGTCACCTATGGCATGTCTCATGTTGCCATTGAGTGCATGCTCACAGTATCTGACAGGAAACAAGACAGAAAAAAGAATGAAGACAAGCAATTTAGGAGCTGACAAAAAAATTGAACTGGATTTTCTCCTGTTATATTGATTCCTTTGTGGATGGGTTTGCTTTTAATGGTCCCTTCTATCTTGCGAATTTTATATAAGGCATTTTCAAAAAAATCAGGCCTCTAGCAGCAAAATCCAGGGAAAACACTTTTAGCTAAGGACCTATTCTCATCTTGATTTAAGAAAATTGATTATATCAGTTAACACATATTGTCATAAAATCTATGTGTCACCGAAAAGAATTGGATGAGTGTACTGCGGTTGTCTTTGCTTAGATACAATCAATAGATACTTATAAATCTCTTCTCATAAACTTTGTCCAACCTAAAAGCCAACCAGTATAACAATCCCAGGTGGACCTTGAAATGACAGTGAGACACGAAGAAGAATGGATTAACCTTGTACTTCATCAATTGCCATTGCTCTGATTTTTGCCAGAGTGCTACATTAATTTCATGGCACCTTCTTTGTTGTTTGAATTTTTATCACATAAATATGGTGCTGGAATTTTAATGCCAAATGTGTACTACAGTTTTGGTCAAGAGCAGTAACTGGAGAGAGTAAAGCTAAACAGTCAATGAGGTTTGAAAACTAGAGCTCTGATGATGCAATACGTGCTTGCCTGAGTAGAACTGAAGCTCATCTGTGCCCTTGGGAGATCAGTCAGTAAAATCTTTTATAGCTTTTGCTGCCTCTCTGATCAGGCTATAAGATAGGACTTTCACAGATTTCTACTAAATATGAGCAGAAGTTGCAAAAGTTGGCTTGCAAAGGATATCAGCACTGCTATTTTATACCAATACCCATGCACATCTGTAATTTGAATCAGAATTTTCATCATTGCTCTGGAGCTCCTTATGGGCTGAACTGTGTCAGGAATGGGCCTCACTTTGTTGCCGTTTTGTAATAGCCTTGGGAATATTTACATTCTGTTTCAGGACATGGCCTTGCTCTGTACCAAACGGCGGTGATGACCTTCACACAAGGTGCAATGGAGCTTTTCACTGGTTTCACTTGATTGTTATCTGAAAAGAACTTGCACGCTTCCTAAAGCACAGGCTTGCGCTGGAAAGTGCTATTGTTGTGTTTTTAAGGGTAGAAGGAGGGAGACAGGACTGTCTGATTTTGCAGTTGAAGGTCAAAGAAGTCTCCAAGAATTCCTAAATATTCTTACATACGTACAGCACACCCAAATCTACCTAAGAACTGAACTAGACCTCGCTGCCCTTAAAAACACAACACAAAGAGCAGGCTGAAGAAAAGTGACACATTTTTGGTTTTCACTGAAGCGTACAAAAATCCCTCCTCCCCCAAATTCAAACAAAAATGTATTATTTAACTCCAGGAAATGTATTTGATTGCAATTTCAGGTGGCCATACCAGGACCCATCTCCCTTCTCCACAAGGAGCAAGAGCAGTAGCTTTATTCAGCTCACCAAAGGGATATTTGAGGGTGCTTTTCTGGAGTGATGGAAAGTGGGTTGAACTGGACTGAACTGGGTTCAATCTCCCTGTCTCACAAAGATGCTCAGACACACAGGTTGTCTGCACTGCACAGCTGAAGACAGGCAGCACCACTGGTCTCTGTGGCTGATCCTGTTTCACACTGGAGGCCTAAGCAGATCCTGGACTACACGTAGGCTCCAGATCACCTCCATAAACAAAGAATGTGCCCTTGTGGCCAACAAGCCTAATAGTATCCTGGGGTGCATCAAAAGAAGTGTGGCAAACAGGCGGAGGGACGTCATCCTCCCCCTTTCCTCTGCCCTGGTGAGGCTGCAACTTAAGTACTGTGTCCAGTTCTGGGCTTCCCAGTTTAAGGACAGGGAACTGCTGGAGAGGGTACAGCAAAGGGCTGCAAACATGGAGGAGGAACTTCTTGACTTTGAGGGTGGCAGAGCACTGGCACAGGCTGCCCAGAGAGGTGGTGGAGTCTCCGACTGTGGAGACATTCCAAACCCGCCTGGACGCCATCCTGTGCAACCTGCTGTAGGTGGACCTGCTCTGGCAGGGGGGTTGGACCAGATGATCTCCAGAGACCTCTTCCAACCCCTAACATTCTGTGATTCTGTAATGTCCAGGCAATGCGGTGCAAAGTGCTTCTCGTGACAGATGGCTGTCCTCCAGGAACTTGTTGGTGTGGCATGGTCAGATAAGAAGCTAAGTCATTTGTGAGAACAATTGGGGGAGTTTTGGTTCACAGGATTTGTCTTTGGCACGAGACAAAGACATCAGCTGTGATGTGAGAAACAGCTGACATTGATGGGGTTAACATGGGCGGAAAGAAAAGCAACGGGATGAAGTGAGGCCCTGAGAGGTGCATAGAGCACTTCTCCAACGGCAGGTCTGGAGTCAGGCTTGGCATGGCTTTCTGCTGGTTGTTGGCTTTCAGGGAAGGGCAAAGTATTTCTGGCCAGTGTCAATTTGCAATGGCAGAAAACTAGCAAAAGCTTCCGGGTCTCAATTTTTTCATTTGTGACTGAATATTAGTTTAAAGGAGCATGGATGGGATAAATCCTACCAAACAGATCATGGTTCCTGGCATACTTGCAAATCCAACGTCTGTATTTGAATGGCTACAGGCCTTATACCCCACGCTTTGTGGGCTTTGCCCTTTCTTTGAAGCCCCTCTCCAGTGGCATAAAGAGAGCTCAGAGTCAGACATTCCTGAGGTCAAGCAGCTATAGCAAACATGATTATGTTGTTAGCCGAGCACTTACGAAAGGCAATGTATCTAGGCCTTCTTCTTTGCATTGGCTTTTTGGTAAAGTACAAGTCAAGCTCCTTTTGCCACCTGATAGTTTCAAAGAACATTTTGTAATACAGATACCATATAGCTGAATGCAGCCACTTCTATCTGGGGCAGCCTGATCTTGAAGGGATTTAATGTTCAGATGGAGGGAACATGACCTTCCATTTTTAAGCTTCCATTTCAACACTATTTATAATTAACTGCATGCATAAGGCTTCGTGTACTTTGAAAGGCTAAGGTTACACTTGTGTTGCAGAGCCTGGGGAGACAAGCTTGTTGCCCTGATATACTTAGACCATCAAGATGCTTTGCAAGGCAGAACTGTAAAAAGAGTTTTAGCTAATCTCTACCCCTGTGACGCTTTGATGTGTTCAATGTGATGATCAGTTGACTGACGTGAATGATCGATACTGCTTCGAATTTTCAAAGTAGACCATCAGATTCAGTGTGTTTGTGATTCTCATTTGCCTTGATCCTTGCACCTGGAGATGGTAAGCAAATGCCCAATTAGGGTGCCACAAAATAAAAAATCCCAAGTTTCTACTCCTAGACTTTTTTGTACCTAGTTTATGGAAACTATAAATAGGCAAGAAAAGCTGCAAGCCAATGAAACATCAGTCCCAACACTGGCTGATTCAGACATACTCACTTTGACAGTCTCCCCTGGATTCACAGATAAATTTCCCTGAGTCTTTAAATGACACCTTTACTCTGAGGATCAGCTTTAATTTCTGGAAAACAAAACAGCAGAGTTGCAGTTTCCCATGCTAGGAGTGTTTCAAGTACAAGGATGTGACTGCTCATCTGTCTTTGCCTCCTGGGCCGGGGGGAGGAGATAACTCCAACAATAGTTGCAATTGAATGACTCAATTACAGTAGCAGCAATTTTCCAACCTGATTACTTGTGTCAGGTGATAATCTGTGAGCTCTCATGCATGGTGTCACCTGGAAGCAGTCCTTCTTGCAAGACTAGTCCATCACACAGCAGGAACCTGGTTGCTTTAGTTCAGTATGTTTTAAACCCACAAAGTTATTCTTTAAAGATTAGCTGAATGTGTAAAAAAAAAAAAAAAAGTTTGGCCTCAAAAGATGGCTCCAGTGAGATTAATCACAGAGTCCCCACTGAAATCAGCAGACAAAAAATTTTGCCTATCTTGATCAGTTGTTAGAGCAGATGGAAGAACTCTAAGATAAGCAAGACTTGTAAAAAACCTGATTTTGTTGATTTGTCACTAGATCTGGTGGAATTTCACAAAAAACAGAGAAAAACATGGAGAAAATGTTGAAAGGCTAGTTTTGGCATTTTTAAAATGACCTTAAAATATTTTAAAAATTTACTTTGGATGTATTTTTCAAGAGATTAAAACATTGTTTCAACTGTTACGGAGAAAATCTTTCTGTTCACTTCAGCTATACATTTGGGGTGGATTTTATCTAGTTAAATAGTTGTTACACAAGATACCATGCAATCTAGTGAAAAAAGAGCATTGGCTAAAGGAGCGAGGGGATTTGAGACTCTGCTCTAATATGGACTTGCCTCAGCCTGCAAAATGCTTTAATCTGGGGGGGTCTGATTTTGGGGAAGCCCAATTTGGGAGATATACTGCCTGAATTTGGGGGTGCACAAAGAGATTCCTTGCTGCGCAGAGCACAGCTCCTGCAGGAGATTATCACTAAGGGATTCTCTGCAAGCAGTCACTTCCCCAGAGCCCACACAGTTTGCCGAAGACCTTCAGTATATCCTTCTCTCTGTTCCTCATAAGAAGAAAGCAATCCCTTAGCTTCATTTGGGGAGGAGCCATTCCAAGGCTTTTCGGTGGCACAGGCAGGAAGGAGATCAGCTGCCTCAGGGTGATATCCAAAGGATGACAAAACTCACTTTTGCTGTGACTGCAGACTTGGTTCAGGAGCAGAACAGCAAGTTTGGGGAAAGGATAAGCGTACAGAGCTGAGGGACATCCCAGCAAGCTCAGGGTGGGCGCTGGGTGCTGAAAAGGTTTAGTGGGGGTCTGAGGTAGCTTTGGTGGAGAGGAGAGCCTTTCCTTGCTACCTGTGGTAGCCACTGCTGATGCTTTTGGCAGCCGCCGGAGGAGGTAGCAATGCATCATTTGTACCGCAGGTTATAGCAACCAATTCTTCCACTCTGTTGCTCCCTGCTGCCAGGTATTGCTCTATTGATCCTGGGCTCCTCTGAGTCTTTCATATCATCCAAGTGCCTTTTACATGGCTTAGAAAGAGGCATGATGCTCAGTCCCAGGAGTTCACAGGTGAGAGGTGATATTGGTGGGCAGAAACTGCTCCTGGGTGGAAAGAGCCGGGAAACTTAACAGCTTGAAAACGTAAAAGCCACAGTTCCCCGTGCCTGTTGTGTGTCATCGCAGTATAACCATTCTTAAACCTGACATGCAGCTTATCCATGGGGGAAGAGGCTGTTAGTGTGGGTGAAGAAATGTCATTAGGTTGGTATTTGTGACTCCACCACGCTTTCATGGGTCTGGGGACATTTCCTCAGCTGCACTATCACCCCTGGCTGTGGTCCCTGTTCTGGCAGCAGCATTTTGTTTAGTAACGTTGCCACTTCTGGCTTTTTTGTTGTAGAGATTCCAGTTTTCAGTTACAGGTTTCTGATGACATGCTTTGGATATTTGTGTACTAAATTCACTGTGTGCAGTATGTAATCTATATGATATGCAAACAATATGAGACCTTTTTGGAGTGGCCAACTGGTTGTATAATAGAGGATAATAGAGCTGGCCAAGTGTAGAATTCAGTGCAATTTAATATCCGGCATAACAGAAGTTCATTCAATCTAAAGAGAAGTTGGAGAGGGAATGAGAGCAGGTGCCAGCGGGTACCTCCAGCACTTCCCTCTCATTAAAGCATGCTGCTGTGCAGTGATGCCAAGAAACTGCACATCAAGGGGATGGCAGAACTTAGCAGACATATTTCTGGGGAGATGAAAAAAAATATTTAAAAGAATGTATTGAAATCAGCATCACCTGAAATCAGCATCACCAGAGAATGGAAACAACCCCATGTGATTCCCTGAGGAACCAGAGGAGGCTGGAGAATAACTGGAACTCTCTGTGGCAGAGAAAGAATTTCGGTTTATGAAACAAATGTTTCCTCCTGGAGTTCAAACTGTTACCAGGATTCAGCTGTGTAATTGCTTTCTTTGGAAAGCTGGTATTTAACCCACTGATTGTCACAGGAAACTCCTTTGCTAGGAAGGTTTGCCAGTTCCAGTTCTTCCCCTGTGTTAGTATCTGGTATTAACATCGTTAACGCAACAGGTTCGTGTATCCCTGTTATCTGGAACTGGGTCCTGTGAGAACTGTGGATGAGAGTTTCCTTGTCATAGTCTTTGAGTGGTGGACAAGCTTGGAGCACATTTAATGACCCAGCTCCTCAGGGATTTGGGCACAGGAGGAGGCTACATCAGGGCTTCTCCACAGCTTTAGGCAAAACCGTGTTTTATTTCTCCCTGAATGGCCTGTGGACTGCCCCTACCATGGGAGGAGGTAGACAGATTTTTTAATTGCCACCAGGGAACTGGGAGGAACTGGGATTGGACTGGTGAAGGAATAGCTGAGGCTTGCTGCAGCCTGGTGCTTTTCATGGCTCTGGAGCAGGCAAGGTGAGCAGCAGAGCTGTGATGGATGTGCAGCTCTGTGGACGGCAGGTGTCTGGTTGCCCAGCCAAGCAGTACGGATCTGTCTTGCACCAGGACCTGAGGCTCCAAGGAGAAATTTTTCCCCACAAGCTCAAATGTTGACTGAATCTCCTGGCTGGATCAGGTAACATGACATGCAGAGAACCTTGGCACCGTTTTGCCTCAGATGCCCCAATTCTGGTACGTGCAAGGAGCTGCCTAAAAGACAGCAGAGCGTGGTTCCCTGCCCCACAAATATCTATAATCCAGTATGAGAGAAGAGAAAATAAATTTCCTCCTAAAACAATAGCATTTTGGTCATCAAAATGAGGCTGTTTGGCTGACAGTTTAACAGCTGCCTTATTTTTTGCAGGAGTCAGGACAGAGGAGATCTCAGAAGGTGTGAAAGCAAGCAATGATGCTGGCTCCCAGGTGTTTACAGGGACACTCAGCACAACAAGCCACGCTGAAGGTGTCTGAAAACTTAGCATGCTGCTGATGTCAAGAGCATCCATGATGTATTTGTGCTACATCAAATGAAAGAGTCCTGGCAGGTCTAGGATAAACTGTCCATGCCTGATGTTTGATGTGTTAGAGAGGAGGAACCAAAAGAATCTCAAAAAGGAGGATATTGACACAGTGACAGGAACATTTCTCAAACTGTGGGTCTCCATCTCTGAGGCTGGCATTAAAATGGCACACCAAGCATTAAGAAAGATCGTGCACATAAATCCTGGCAGTGCTCAGGAAACAGGGCAGCAGCTCCGTTCCTCTGAGCCAGGGAGTGAGAAATGGCTGCAACTGAGGGCTGCAAGCGCATACCAGGGGGCGAGAAAAGAACCTCAGACGTGAACCTGGAGGGGATTTAGCTCCAGAGATAAGAAAGGGGAAAGATAAACCTTCTGCTAATGTGTCTGAGAAACATCGGTCTCACAGTGTGGCTCTGAGTGGATAAGAAGGAAACAAAAGTAGAGTTCAGAAGGTGGGCAGGAATCAAGACACAAGACAACAAGGACCCGACTGAGTTTTCTGCTCTGTGAACTGCCAGGAAAGAGTCTCTATGCAGAAATAATCTGAGATATTTCCCTAGTTCTGAGTATTCAGACTTGGAGATAGGTTAGCTTAACTCTAAAGTCACCCGACAGTGATGAATTAGCCAGTTGCCTTGGAAAACTGTTTCAATTATTTTCTCTGACAATATAAATACATTTTACTAACCTTTATGGTTAGTTATTAATTTTGGCTTTACATTAATGCTCTGGAGCTCCAAGCATGCAATAAGGTTTACCTGTGTCTATGCCACACAAATGTAGGAGTCTGTGTGTCTGGAGACTGTAAAATAGGAGACAAGAGTCAGGAGGTGGAAAGCTGTGTCAGGGAGCTATGCTGGGTACCACAGAATAACCAAAGAGCATGACAGGGGAGCCATAAAAAATAAATATAGTGAAGAGAAGCACAATGAAAAAAGAATTCAAGGAAAAAAATCAATAAAAGCCACAGAAAAAGGGGAAAAAATAAAATAGGAATGGTTAGAAGATGGGGGAAAAAAGACCAGGAAAAAAATCAAAGAAGCAACGGCTCATTTTAATCTGAGTTCTGCACAGCGCAGAGAGTTGGCAACACCTGTGTGTTGCACCATTGGCAGCTATGCAAAAGGAACAGCAAAGGCAGCTCATCTGTTCTTCTCTTACTCCTCTAATGAAGAGAGAAATGTTGCTGGAGACCAACAGAAGAGCTCTGATTTTTCATGGGTCAGTTTATTTTGCTGCTCACTTTCAGTTTTGTTTCTGAAACTTTTCCAGGAGAATTTTTTTCTTTCTCTCTCCTACGCTTACCCTACTTTGCATTTTCCAATGTATTTCTGAAATTTAATTTTTTTTTTTTAAATTAAACCCTTTTGGTTTTATTTTTAGCCTTTATATCCTCCCTTATTTCTTAGTAATAGCTAGAAAATAATACATTAAGAATTGGGATGTAAAAAGGGAGCGGGGCAGCTTCCCTGTTCTGAATTTGCTGACTTAATTCTATACAGGCTCTAGCTAAGGGAAAGATATTTCTGAGCTCCGTTAGAAAATGTAATTATAGATTTAATTCTCTGGTACACGTTTTGCATGTGCTGAGGGAGTTGGCCAGCTTCATTCTGAGGCCACTTTCTATCATCTTTGAAAGGCTATGGCAATTGGGGGTTCCCTGTGGACTGGAAAAAAAAAAGGTAATTGTTTCTTCCATCTGCAAAAAAAACCCCAAGGGGGAACTGAGTGGTCAGTCTTGCCTCTTGCCTGGGAAATCGTTGGAGGAACTCTCCAAGGAAGCAATTTCCATGCACGTGAAGGACATGAAGGTGACTGGAAACAGCTAGATTGAATTTACCAAGGTTAAATCTTGCTATATCAACCTGATTGGTTTCTGTGATGAGAAGACGGGCCCTGAGGACAAGGGAAGAGAAGTAGGATATTCTTTACTTTGAATTTAGAAGGTCCTTTCACACAACAGGCTCCCCTCATAGTTATGTAGCCAGCCTGAGGGGGTATGGGCTGAATGGTTGAACAGAAAAGTTGCAGATAAACTGGATGGATTTAGAAAGTTTGTGGATTACAGCAAATGACAACAAATTGGGAGAATAATTGGTAATCTGGAGGACAGGCTTGTTATTCAAAGACTGCATGGATAGAAAGAAGTTTTTCAGGAAAGGACCTGTGGGTCCTGAGGGGCAACAAATGGAACAAGAACCAGCAGTGTGCTGTTGTAGCGATGGTGTTGAACTGGAGCTGGAGCACCTGACTTATAGGGAGAGGCTGAAGGAGTTGGGTTTATCCAGTCAGGAAACAGAAGGTTAAGGGGGGATTCACTTGCAGTCTTCCATGTTTTAATGAGCAGCTGACAGAAGACACAGGTTCTTTGCAGAAACACACAGAGTAAAGGGATAGTGAAAACAAGTTACAAGAGATATTTCAGTTGCAAATGAGAAAAAAACCTTTCTTCCTAATGAGAGTGGTTAAGCACTGGAACAGCTTGACAAGATTGGAGATTTTCTAAAGGCTTGATAACCTTGAACAACCTGATCTTACTCTGAAAATTGCTCTTTGAGCAGGAGGTTGGACCAGGCTTCCCTTCCCATTCAGTAATTGTTCCTGATTCTATTGTGTGAAAGTGCAGACTCTTATGAAACGTTGATGGTAAAATAAAACTCTGCCAACATTGCCTAACACAGCCACTAGAGAGAGGTGGGAAAATGAACGATCCTCAGTTAACATTTGTCACATCTATGTGGTCAGTGCACTTCTGGATTAAAAATTATAGAAATGTTGTCTGGAAGAGACCTCTGGAGGGACTTAGTCCAACATCCAACGTTAAGCAGAACTGTTGCTAATAGCAAGTCATGTAAACCATAGCTTTGTTTAGCCAAATTTTGAAAATCTTTGAGATGGGAGGTCCAACAGCCTTTCTTGACAAGCTATTTCAGGACTGTGCTACCCTCCTACTGAAAATGGTTTTCTTAATACCCAACCACAACCTCCCAAGCTGTACTTTACTGGTGTTGCTGAATGTTTCACCACCTGCCATTAGTACTAAGCTGAATTTGGCTCCATCACCTTTAAAACCCTCCTTCACGTAGGTTCTTCTTTGGATTCCCTTTTCCAGATTAAAAAATTCAACTTCCCCATTCTCTTCTTGAAGGCTGTGTGTGCTAAGTCCCTGACAATTTTCTAAGCACCTCTTGAACTAAGGAACCCAAAACAGATCACTGCATTGCAGATGTGACTCCTGTACAAGCAAACAGGAGAAGGTTACAACTTCTAATATGCTGGCCATGCTCCTCCTGTTGCAACCAAGTACACAGTTTGAAAGTCCCATGTGTGGAATTTTGTGTTGTTTCATTTCTGAATGTCATGAGATTTCTGTTGGCCTCAGACTCAAGTTTATCAAATTCCTTGCAACATGAAGTTTTACTATGCAGTTTGGCATATTTCCTTCCACCCTATCTTCACCTGCAAATTTGCTGAAGATGCATTCTGTCTGATCATCCAGGCCATTGAAAAAGATGTGGAATAATATCGTCCCAATAATATCAACTCCAATTGTACTCCATTTGTTGCTGGTTGCCAGCTGGATGCTGAACTATTCATTACTGCCCTGGTAATCCAACTAATATGGAGCCTATTTAAGACCATTCATCCAGCCTGTACTTTTCTCAATCACAGAACATGCTTTGCACTCAGATGTCAAAAGCTTTACTCAAGATATTTTACAACTACTGCTTTTCACTAGAGCATGTACTCAGGGTGATAAGATTCAGCTAGAAAGAGGAGTCAGATAGGGCTTGAACAACAGGTATCAGCCATCATGAAAAAATGACAGATATTTTCAAAAGGCAGTTAAGGTCTCACTACACAATCACATACAATGTATTCTGACCCAATGTGACACAAGCTGCCTTGACCTGGAAAGTTGGTTATGTACATGAACCTCCTCACTAGCCTTGGTCTGAGATGCAGGGTTTCCAAACCAAATCTTGGAGTCATGGGATCAGGGTTTGGGCAGAGGAAATGTTCTGTCCACACCTTGCTGCAGAGATACCATTCACTTTGAAAATCTCTGTCAGTCCTGACAATGGGATGTGGAATCTCATCTGGGTCTTAGCACATTTACCATTAGATCTTTAAAAGTTAGTTTGAAAAGGTTGTTTTTGGCCATATTTGAAGAGAGAGAGAGAGAGAGAGAGAGAGAGAGAGAGCCCCTTCTGAGGGGTCAATTAATTACAAATTAATTTTGGCATTCCTTTATGCAGTCTATGTAAGTGGTATGCAGAAAGGTCTGAGTGTTTTACTCATGCTTCTGGGGATCAGGGTGCTCTTGGCCTTTTTCTCTGCATAAAGAAATCTTGCAGAAAATAATGCGTTCCAAGGTACAGCCACAGGCAGGACCTGCCTGTGTCACACACACTTCGCTGCACTGACTGCTGCTTTTGCTTCCCTTGATCAGGTATGAGTGCTTTCACCCTGAGCACAGTATTCAATGTCCTTGGGGGAAAAAAAAAGGCAGTTGTAACGATTGCCTCATTTATGTGGTGTGAGCACAGAAGAAAAGTGCTGTGGAGGTTTCCAAACTGCTTTTCAGCACCATCAGATAAATGAGAGGAGATGTTCTTTGTTTTTCCTCCTGCTGTTGAAGGCAATAATTGCCTGGCACGAGGAGGGAGAATGGAACAGAGCTACTACGACATAGTATAGCACCTTCTTCATTTGCAGTCACCACACATAATTGGATTCAAAGAAGAGGTTCCTGTTAAATCAGATGTAGCTGTGTTACTTCTTTACTTTTTATGAGGAGTCTGGATTGTTGAAGATTATTGATCTAGTTTGCCTTAGAGGTGGGCCCAGTGTTGTTACAAGCACATCTCAAACCCTTTGTAGCATATTTTGAGTAGCTCCCTTCTGAATGTGGGACCGCAGCTGCAAGTGTCCATCTCACACACACGCTCACCCGTCTAGTCATGAAGAAGACGACTGCTTCCTCTGGGTAAGTATTGTGTCCTGAGCTGCAGTGTGTACAAAATTGAAGCCTGCTGAAGTTGGATGATGTTTATTTGAAAGGAAGATTCCCTCAAATCAATGTAATATCCTGAAAGAATGCATCGCTAATCCCACTCCTGCACTTGTATATAGAAAGTACAGCAAGGTCACTGCTTCTCAGCCCTCTTAATTAAAAAGCAGGCCTCGTGATAGGCAGTTGTCCCTCAGGCCCAAGGATTTGCTTATCTCTTGCAAGCTCAGTAGCCAATACAGCCTTTATCAGAAGTAGGATGAGAAGAATTGAAGAGCAAGACTCCCCACCCCTGATAAGCCTTGTAATATGCCTCACAGAAGTAAAAAGACATCTGCAAGATGATTTTTAACGTAATACAGGAAGCATAACAGCATGTGGCATCTTAACAGCACTGAAGCATAAGATCATAAGTTGCCTGAGCTCCAAGTGAGCCCAGGGCCTCCCGTCACCTTTTCAATTTGTCAGTGCTTGCAGAAATAATAAGCAAGCAGCAGGTAGAGTCAACTGAGCCCAGGAACTAATAAACTTATCTAAACAAGAGGAGGATATAGCAGGTCTCTCTGTATTTTGCTGCCAGCTGCACCATGCTTCAGCTATATGAACTATAATACATTCCAGTGGGATCAATGAAATTGTGTTAGCACGTCAGTAACATACTTCAGGATCCAACACTTATAAATAGTTCCCATGGTACTACAACTCCTTGCCTGGCCTGCCAAAAGATACATCTCAGTACTGCAGAAGAAATCTGAACACAATAAAAAAGTCTGAGAAAAGCAAGTTAAAACTTTCTACAGCCCCTGATTCTAAGGTAGCTGCCATCCCTCGGTCAATACTGACTCTCTTTGGGATCCTAATAACATTGTCTTTTCATTTGTCTTTGTGTACAGAGAATGTTAATAGAGAGATCCCTGACCGTATTTATTTCTGTAATAATGGATATTCATATCCCCTATGTACACGCATACCAAAATTATGAGGGTAGGCTGCTACCTCTCCCTGCATATTGTGAAGAGAACAGTTTAACAGGGTTATGCAGCAGGGAAGGAGCAAAGAAAATGTAATAAAATGATACATAGATCGGGCCAATTAATCCAAAGCTCTCACTAATGTGATTTGCATGGGCAAGGAAGATATGGTTTGCCCTGTAATTTTTTGTAGAGGCTCTTAAGATCATTTATGTGCTCCTTTTCTATATAAAACAAAGAGAACAGATACACATTTTCCAGGAGAAAGCTTAACACATAAGTGTCCTCTGCAACTTTTTCCTGTGAACCAAATGTAAAATGGCTGCCAGATGCTTTAGTTATGGCTGTTGGAAATTTATGGCTTCAGCCTACAGGCAATGAATACAGGAAACAGCTACAGTTAAAGACCATTTTATCAGTATAAACACAGAGACACACAAAAAGGATGACATTATGTGCAAGGAATAAACCTCAAGGGGAAAGACCACTGGGAACTCAAGTAGGAAGCGATGAGAACAAGTAGCCTCTTTCAAGTTCCTTCAACTACAACAATCAAAATTTTAATACCACAATTCAAAGTCAGAAATGCAGTTTAAGGTAATGTAGCTCACACCATTTTGGGAGAGCTTTGCACATTCCACTTGTCAAATGCTGTGGACAACAGGCCCTCTTCGTATAAGAGTGTGAGAGCACACAGAGAGTGTGGATAAAGCAACCAAAACTGTCTGGTGGGCATGTGTCCCAAACTCATCATGTTAAGTAGGAAGATGACCACTGGCCACATTAAACGGTAACTGGTGGGTTACAAGGGGATTTCTGAGATGATGGAAGAATCATCCTAAAAAGAAGTAAAGAAGCAGCATGAAAATTTGTGTTGAGGGTGAGACCTTGGACTGAGAAGAACAGCAATGTGAACCTGGTTTGGGGCTGCCAGAAGTTGCCCTGTGGCATCACCACCCTGCCCACCTGAGCATCCTAACCCAGGATGCCATTGGGATCTGGTAGCCAACCAGCGAGGGACATCATGTTTAGAAATCTGTAGGTGTTAACATCTGTAAGTGTCTAATATTGGGATCATCTGTCATACTGCTGATCCTGACCCTGAAGCTACAGTTCACCATTTGGCAGTTAACTATGTTTTGATAAAAAATGAATAAATACCTTAAATTCTGGTTTTGCTTAAACTACCTAAGCAGTTTTTCCCCTGCAATACCCTCTCACACCATCTGTGACTGATATCATCTTGGAGTACCTTCATACAAGCCCAAGTCATGTATTTCCCATCCAGTTTTAGGTCCTGTGTTCTGGGAGATAAAAACACATAGACTCCATATTTCTGGGACTAAACTGGTTTCCTGTGGACAAAAATATTTACCTATAACATGTGCTTGCAGACTGATTTTGTTATATTTTCCACAAACTCTTTTCCACTAAACTGCTACGAACTGTCCTGAAGCCACGAGGACTCCCAGCAGGATGATTTCTCTGGGGAAAAATGTGAGAGCCACCAAACCTCTTTTCATCACTGTCTCACAGACTTTGATTTCATATTCTTTCTCCTCCTGAGACATGTTATTTCAACTTGTAATCAGATCTAGGACTGTGAAAGGTTCTCACACTTTTTGCATTGAAATTTAACCCTTCGGGGTCCTTTTCCATGGGACATAGTTGTTCTTAGGGAGTGGAGTTCTTTGCTTTATCAGAAATGACTTTTGATGACCTTGGCAAGCTGGAACATAGCACCATTAAAACCAATGCACTGTTGCAATAAATACTGTATTGTAATTTTAGCAAAACAGTAGCATTGATTTATACACGTAATCGAATGCCACAAATAGACCTGCATTGGATAAAGAAATATGGCCAAGGGAAGCTCTTATTTTATTTGTTTTCCCCTTCTTATTATATCTCTGTATATATAGAGTACATATACAGAGATACATGTAGAGATTTGCTGGTTTCCTGGATCACTGTCACTCAGAAATATTTAAGACAAGCTGTCTCCTCTTTTCAAACATTAACAGGAATGATCCTTTCCTGATTAGCCTGCTGGTATGTTACTAATTAAAACTGGGAAAATTAACAAAGCCAGGTTGAGAATTATGATTGATTATACTTTTCCCTAGCAAATGCATTTGGGAGAAATCATCCCAATTTTTTGTGTTATTCTAGTTTTCTAGCCTTTGTCCGTAACTCTCTTAGTCCCGTAGCTCTCCCATTCCCCCCCTTTTCCACATTCTTTTCCTAAATATGACAATTCTGGCTGGTAGCTCTCATGCATAAAGTTTAAGGCAGGAAACTCAAGCACTTTGACTCCAAAACTTCGGAAAAGTTCCAGTTTTTGGATGCTTGGGGTATTTTCCCCTGTAAAACATGTGCTGTATAAAGATAACTGAGCTAACTGGCTTGGAGACTGAATGAAGTCTAAATATCTGAAAGCGTGGTGTATCCTCGGCTGCGCTGTTAAAGTGGTTTACTTAAATTCAGCTTGGGTTATCTGTATCCTATAATCAGTGTAGACACCCTGAGAGTCAGCAAAGGCTCATAAACAAGTAAGATGAGCCAAAGTATCTTATTTCGTTCTCGCTTTCAACTTGGGTAAGAGAATTAGGCTGGGGAAGCCTAGTTTATCACCTGTATATATCTCAGGACAAAATGACCAGGTACTGGCTACAAGCTTAGTAATATTACTTATAGATAAGTTTATCTCCTTGCTGTTGAGAAATCTCAGTTTTTCAGCCAGCTCCTTAAAACGTATATTTTTTCACCGTTCTTCCTATATCCTCTGCCAGTTGAGATCTGCAGCATGGAGGAGCGCTTTAGGGCAGATGGGTTTTTGTTCAGGGTGACATGGCCAGTGTGCACGGGTCTCTCACTCTGTTAGAGATGCACAGTAACGGATGACGGCCTCTGCTGGTCTAATAGCATCATTAAAATTAATAGCACAGGCAACTTGCTGAACTGAACAAGAATATTCAAAAGCAGACTTCGGGTCTCTAAGTCAAAAATGCTTTAACCCTCTCTCTCTCCTTGGGATTGATGAGATTCCCTCATCTGCCTGCAAGCCTACAGAGCAAAAACCTTGTTTAGGACCCTCTGCTTAACCAGATGCTTGTCTCACTGATTTTAAACATTGCTGAACACATAAAAAATCTGAACATAAGTAGAAATTATCCTGAAGAAGGAAGTTCCTATTATAATGAATACAAGCTCTTGCTGCAGTGAAACATTTTTTTCCCTAAAAATCAAAATACTTTCTATTTCAGACAAACCTGGAACACATCTTTCAATCATAAACATACCCCCCTTTACAACACAGTCATACTCCAGTCCTAAGAAAACCCCTAACCTTCCTGCAAAGCCTTAGTACGGGGCATTCATCCCAGTTCATGTATATAAGCCTTTTTTACATCACGAAGCAGGCAAGGACAGGAGATTTCTTCTCACTTCCAAAGCTGCCGTGGCTGCCGTTCAACCTACCGATCAGGCTTACAGAGTATTTCTATGTGACAGCACTCCACTAATATAATTGATTTGGGCTGTTTGGACACATTACAAAAATGTTTCATGCAGACTTTTTTCATGAGAGTAACTGTGCTTTTGCAAAGCGACGGCTGAAATGGGGCAGCACTGGCTTAATTTTTTTTTTCTGAGATCAGCTGTCGACCATCAGTTGGTGAGCAGTCAGACACAAGGACAGAGTGATCTTTTTTTCTCTTTTTCCACTTCTTAACCTCTGTTTTTGTTTTTGTTTTTTTAAATTCACATCTTGAAATTAGCAATGAGCGTGTCCATTTTCCCCTGATGCACATGGTAAAGAGAAAATAAACCCTCATCGTTATTGCTCTGAGTTCCAGTTTCAGCTCTCAGTCATCTTTAAAAAGTGACTTCAAAGGACTTTGAATAAGACTTGAACAACATATTAAAGGTTACAGAAAGTCTGTTGAAGAAGCAGAGGCACAGTGTCAATTTTGCCAGTGCATGAGGTAACCTGTGAATCAACACATCCATTTTATGGCTCTGCTGCCTTCCTTTCTCAATCAGTGCCCACCACTGTGGAAGGTGAGCTGGCTGGTGTCAAGCACAAGCGCACTTTGCGATTACTGTTCTTTTTTTTCTGTGCCACAGGGTTGCCACTGACATCAAATCTAGAGTTATCTACGTGCTGTCAATGAAGCATCAGAGGGGATGGTTTAATCATGGCTAATTTTCAGCCCTCATTTTTTCTTGGCTCCTCAGCTTGTGTCTGCTGTAGTTCAACATGCAGCCAGTGAGTTACTTTTTTTTTTTTTTTAATGCCTTTGGTAAAATTCCTGCTGACCGTTCTGTGCAATGGGCAGCCTGCATTTTGTCTGGGCATCCTGCTGGAGTCAGTACGTGCTCACACAGCACACCTCCCGCCTCCCTTCTCCACTGTTATACTTACTGCTTGGTATGATGCCAGCCCATGGCAGGGTCAAACGGAGGTGGGGACGGCTGGGAGGCATTGAAATGGCACAGATGTTCGTTTGCTTTATGAAGTTCCAGACAGCATAATTAGAAATAGGCAAAGTGGATTAGGCAAAATTAAGGCTGGCTGAGTTGAATGTGGACGTTTTATTAAGAAACACAGCTTCGTGGAGAACCGTGTTGTCCTGTTGGTTCTGTTCTACCTCAAACCAGGACACATGTCAAGATTCCACTGTAACCTCGAAGCCTCCTGCTCCCAGACATTTCTGACAATCTAAAGGAATCCCATAATGGCCGGTAGCGGGATTGATCTGAGCCAATGCCTTTTCATTGGGAGTCACTGGTACTCTCATGGTGTTCTTCAGCCCCTCTGATCCAGAAGATCATGCAACCAACTCTGAAAAAATGATGCTGAAATATATGCAGGACTTTGGCGAACAGTCAAATCACAGCGTGTCCACCAAGGTAGGGAAGCTCCTTAAATACATACTGATGTCTTCCAGTAGTACATTAACAGAGCCATGAAGATGGCAGTACAAATAGGAGTATTTTCAGGCTGAGATGTAAGGTTTTGTTAGGTCGTAGCAACTTGACACAGCCCTTGTTTATTTTCTCAATGCTGCCAACCACAGCTGAAGCCCATTCCCGAGCTCTGGATACTCTCCAGTCTCTGCTGTCAACAGATGTAGTGAGGAAGGGCCACAAGCTCAACGAGCAAGTCTGTTATCTGTTTCTAACCAGGAAAAAATCCAGGGCAACACAGAGCTGAAATACCTCATTCTAGGTGTTGTGGGAGTGGGTGAGAAGACCAATAGAAACAAACAGGTAAAAGTCAGGAATGACTGCAGCATTGAATACATTTGTATTCATGTGTCTGCTGCTCTGAATTCTCACAGATATTGAGGTCTGGGTGGCTTTGGAAATTTTTGCATGAGCATTTTTGGTTAAGAAATTAAGTTTCAGTGAAAAGTGAGTGTTGTATCCATTCAGTATAAAGAGAAGTGTCTTCAGTATTCTTAAAACTATCTGGTTTGGTATTTTAGGAGTAAAATAGGACAAAAATATTTTACTTTTCACCTCTACTTCAAATGTTTTAAAACTATATTTTAAAATCTTATGTAGCATAAAACCAGATAATACATACACTATAAAGAATCTAAATAGTCTATATGGATCTTATGCAGAAAATTTGGGGTTTTGCTTTTTGGTTTTTTTCCTCCTAACCAGAACAGCAACAATAAAAAACGGTTAGCAAGTCAACTTCCTTGTCGAAGTTCATTTACCTTGTTCCCTACTTAAATCTATTTGTGAGCTTTCCCAAGTTTTAAGACACCTGTAAGGGAAAAGATGTGTCTAGACAACTTACAAATGCTGCTTTCTGTTTCTGTTTGCCTCTCCATGTTAACATTTGTGGGCATTGCAAGCTCATTCTGAATAGCTTTACTTCCTTTTTAATTGACTTGTTACTGATTAAGTTTAGAGCTGCTCCCTTTGTGGAGTGTACTGATTACCTCCCCTCTAAATTGTTCGGATTTTTGTGCAAAAACTATCTGCGATATCAAAATGTGAGGGCTGAGGTAAATTCAGGTGATTTCTGGAAGTATTCAAGTTGCAAAGCACTTACTGGCTCTGGAAAAATAAATTTAGCTGATCTGCAGGTACACCGAGGTTCATGAAAGCGATGGTCCTACGTACAGTCCCAAGATATGAATAAGCTGATTATGATATAGGCAGTCCTGCACTTTACGGTAAATTTTACTAGATGAAATGAAGCTTTTGGAAGAAAAAGAAAAAAAAGAATCTTATCGGGTGGACTCTAATCTTTTTGGATTGTTAAACACCAATATAGATTTCACATTGAGTATTAGTAGAGCCAAGTGTTGAATCAGTGCTGCTTCAATGCTTGGGCACTGGTTTTGCAAGATGGGTACAACTTACAAATGCACAGAGACAGAGAATAGTATAATGGAGGAAACTACACCATGAGCGCATTAAGCCTGCTAATCTTTAATGTGCATCTAGCGTTATTCTCATCCATCCATGGGTCTAATTCAGTCTTAATAGAAACAGCCATAACTCCTGCTGAATTCGATGTTTAAAAGAAATGATAAGAGGTGATAAAAGTCAGGCTGCAAGGTTATGAAATCTAGTGATGCACCACTACACTCCAATTAAAAAATGCTAAAAGTGACATTTGCAGTCATTCAAAAATTAATAGAAACATGGCTGAAATACATGTTTTCATAAGATAATTTTTTTCCTCAGCTACAACAAAGGAGTTCATGTTTGAAGAAATGCTCATTTAAGGATACTAAAAATTAGATTGCATGTTTTCTTTTTTTTCTTTTTTTTTTGTTGAATGAAAGAGGGGAGGGGAGAAGCCCCCTTTAATCAGTGAGATGAAAAACTGGACTGCTGCATAAAATGTAAGACATTTAATTTAGTCTATTTTGTTATCCAATATAGCAATTCACAAGCCACAGAGTCCCCGTAAAGATGTTTAAAATGCAAATTGCACTGACATTATTTAATCTAATACTTTGGATACCTGAGGGCTTTTCTGCATCCCATTGCTTCCCACTCTTTGATCATGCACTGTGCTCAGGCAGGACAGCAAAATCCTACCACCAACACCAGTGAAAAGTCAAATATAAGGTCTGGCCTGTATTTCTCCATGCAATCTTTCTGAGCCTGTTTCTCAGGTATTTCTGGGCACCTACTTCCATAGTCTCCAAGCTGTGGACTAGGGCCTTCAAGTTCTTTTCATTGGGTCCTAATAGTCATAAATTACCGTAGCCACAGCTCCACATATGGCATAAGCAGAAGAGATATTTGCCAAACTTTACATTCTGACAAACATAAATCAAAGGACATCAAAGTGTTCATATTTAATAATTAGTTTGATGTATTGTTTCTGCTTAAATTTACTGTTATGTAGTTCTCAAATCCACGCCCCAGCCCTTGAATAACACCTCCCATTTCCTCTGCTGTCACACTACAGCTGCAAAAAACCCCTCAATTTGCTGCCATCCCATTGTTGACCCTAGAGCTGAGCTATGGGATCTACCACTCCTTCGATACACAGATAGAAGTTAGCTCGACTACATCAGCAGCAGTTGCAGATGAGTGAGGTGATTTTGTGCTAAAGCAGATTATAAACTCTCACTTTCCCCATGGCGACAGCAAAGCAGGGCCTCCTGCCAACACACAGGTGGGAAAGGATGGTGGAGATCAGTGAATGTTCCAGCTTTGCAGGACAAGCGTGACTATTCCCAGAAGCAGATCTGGGGCACTCACTGTCCTTCGTTCCCACTGCAGCCAGATCAGTGCTCCGCCCTTCCCAGGATCACCTCTCTCAGATGGCTGCGACTTTATAGAGCAATGTTTTATTTGTGATTTCCAGTCTTCATCGTCTAAGGCCTGTTTCTCCAGCTGTTACAATTGCAAACGTATGTTCGCATCACTGATACCAAACAGACCACATCCATAAATAACATCTGATCTGAGAAAGGCATAAGCTTTTTGAAGGTAAAAGGCATCACACCTGGTGGCTGGATTCTGCCACCACATGAAAACTGAATAGTATCTCACTCTACCAGCAATCTCACTGCAATAAATGCCACTTCCAACAAAGAAAGCCTGACTTAGTGAGCTTGAGCCTGACCAGGCATATATTCTCTACAGTACAAAAGGAAGTCACAGGAAAATATTCCAGCTGAACAACCCAGTGTTTACTCCTCAGGGCTCAGTGTCTAGGTCTACTTTGCCAGTCCCGGAGTCCAAGATAAGTCTTTCTTTTACTTCAAAAATTAACAGGGCTGAAGTAAGTAATTATTCAAAGCTCTCTCCCTGAGCTGAACAAAGCTCTCTGGTCATTTGCAATTGGCTTGAGAAGGGCCACCAGCATTACACACAAGCTCATATCTGTAGTGCTAAAGACTTCACCTGGACAAGATCTTCAGGATGGAAATTTTCCATTAGAACAAGAAAAACACAAAAAGTAGAATGAAAATTTTAAATCTAAGACCATCTTCGGAGATTGTTGACTCACATATAGGCTCAAAATGAGGACAGTTAGAAGGTGAAAAACTTCATCACAAGGGATGGCCAGGTCAGCTGCAGCTGGACAAATGGTGCTGGTAAACCGGGAGCCAAAAGAGAAAAACTGCTTTTTTAAAAGAAGCTGAATATTTTCTAGGAATACAGATGGATTTTTTTATTATTGCAGTTTCATTATAGTGAGAAATAATCAGTCAGTCCTACTGAATGGCTGGACTGAATTTGTACAAATATTACTTTGTTCACAAGTTTACGGGTAGTTAGACCTTGATATGGGGGAGCTCAGCCACTGTCAACAATAATAACTTCAAGACATATCTAATTCTGCAATAATATCTTGTGGCTGGATTTTGGCCATAATTGTTTATTTTCCAGACAGTGAAAGAGACATGGAGCACTCTATCATGCTCAGAATTTCACTGCATTTCTTGTAATTGCTGCCTAGCCACAGTGATAATGCTGACGTGCCTGTCATAGGACTTCTCTAGGATCCAAGGAACGTATGCATCGTATCAAGTACATTTTCTACTCCATTAACAGTTGGACATCTAGGTGTTTGTCACCTGTGCATTTCAACTGGCTGACAGGAAATCTTGGAAACAGAAATATCAGACATGACATGGAGAACACCAAAGAAACAGGAAGGCTCACATCATCAAAGAAGTCAGGGAACCAAAAGAAATACCTAAGATTGTTGGTCCATGAAAAAAGAGGATTGACGCTGCACATCCAGCCTCAGGTGAAGTCAGGATGTTTGAGGTGTAGTTAGAGATCATTTGATCCTCACAATGCACTGCAGAAATACATAGCAATTAAAAAAACCCCTCAAACCCAACAACCAAACAAACATTCTTAGTTGTAAATTATTACAGTGAGAAACTGTGCAACTTCCTCCAAGAGAGCCTTCCAAGGTCACAACAGAAAGTTACATGTGCTGACTGAGGAGAGGAAGGATTGTCATGTGGTCAAAACTGAGATAAGGTGCTTCTTAATAATTGTCTAATTTTCATATAGGCTCCCTGAAGTGGCCATGGTGCATCTGACACATAGGTCTCCTGCAGGTTCCATGTCACATCTGCCGTCTTTGGACACCCTAGCACATCTCAAAGTGCATTAGACACCTCTGTGTATATGACTGAACTGAGTCGTGATGTGCCAATTCACTCCAGATTTCTGAGACAGGTCTAGGATAGCTCTGCAGAGAGGGACCTGGAAGTCCTGGTGGACAACAGGATGACCATAAGCCAGTAATGTTCCCTTATGGCCAAGAAGGCCAATGGCATCCTGGGGTGCATCAAGAAGAGTGTGGCAAGCAGGTGGAGGGAGGTCATCCTCCCCCTCTACTCTGCCCTGGTGAGGCCACAACTCGAGTCCTGTGTCCGGTTCTGGGCTCCCCAGTTTAAGAAGAACAGGGAACTGCTGGAAAGGGCACAGCGAAGGGCCACAAAGATGATTTGGGGGCTGGAACATCTTTCTCATGAGGAAAGGCTGAGGGAGTTAGGTCTTTTTAGTCTGGAGAAGAGAAGGCTGAGGGAGATCTCATCAATGTTTACAAATACTTAAAAGGAGAGTGCCAGGAGGAGGGGACCAGTCTTTTTGCAGTGGTGCCCAGTGATAGGACAAGAGGTGATGGGCATAAACTTGAATATAGGAAGTTCCATCTGAACATGAGGAGGAACTTTTTTCCTTTGAGGGTGGCAGAGCACTGGCACAGGCTGCCCAGAGAGGTGGTGGAGTCTCTGACCCTGGAGACATTCCAAACCCTCCTGGACACCATCCTGTGCAACCTGCTGTAGGTGAACCTGCTCTGTCAGGGGGGGTTGGACTGGATGATCTCTAGAGGTCCCTTCCAGCCCCTAACATTATGTGATTCTGTGACTCAAAATACTGTCTTTTCTGGAATTTAAGCACTGAGATATTTAGTGTCTTCGATGGCCTCTGTGGCAAGGTTCAGTTTGAAGTTCAGACAGCACAATACAAGGGTCTGCATATAAACTTCTACATGGAAACCAAATGTCTAAGCAGAGATGTAATCAACCTAGCTAGCAGAGTCTAGAGGGTAATTCAGCAGATCAGTCAGTAGGTGCCTCCATTTGGGAGATCTGAATTGCTCTCTGCATGCTATTGACTGCATTGATTAGATATCCGTTGTCTGTAACAGGAGCTGAGACAGCCGCATGTCTTTAAACACAGATATCTGTTTAGTCATCTTAATTAGTTATGGTGATTGCACCTTAGTGAGTGAGATCCAGAGGTGCCACCTGAGGCAGCCTACAGCACTGAGGACATACACATCGATGGGGCTGGCCGATAAGACATGGGACAAAAGGTAGAGGAGACGTGAAGTGTCCAGGGGCATCTCAGATCACACTGGATGTCTATGTAAGGGCAGCTTGACCTCACCTGTGGAAGGCTTAGTTTTGATCTCCTCTGGGTCTTTTGTACATGGTACAAAAGATGCCGAACAACACAGGCTTCCCTCAGTTGCCTAAGCTTAGGCATGGGACATGACTGCAGGCACCACTGTGTATCCCAGATATCTGTACAGGACTGGCAGGTAGGACATGGGACTTAAAAGAAACCAGTACTCTTCTGAAGCAGCAGCTGGAGTCAGGTGGGCAGCCCTACAGCACCCAAAATGAGGAGCTTGTTTAGCTGCATGTATTTAGGAAACTGAAATGTGCCCAATGTCTGCCTACTTCAGAAGATGCTATGAACCAACTTCTATTTGTTACTAAAGGTCATGAGAATTCTTTTCATAGAAACAAGGGTTTTTATAGCTCTGTTATTAGAATAGTTACTTTATTTTTTAAGTTAAAAGTTAATTAAAGGATATGTCCCATTTGCTCTTCCAAGTCCCACCTTATTGTTGGTGATGCAGTGTTGGAGAGATATATTTATATTTTGTATCTTTGGTTTTAGCTGAGTTGTTTCCCCTAGAGAAATTTTCTGCTCTTCTGTTTCTTATTAGCAGAATTGTGTTTCTCCATTCAGCATCTCTACAGAGAAAGGCTTTTTTTCTGAATGGCAAAATGCAGCATTTTTAATAGGAGAACAGATGTTGGTGGGAGTGTTTCAAATATACACTTGAAAATGTTGCACTTGGAAATGAAGTCTGATAGGTCTAAAAGGAAAACCTAGGATTTTTAATAAATTAGAAAAAAAAAAAAAAAAAGACCTAGCTGCACAATGAACCTTGCAGGATTCTGGGAGGACAAATACTGCTGCAAAGCTGGAGGGAAGCCAGGAGAACACGGTAAGCCAGGAAGATAGAAGAGAAACTAAATGAGGGAGAGAAAAATAAGACACAAGACAAGACAGCTGATAGAAACACAGAAAAACAGGCAAAGTACAAACACAGTCGAGGAAAGATGTAGAAACTGTAGATGACACATATAAGGGGGGTGAGGAAAAAACCAGACCTCAAACCTGATGTGCTGTAGCACCAACTGGTTGAATGGGATGCTTAAGGAGAGGGTGGATTCACAAAATGTTACTTTTAATAGTAAAACTGGCTTCAGAAATACATGCCTTCTTCTGTTCCCACACATTGGTTGCTGCACACATCACACATATCCCCACCTCCTCGGCTACACTGCTTGTAGAACTTCATTCTGTTTTCATTCTCATTTTAAAGGGTTATATTTAACTTATACGCAACCCATATTTCTGTGACCCTGATTACAGAGCAGCCTCACAAAGAGTGGCAGTGTGGCAACCTGGTGCTGCAGAGCAGGAGAAGAAGCAAATCACTGCCTGTGGAGAAGGCCAGGAGCTGTGCCAGCTGCCATGGCTTTGCCATCATCTCCAACAGATCCAAAAATACATCCTGAGCCAGCGACTCTTTGCTTGCCCCGTTCTATTTCTTTTTCCCCAAAGCTCTTCCACCTTGGCAAAAGCTTGTGATCCCACTCTAATTCCTGGTTAATTCCAGCTCCCCACAGCAGCCCTCATTACAATGTATGCTAGGTCAGCAAGCACAATGTTTCCGGAGATTCCAAAGGCATGGAATCTTATTTTTTTTAATTTTTTTTCATTTTTCCCTACCAGGTAAATTCGTGGTAAGAATGACACGGGGAAAACAGGGATACATCTTGAACAGCTGCTGTTTGAAGGGATGTGATTTCAGCACCTGTGCATTCTTCTCAGACTCCGCCAAAGATACTTTAAAAAAGGTGGATCTGAAATATTGAGGAATATTTCAGGAATATGAAACTTACAAATTTACCAACACGTTGAATGCTTTGCTGGCTTTATTGTGGTACTGTAAGTGCTGAAATCTCAATACTGTAGCCACAGTCTGGTGGGCCCAGGCTCTGATGGGAGGACTTTATAAAGGTTGTCCTCCAGACGCTAATGTCCACTGCTACCAGTGTCAAAAGTAACATGATAAAAGGAGGATAAATACTCCCTTTGTAACTGCAGCCATTACCCTATCACCTGCAGCTCAGAAACCACCGCTAGATGACATACACCTATTCCCACGAATTTTATGAGGCGCGATTCAGAATATGCTTAACTCAAGCGCTACCTACCAACAAAAGCTTGGCAAAGACAATGTTTTGGGAAAGCTGTTAGTTATGGAGTCTCAGGCAGAACACCAAGAAAAAGAAGGCAGAAGCACTGGGGATTACATATCCAGGAAGAGTTGAGACAAGGTGAATCATAAGAGTAAATAAACTGTTGTCTGTTTCGACTGTGTTTTGATATTGCCCGTCTTCCTGAAACAGGATCAATGCTCATGGTTCTCTTGGAATGTGAGGATGCTAATGATGTCAAAGTTCAAGGAGCACCTGGATGATGCTCTTAGTCATATGGTTTAGTTTCAGGTAGTCCTGTGAGGAGCAGGGACTTGGACTTGATGATCCTTATGGGTCTCTTCCAACTTGAAATATTCTATGATTCTATATAAAATTATTACTGATGCCAATGATAAAAATGTACTGATAGGCTCTCTCCCCTGAGGCAGTAAAAATTATGGTGTCTTTGAGCCTTCCTAGTGTCACAACTTTTACAGGATTTGGCCTTTGCAAAATGCCCTATCAAAGAGCAATCTAGGATAATCAATGAAACACAAGGAGAAGGGTTAATATTGCACTGAGAAACAGTATATGTGTTATAGAGAAACAGATGGCATGAAGTATCTGTCAGGTCATTTAGACCCAGATGAGCGTGATTCCTTGCAAAGTGAATCTCCTCAAAGTATTACTTGCTTCTTATTGCCTACACTTAATTACATAATTAGAGTTAGTGCCTGAGACCAGCACTGCACCAGCGCTGGGAGTTAATGCTGCAGAAGCAGATGAAGCTTCTTCAGAGAGCTGTGCAGCACAGACCACAAAGCTTCCAGTAGCAGAAGTTCAACCAGAAAACAAGAGAAACATAACAGGAAGGAGAACAAAGACATAAATATTTGGATACATTTGGAAAAGTGACAGAGATTAAAACAAGTACTTCAGGCTCCAGCCAAATGACAGAAAATCAAGGAAGGTTTATTTCTGGTGCCAGCAGGCCCTATGATTGCACACTTGTAGCAGTGGACAATTTTGTGATTCTCCTGTATTGTCCTCCTGTGAGTATAAACACCTACTTCATCCATAAGAGGAATAAAAAAACAGTCCAGGACAGTTAAAAGCTAGAGATAAGGTAAGCACTCAGAGAAGGGAACCCCTGTTTCTACTTCAAGGGTCTGCTGGTTTTTTGTTTGGTTGGGGTTTGTGGGTTTTTTGGGTTTTTTTTGGTTTTTTGGTTTTTTTTTTTCCCCCCCTCTAAGCAGCTGCTGTGAATTTGAGGACAAATGGGCTTTTTTGATGTTTCTGGATTTTTTTCTTGAAGCAGTGCTTTGAAATATTTGACATGATTTTGACAACAGTTGTAGAATAATCTGGATCTTTGGGCAAGTCATCCAGGAAAATATGACTTAGAGAACTTGGATGAGCATTGGGAACGAATGTGTCTGCTCATAGTTAAGCAGATCATCTCCTGTATTAATTTATTGTCCTGGATACAGCGAGTCCAAGGTAGAGGTAACCATGTTTAGAGCAAACTAGCAAACCAACTTTGAATCTAGTGCATGATGGTAACACTGGAATACTTAGAAATTTCTTTGGAAACTACTGGGATGGATTGAGTCTAAAACTCTTCTGAGTTTACACCAAGAGCTTAGTTTTGTTTGTTTTTCTTAGGAAATGATAAAGCAGGTCCTACATTGTTTGTCATCTGTCCTTTGTTACGTCTGTGTGCCTGAGCAATGTGACTTTTCAAAGTAGATGTTGTGACATATGCAAATTTGTTACATGATGCTAACTTTGCATAAGAACCTGGATGAGAAAAGGGTCTATTCAGGGACAAGTCATGGGCATCAAAGTAAAGTAAGGTTTAATCTGGCAGCAAATTGGAAAGTTCACGCGTTTTGCTCATTAAAATGCCTTAATGCTTTGAATGGGATCTCTTATGGAGAATACTGTTACTGTACATTAATTATAAGTGCCTTATGGGAGCCATAAGTGCAGCTTTGTTCAGTATTACCTTGGTGCCTGACACCTTGCTAACATCACCAATCTGTTACAAAGAGGCAGTGTATAGTCTCGTTGAGCTTTTAAACACTTTCTGTTCGAAGTGTGGTGGTGACGAGTGGTTGCGGGGTACACTAAACTGCTGTAGCGAATGATGTGCTTTGCCCATCCTAAACCATGCTGACCTCAAAATTCACTGGCTTTTAGAAATCCCTGAGTCAGATGTTTTCCTGTTGTGAATCACTGTAGTTTTAGATAAAAGGATGGAGCTCCAGCAGCTGACAGACTCCAGGTTTGTTGACTTTAACAACTGCTGAACTTGAATAGAACTATCAGACGTGAGAAATAATTATTTTAATTTATTTTTATATAATTCATTTGAACTTTTTTAACCTCTACAGTGGGCTGAGGTGAACCCTAGTTCTTATTTCTCTTCATTGACTACAAAGATGACTGAGGGACTGGCTCAAAAGGAGGCATCTACAATATGAAACAATATGAAAGTTAAATGAATCCCACCTATTGTGTCTGAGTATTTTATTTCTATTTAAACACTCATGACTTGGGAGGCTTGGGAGTTTATTAATCATTCATAATTTGGGAGGCTCAACAAATAAAAACTCCACTTAAATTGGCTCCTCACTTAAAGAGTAGGAAAGGCTATTGTTACTGCTTCAGGTTTAGAGGCAAACCTTTACTGCATATGAAATAAATATGTAAATATTGCACAGTGATTATCTTGTTCTTTACAGAGATCTGCCTCTGCAATGACAGATAAATATTTACAGTCATTCTTATATTTTAGTCTTCTAGCTAACAGAATCGTTAGAGTGGTCTTTAGCAATAAGGACTTCGTCAGTGCCCCTTGAGCAGTGGAAAGCACTGCAAAGCTGAGCATTCACCGAGATTCACCCCTTTTATTGAGTTCTGAAAGCATTTTATTTGTATGGATATTGTCTAATTTTATATGGAGTCCCTTCATAAACTCTATGGATTAAAAGAACTATAACTAACTGTGCATCATTCCAAAAACTTGTATTTTTCACATGATCTCTAATATGTGCAATCATGGATGATATAATTCTGATGATAAAATTCTATGCAATGATATAAATAACAGGACTATTTATACATTTTCATGGTGATTTTCATAAGGATTACATTTGATCTCCACAGATGCTAGTGCAAAACACCCACTTGCATTTCATAAATTGCAAAGAAGAAATTCCAACAGTGGACATATCAAACAATACTTGGGATCAGTTTAGGGTACAAGAGCTATAGGACTTAAACTTCATTCACATGTTATGGTCAAATTGCAGTTTGGAAGGTTTTATTCTCTTTCTACTTTTATTGTACTTCATTCTATGACCTTCACAAGGTCCATTAGCTGTCTGTACTAAATCTTTGTATAGCACTGTTTTACAGTAGTATGTACCTTATTTCTGGCAACAGCTGCTGGATTTTCAACTATAAAGGAAAAATTGTAGAGCAAAAAGCCATATATATACATATATATATGCAGGTATTAAAAAAAGTCCCTCCTTAAACAGATTTTTGCAGTGAGGAGCACTAACAAGCATGGAAATAATAAACTAAAAGACGTCTCAGGAGCCTTACATCTCTTCTCATGTGTATATGTGGTACATTGGAGGGTGGGATACCATGCTCCTACATCTCACTTAGGCCTTTGAAATTCATTTCACCCCGAGACAGAAATTGTGTCTACCTCCTTTTCTCAACTGTCTTTCTCTGTAGCTAAGTTTCTAAGTGTTTTCCTGCTTAACTTCAAAGTTTTGTGGATAAAGTCTTCAGAAATATTTATTCATTAGATTAGGAATGTCTGGTTTTAGACACACATTTCATGCCTAAACCTCTGGTGCAATGCAAGGCTGATAGATGGGAAACTTAGTGCTTCTCGAGTCCCCTGAAGAAGTTGGAGTGATTAATAACCTCCATTAGGACCATCAATATTGACTTTCTTTTGCATATTGTTTTAGTCACTAAAGCACTTCCCCAGAAAGAAGTGAACTTGTGAGTGGGCAAGTTTGGGAGCCAGTAAAACTTATTTCTAATCAGCATTCTTCTTAATGCTACTTATTATCTTCCTGTCTAGAGAACACAGGCAACTTTCAGCATTCCCTTGCATAAGTCCGTGTACAAATATTTTAAAAGAAAATATGGTGCTAGAAAGATTAAAATATTTGACAGTAACAACACCCAATACTGAGATGGAAATGGGAAAAGTGTGTGCAAAGTGATTAAAGAATGAAGTAATGCTAGAATGAGCAAGTTCTACAGAATAAATACTTTATAGCAGCTGGTTCTTATGTGACCTTTCCTTGAACCTTGGAAAAGTCACTACATTTCCTACCTCTCTATCTGTAAAATGGAGATCATTCTTACCTTGCTCTCAGTACACTGAATTCCAGGACATTTGTATTTTGGATAATATTGAATGAATGAATAAATGAATACGACTACTACTCTGGGACTTTTCGGAGAAAATGATGGTTTTTTTCAGAAATTATCAAATTTATGGAGAAATGGATTCATTTTGATCTGACTGTCATTGGCAGGTCTATAAGTGCTTTCTGGAGCCCAGTGATCTTAGATCACATTTTGGCTGTAGATCAGTTTTCTCACTTCTTTGGACTCTTACCATTGGCTGGTTTATTTCCCTGTTTTCTTGGAAAATCCATTTCACAAGTCTTGAAAATGTTTGGGACTAAAGACCCCCAATTTTAACTGGCCTTTAACTACTACAAACATGCCATCATATTAATGTTTGCATGGATTTGGATTAATAATTGACTTGTCAAACAACAATGACTGCCCAGAAGGATCGTTTTGGAGCCAGGTCCTGATATTGTCAGTGATCTCATGCTAGAATGGACAGAAACCCAGCTGTAAAGAATATTTATGAAATTAAAATGTTGTTCTATAGCAAGTAAATTACTATATAATGCTAAATAAATAAAATATTTATTTCTAATAACATGGTTGTTTAATGTGCAGTTTTTGAAGCTATCTTAAGATGTTTGTGCTTCATTGAATACCCTGAATTTAATATCAATTTATATATATTTCTTTATATGTAAAGAGAAAAAAGGATGACAATATCATATATTTCTTCTTTTTTAAAGTTATATATGTAAATATAAATTCTAAAAATTAATTTCCTAGAAATTTTGCTCTGTCAAACAAGCAATGGAATCTAAAGTGTGATTCAGCTTACCCAAAGCAGATGCCTACATTTAATCAGTTGAGCTTTCACCTGTGCTCAGACACCCACACTAGAAAAGGAGAGTATAAAGTAAAGGAAGAAAGTAAAATAAAGGTAAATTGAATTAATTTTAATTATTGGGTAACAGTGACCTGGAAGTCCTTGGTTAAAAAACTTGCACAACACTTCTCTAAAATTATAATGTACTCATAACCTTCTTATAAACTAAGGACTCCAGTGTAAGAGGTTTTTTCTCAGTGTGTGTTTGTTTTTGCTGTAGGTAGTAATAGCAAATCAGTGTTTTTCAGACTGTAAGGTACATTTCATGCATAATTTTCCAGCTTCTCTATTATTTTTTTTCAAGGGAAATGCCACAAGCAGATCTAGCTACCTCCAAAAGCAGTGTCCCCTGTGAGCCTTGCCAGCTAACATTAGTCATGGTCAACAGCACTCGAGTGGTTTGCAGAACACAATTACATTTGGAAGAAATAAATCTGCATTTCTAATAATTGTTTATATGGGTTTGAAATAGAAGAGCAGAGAAAAGTGTTTGTAAATAGATCAGATTCTAGTGAAAAGAGTCACATTACTCTTCATCCTTCTTCCTTGGAAAAGGTTGAAGATGTGATAACTTATTTCCTGCCAGTCAAACTATCTAGAGTTGAAATAGTTCACGTATTCAAGGGGTGGATCATGTCAAATGAGGGCAGTGGCAGAAGTCAGATGGTGCGGCTTCACAGGACCTGAGGTTTGCATGGTGTCCAAGCCTCACCCATCCATGGTGGGGTTTTGCAAAGTGCTGCCATTGACCCTGGTTTCTCCAGGGCTGCTGGAGCCTATGTAGATACAGAAAAAGACAGAAATACAGAAAAAAGAGAGAAAGAGGGGCCATGTTCAGATTATCTTATGTTCTGAGTTTACTGAGATATCACACCTTTGTCTCCAGTGACTGCAGGGTGCAGGATCCAGCCTATGGAACGCCTTGGTTCACTCGTCATTCTTGACAGCAGATGCCTTAGTCTGGGATGCCATTGAGGCCTTCCTGGATTCACTACTTACTTCATGAGTGGAAATGGATAAAATTCCTCAGGTGCAAACATTCCTAGGTATTAAGGACTGCAGACTACTTTTGTCCACTAATGCTGACTTTTTCTATGCCATGGATAAAAATTGAGACAATTCAAACATCCCAAATTATTTGGCTTGTTGAAATGTTGGCTTGTACACTCTGAGTGCTAAATACAAAAAAACCCAGTAAGGTGGAAATTTTGGGTTTTTTTTGTGTGTTGTTGTTAATAAAAATGGTAGAGGAATTTTAACTTCCCAGTCTCCATTTAAAAACGCTAAATCCACTGAGATATCTGTATGTCACATATAATACCAGTAAATGGAGTATATGTGGCTGAAATCCTTCCTCCAATGATTTCAAATCCTTAAAGTTAACTAACTATAGCTTGCACAACGATTGCTAATAATCCACTAATCATATTTCAGTGACCATATTTCATAATTCATGAATATACTGTTCTTATTTTCCCTATTTCCCTGATAGAATCATAAGGTTGGAAAAGACCTTTAAGATCAAGTCTAACCATTAACCTAGCACTGCCAAGTCCACCTCTAAACCATGTCCCTCAGCACCATGGCTACTTGTCTTTTAAATACCTCCAGGCATGGTGATTGCACCACTGCCCTGGGCAGCCTGCTCCAATGTTTGATAATGCTTTCTGTGAAAACATTTTTCCTAATATCCAATCCAAACTTCTCCTGGCGCAACTTGAGGCCATTTCCTCTTGTCCTATCGCTTGTTACTTCAGAGAAGAGACTGACCTCCACCTCTCTACACCCTCCTTTCAGGTAGCTGTAGAGAGTGAGAAAGTCTCCCCTCAGCCTGAGGGGCTGAACAACCCCAGTTCCCTCAGCTGCTCCTCACAAGACTTGTGCTCCAGACCCCTCACCAGCTTCATTGCCCTTGTCTGGACACACTCCAGCACCTCAATGTCTTTCTTGGGGTGAGGGGCCCAAAACTGAACACAGTATTCAAGGTGAAGCCACACCAGTGCTGAGTACAGGTGGACAATCACTGCCCTAGTCCTGCTGGCCACACTGTTCCTGATACAAGCCAGGATGCTGTTGGTCTTCTTGGCCACCTGGGCACACTGCTGGCTAATATTCAGCCTGCTGTCGACCAACACCCCCAGATTCTTTTCCACCAGGCAGCTTTCCAGCCACTCTTCCCCAAGCCTGTAGCACTGTGTGGGGTTGTTGTGACCCAAGTGCAGGACAAAGAGGTACAGAGAAAGAGGAACAGCTTGAAAAATGGTTTTATTGGAATATCACTTACCCTTATTAGTTTTCTGAAAGCAAGTTAAATCAATTTTTTCCTACAGTAGAAACTGTCCTTTCTGAAATCATTTTGCCCTGGCATTTCTTTGTTGTATGGCAAGTGAACACGAGATCTTTCCCTGCAGATGTCTCTTTGCCTTACGGAGCTGCAGATAGGATGCGTTCTCTGGCAAAGGAAAAGGGAAAGCTTGAATTCAAGCTGAGGGGAAAGCTGTTTGTGTCTGCAGTTGCTGCTATTAATGAATGCCTCCTTTTTTAAGAATGACTGTGATTCCAGCTAACCTGCCAATTGTTGGTGGGATTTGTGTGGGGAAGGGAAGGGAAGGGAAGGGAAGGGAAGGGAAGGGAAGGGAAGGGAAGGGAAGGGACGGGAAGGACGAAGGAAGGAAGGAAGGAAGGAAGGAAGGAAGTTAAATACTTATATTTCTTATGTACTCTCTCTGTTTTTTCTACATTTCTGCAACAACTTGGGAAAAATCATTCAGTTCTTTAATTTATAAATTTAATTGTAAAGTTAGCAACTGATTGATTGATTTTACCATACCCATTTCAGCATGGGTTTGTTTACCCTCTTCTCAGTCTTCAGTGACACTTGTCATTAATGTTTCCCTGACGTATTTACAATATCATCATCACATTGAAGATCTTCTACAGGCAGAAAACTTTTTTAGTGTCACAGCACAAAGGATTTGGCTGATGTTCTTGTCTATTGAAACTTGACTTTCTGTCAACTGCAATACAAATTGACTTCTGAAAAGAGATGTGAAACAGTTAGACAAACAATGGCTACTCGGTTTTTACTTGTTTCAGTCCATTTCTCACAGAAAATATGTATCACCCATGACAATGATTTTCAACCTTTTGCAATATGAGAACTCTTAAGACCTATGTAACTGTGGGCCCCTGCTAAGTATTTCAAGGCAGTGACAACAGGTTTGTCACCATTTGTTGTTTATTATTTAGTAATATAGTGTGCAGCAGATGTGCTTATACCTACGGATCTTGAAGAGATCAGTTGAATCCATGAACACACATTTAAATGAAATTGGGAATTGTGGTACTGTGTCTTCCTTTACTGATTTTTAAAGTGTATAAAATGTTTTCTGATCCCAGACTCATTTTGCTGAAACTCTGTTATTTATTTAGCTGGAGACCAGGTCCAAATTTCCTGGATGAAATCAGAAATTTAGATTTCAGTAAATTTTGCACTTAGGCAGCAGAAGTAATCCAGCTTCTCTGCAGACCAACATTAATCTGCCTCAGACTACAGGATATTGTGTTATCTCATACCTCTGCAGTGTGCCCAGCCTCTTTGTGTAGTGATCTGGGGACAGAAAACCTTTTATGCCTGTTTTCAGGAGTGTCTTTTAGTGGCTTCTAAGCTGTGTGCTGCAGCTGCGATGCTGTTTCTCTGCAGTTTCCAGAGAAGCAAATATATCAGCATGAAAATGAGCTGGACCAGTTGCTCCCCTGTGGATATGTTCTTCAGCTGAAATGAATATCTTGTTAATGGGAGAAAGCTCTGAATGGTTTCTGGAAGGTGGAGGGCAATGCATTTAGGCTTGTATCTTTCCCATTCTGCTGAGTGGGGCAGTACTGTTTTGCCTGACAACAGGGCAGCGATCAGAAAAGGTGGAAGGAAAAGACAAGCTCTGAATTAAATGTACTTCTGGAGTGGGTTTAAATTTGTTCCACTGTTAGTAGAGAGAAATTTTAAGAAGGGCAAGATGCCAAATTGGAAAGGAGTGAAAGCTAAGAGCAAGTCTGCTACAAGCTCAGAAAGAACCTATTTAACTCGTACATTATGTTCTCTTGCATTCAGACCTGTCCTTTGCTCTATTTCTTGAACAGCTGTACCTTAGGTTCAGCGTTCCAGCAGGCAGGTCCTCCCTTCCTCTCTTTAAATCTTCTGAGTGAGGTACTGAATTAATCTGCCTATCATTTGCATTTAAAGAGCCTCAAGGCCAGATAGTTAAAGGTGTTTAAGAACCTGGAAATTCAGAGAGGGAAAAAAGTACTTTTAAATTCTGGTTCCAATGCCACTCTAAATGGCATGTTCTTCTGCTTCCTACTCAGGTCATACTTTGCTGGGTGACAGTAGATTGAAATTTCAAAACATAACATGTTAGCCTTTTAAATTTTAATAGTCTAGAAAGAGCAGTTGCATTACAGTAGGAAACACATACCAGGCCTGGAAAGATTTGAGTTAAGGAGGACCCAAACTCTGGGGTTATTTGGCACTGTTATTTGCTGGAATTTGTTCATCCATTCTCATCTTACCACTAAGGACTTGTGCTAGCTGTTTTAGCTAGAATTAAGCCTGCTTCTGGTCATTTATTTTGTTGGTATTGTTCCATTCAGAAAGTCAGTTAGTTGGAACACATCGTAACTATCTGCATTATTTAAATAGCGTGTAAAGACTCCATGTTACTCTGTAAGTATCCTTTTCCTTCCACAAATGCTTATAACCAAAATCTAAAGATTAAAGACAGCAGCTGCCAGCGGGGAAAACTGTTACCGTCTCCATGGAGGAAAACAGAAGCACTAGGAGCCAGACTATCCCACCTGGATTTCTCACTTGCACCTAAATATGAAGTGCTGAATAAAGCAACCTTCTAACGTAGGTTCCTACAAGCCATGTCGGGTCAATGGAGCGAGGCACATGGCTTGAAAGGCCTCTCGTTCTGCAGGTCTGCTGAAAAGTGCAGGGGGAGAAAATCAAAATATGTGAAAGAAAATGCCTGTCAGCCAAAGCTGTGTCTGGCTCTACTTAATAGCTGCTTAACTCTGGCACCTCAACTATCTTTCTCTATTGACTGGATAACAACTGTACACAGCAGTGAATCATTGCTCCGTTGGTCCAGATGCCACAGTAATTGCGTTGCTATGGGCAGTTACAGCAGGTGGACCAAAAAGGACCTTTGGTGCAGAACTGGCCGTTTTTCTCCATCATGGGCTCCAAGTTCTTAGCAACATTCAAGGCAGATTCTTAATTCCTATAGATGGCAGCAGCATGTATTGTTCTAATAGTTATTGCTAATGAAAAAGGAGACAAAAGAATATCTAAACACATTCTTCAGCTTACAGATTTCAGCAGATTAGAAGATGTTAACAGATGCTGCACAATTTTTTATATTCCTCTCATTCCTTTATGTTCCGGGAAGAAGAACCTCATGTATTTTTTCTTTATTTCTATGGCATCTGTTACTTTGTTACCCTTCTCTAACTACTCTTTTGGAAATGGGGGATCAGAACAGCATATCATATGCAATCTATGGATGCGCCATTGATTTATAGAGTTGTGTAAATTATTACTTGCTATTTTTTTATGTTCCTTTCAAGGCAGTTCCTAACTTGCTTGCGTTATAAAGCACTGATCTAATATTTGCATTGAACTGGCACTTAGGATTGCTAATTCTCTTTTCTTGGTGGAAATAGCTAGTTCATTGCTTATCAATGGCTACCTTCCTGTATGGTCGTTCTTTGGTTTGGTCCCAGCCCAGGAGTTTGTATTCTATACTTTTGACCTATTTATATGGACAGATCATTTTGTTGAATAGTGCCCTGAAGAACTACATAAATATATTACTACCTTTAGGAACCCTGTGCGCTAACAAGAGACAGTCACCAAGCAAATAGCACAGCTGCCGCGCAAGGAACTATCCCAAAGCAGGCTCTTGCCATTTCCACATACAGTTTTTTGAGTTAATACAGATGAATGTGCACGCATCCTTGCAAGTGTTCTGAGATGGTTTCTTGGAGAGAAGGGAAAAATACACCCCATTTGCAATTTTACTGTCCCAAGGATTGATGGGTGACATTAGTGTTGTGTCTGAGATAGCAGAGAGCAAGATATTTCAGACCAGATTGTCCTGGAAGATTGTGTTCATACAGTAAGAAATGGGTTTGTGAAGTACGCCCCTGATCAAATGGGATGGAGATGCTGATCGTGGGTAAGCCTAAGCGATTTTAGTGGGTCTCAGTGCATCTTCTCATCCCCCATATCTGTTATGCCATCACATCTCCCTTGCCATGTGATTGCATGGAGAACTTCCAAGCCATATGCCTTAAGATGAAAGCAGTAGTCATAGCAATTCCTCTCATTCTATATTACAGCCTACTGAGATTTCCCTTTCTCCTTCTTTCTTGGAAAGAGGTATCAGAGATTCCCTGGCGGGAAAAGAAAAGAGGGTTTGACAACAAACTTGGAAACAGCAACTCTCAAAATGCCTGAGCTGAAAATCAAGCACCTGGAAAATGTGAATATGTGATACAGGAAAAATACTCCTTTTGAAGAAAACAGGAGAATGCTGGCAACCATCAAAGTGACACCTCTTTGACATTGAAAGAATGGCAGGTAATGGGATGACCCAGGAGCCAGTTAGAAGTCAGAATGAATGAATTATTTTATTTTTTTTTCTGGGGATTTTTGTTTCCTAATCTCGCTGTCTCTTATAACCCCTTAAACCATGTGGAATATAGTATCTTCAGAGGCTACAAGGTTAAACTTGTAACAGAATTCATTAATAATCTGCTTCTGTTCCAGTGTGAGGGACAAACTTTGCTCTGAGCTGTGATGGTATAAATCAGGGTCATCTTCCTCTGAGTCAGTGAAAAAGCAGCATAGTAAAATTTGAGTGGGGGAGATAAGTATCAAGCCCAAGGTATTTTACCTGACAAATAGTATATTATTTAATGTGCAGCTCTCCAGAGTCTCAAAAACTGCTCCACTCATTATTACATGGATCAGTTTCCTAAGTCTTCCTGCAGCTCTCTTTTATCATTTCAAGCCATGTTCCTAAATTCTCCCACCTCCTAGATTCTAAGCCCCTAACAGCTGTGTGTTATGTGCAGAATAGGAATAATTTTTTACAATATTGGCTGGCTGGCAACCAGACCTTTTCTGAACCCTTCTTCTTCCATGGGATCCTCCCTTTGCACTGCTGCGTTACACCCCGAATTCCTATCACAGGAACTTAGCAATATATAATCAGACACAAATATGTATTCTTTAAAATGGATGCAAAAACCTGAGACAAACTACTTGTGTCTCAAATGGAATCAGCTTAAACTTTTTGTATTTTCACTGTCATAAAGCAAATGTAATGTCACATAGGAATGACAAGAATACACAGAGGTCACAGTCTTACAGAACAAAGGCCCTAGTACTGTATTTTAGTGAGGGGACAGAATAAGTCTAAGTTAACTATTCATTTCTTGTCTCTAACACGCTATTTTAAGCTGTACAACTTTTAAAAGCTAAATCAGGAGAGGCAGTGGAGGATGTACAGTAAAGAACAAGGCAACTGTATGACAGGGAGATGGATTAGATAAACCTAATATACCTCTTCCAACTCTAACATCTATGATTATAGAAAATAGTGCATCTGAGCGCAGTTGGGGTTTATTGATTTCTCTCTCTGGTGACTTAAAATGGTAGAGAAAATTTTCCGTCAGCCCCAACAGTTCTCTTTTGTAGAGGGCTTGACATTTTGAAGGAATTTCTACATCTTCTTCTTCTATATCTCCTTTCCTACTACAAAAATGTAAACATCTGTGTATGTATGTGCCATGTTTTCCAAATCACTGCATTTTTTTGTTTGGTTTGGTCTGGTTTTAATATTTTTGTTTGATAAACAGAGCTCTGCAGCATTTGAATGACCAGGCTGGGAAGCGACAGATAGACTGGAATAAAATAAATATGTAGCTGGATTCACGATGGTTGGACAGAAGACAAAGTCACTGGCTAGGATCCATGTTCCAACAGATGTGGAGGAAGGTCAATGTGTCTTCTGCATTGACAAGAGACAAAATTTCACCAGAACAGCCTACATTGACCATTAGTATTAGGGCAGGAGCTTAGAACTAGAGGGTCAATTCATGGTTCAATCTGTGCACTTTTGAAAGGAATTAAAAAGGCTGAAGCACTCATTTGTACTCACCGAGGAGAAAACAGCTTATGCAGAAGCAACCCAAGCAGGTGGATGGGAGGACATACACAAAATAAGAAATAGGTGAAGTCTTAAGTCTGCTGGTCACAACGCAAAGGGCAAAACAGATGTGTGAGCTGATAAATATGTGGGGCCAAACAGACACTACACATAAAAATGATTCTAGTGAACCAGAAAGACATGGACCCATATTCAACTAATTAAACTATCACTTAGATGTCTACATATTTTCAGACATCCTGAATTAGACAGAATAGGTTGGAGGACTCATGCTTTAAGATTAACTATTTGGGAAACTTTCATTGAGGCAAAAAGTCTGGAGGAAGCTGTGTATATACTTTTTGTCTAAATTTAGATTAAATGAGTCACAGTGCCTGGTTTTATCTGCCCCATACTGAGGACTTCTGGAAAAAGTTTTGTAGCTCACATGGGTGTATAGTAATCAGCGTAGTACTGCATGCTCTCTGCTGAATGAGTGGAGGGAGAAGGGAGAGGTAAGGTGGGGTGAGGTGAGGAGTTCATTCACAGTAAAATGCAAAATCCCAGTAGAAAACTCATCAACACAGAAAAATATTTGGCATCTGCCTACATATGCAGGACAGATGCTATATATTTGTAGGGGAACACTTAAGTAATAATTAAGGTTTCTTCCTAAAGAATGTACAGTTCCTCCTGCCAAAATTGACTGCGAAAACACTAAAGGAGCTGCAGGTAGTTGCACAAATACCTGAAAATGTTTCTACTTCTTTGCTCGCGTGCTGTTTTGGAGCACTATCAAACTATCTGCAAGCAGGATGGCAGTCCTAAGACTGGAATTCAGCTTTAAAATAACTGGATATTCAGGAAGTCTAATATTCTGATGGGAATGATTCACCTGCCTTCAGCCAGAAATCCAAACCTTTATACTGCAAAAGATCACTAGCACAGGAAACAAATGGAAAATATCAGTGAAATAAATATTTCTCTCTAGTTAGTATATGGAATCCAAGGGCTGTGACAGTGACAAGTATGTTGATGTGAGGACCAAGACATGGATAATGCTGTGGATGTACTTTCCTTGGTTCAATTCATTAGTTATTTCCCCGAGAAGAAATCAGTCTTTCTCTGAATTGACCCATATGATCAGTCACCAGGTTTAGGCTACAGACATCTTTCAGCTGTATTATCTTAATCACTACAGCATTTTATTCTGGCACAGTGATTTTTAAAATTGTATTTATTTTTCCTCTTGTGAAGTCTTGCAACACAATGGTATCAGAAGGTGAAATATTTTTTTTTGTTTCTGTCCTCTATTGCAATAATTCTTTGGATTTTGAGTAACCTGGTCTAGCGGGAGGTGTCCCTGCCCGTGGCAGGGGGGTTGGAACCAAATGATCTTCAAGGTCCCTTCCAACTCTTACCATTCTATGATTCTATGATTTATTTTATCAGCAGACAGGAGCATTGACATTCATCGGTTTTGCTTTGTCATTTTCCAATCTTTGCTGCAGTTACAGCTAAACTTTGACTGCCTAATATGTTAATACCTGAATCAAGAGTACTTCACTGACTCCAGTTCCACAGAAAAGCTCTGTCTGTCAAGGAGCTGGTATGACGCTTTTTACTCAAATCCAAATTTGCCTTTTCCCCGAGTAGATTGTTGCAAGCGTTGGGTGAATTCTAAAATAGGGCAGTACAGAGTTCCCTTTGCCAGGCTGCAATCCATGTGCATGTCCACAAGCCTCATCTCTGTTTGCACTCTGAGCAGTGCCAGGGTTATTCTCAGGCCCCAAGGCCAGCTGGCATGCAACAGCCATTCTCCAAGCTATTAAACTTCTCAGTCTCCAAGGTAGGATGGCCACTTTTACAAACTTCTGGTTGGGAGCAGTTCCTTGCCCATACGAATGTCCAGCCATGCCCAGGGGCTGTCTGGGAGTGTGTTCATTGAGGGGAGGCAAAGCCAGGCCAGGATCAGCCTTACAATTTGTTAGTAAACAGACTGAAATTGTGGGGTCTCAACCAATGTCCTTGGTACTGTCCAACTTATGAAAATAGATGTAGCCTTGAACTGGGTACAGGCATAGGCTTGGGTGCCTGCGTGCAATCTACTGTCATCTTCCAGTACTTAAAGGGGGCCTACAGGAAAGACGGGGACAAACATTTTAGCAGGGCCTGTTGTGACAGGACAAGGGGTAATAGCTTTAAACTACAAGGGGGGAGATTTAGACTAGATAGAAGGAAGACATTTCTTAACAATGTGGGTGGTGGGAGGTGAAACGTCTGTCCCAGGTTGCCGAGAGACATGGTAGATGCCCCGTCCCTGGAACCATTCAAGGTCAGGTTGGATGGGGCTCTGAGCAACCTGATCTAGTTGAAGATGTCCCTGCTCATGGCAGGGGCATTGGACTAGATGACGTTTAAAGGTCCCTTCCAACCCAAACTATTCTATGATTCTGTGTTTGACGTTCTAAGAGTGTCTTGATGTCCTAGATCGATACAAAGAGAAGCCAATCCTACATGTAGTAAGGCATGGTGGGATAGATAGGATGTTGAAGGTCAGTCTGACCTGTAGTCTGTACATGCTCTTCACTGGAAGTCTTCTGCAAGCACCCCCAACTCTTTGGAGAGGTGCATTTGCAACGGGAGAGAGCTCGGTCACCGGGTGCAGAAATGCAACTGAGCTCATCAGGCAAGACAGCTCTGCTGGTTTGTGAAAGACAAGGGCAGCTAACTCCTGCTGAGCTTGTGACCAGCTTGGCAACATGCTTTCTCCAGTGCTGGAAGAGTAGAGTGAACTATGTAGTAGAGTGAACTATGTAGTGTACTACTCAGTAGTAATGTTTTTCTGCTGAAATTTGGGTAAAATTCCAAGCTAATTGGATCGGCCTCTTAAAATCACTAATAAGGGAAACACAGTGCCTAGTCTCTTATTGGGTTATTTATTAAACACAACAACTGTCATGCAGCAAGTCCCATTTTTATCATAAAAAAAGGAAGTGAGGACTCCCATTTTTTCTTTTCAGCAAACTTTTTCAATGCCAGCTTTGTAAACTTCATTCAGAGCCAAAGAACAGTTTAAAAATCTAGTAATGGTAAAGAAAGAGTTTTCACAGATAAATTCCTTGCAAGTACAGTGCTGTTGTTGTGCTACATTTTCTTTTGAAATGCCAGCAAGAAACAATTAAGGAGCAGCACTTGTAATGTATAATTGATGGTTTGCAGGTATCTAGAAACTTAGAGCAATTAGGCCCAGGGTGCAACATTACTTATTCATCACCATCTGGAACTTATAACTTTATAAGCCCTGCTATAGTTTATGTTTGCCTGGCAGAAATGGCAAGTTTAGCGTTTAAGTGCTGCATTATGCTGCAGAAGGTAAATATTTAATAGTGTCCCGACATAATGCAGCTGAGTGGGATAAGATGAACATATTGTGTGGTCGGAGCACAGCAGCACATAGATATTGCAAAATATAAGGAACAGAATGCCCTTCTGAGAGCAAGAGGACAGAGAATACTTCCAAATAAATCTGCAGCATTTCTATTGCATCAGTAGAAAGCTGTGGCACTGATCCTTTGGTCACATCGTGCATTATCTAGTAACAACTGCGATTCAACTTTAGATAAGATTCAGGTGAGTGAAAGAACTGTTTCTATGAAAATCTGAGAATCTCCCACTTACTTCTTTGATGTTAAAGTAGAGGTAGACTAAAGATGGATAGGGAATTTTGGAGAAAATGTTTTCTTCTTTAAAAAAATTTAATTTCATCAAGCATCAAACCTCTTCTAGTTACTGTTTTCATAAATTTTCCACTGGAAAAAGACCAAAAAAAAATTAAGCCAAATGAAAACTAAATGAAATTAAATTAAACAACACGAAAACGAAACCAAACAAAACCCCAAGCAAAAACACAAACAAAACCAAAATCAAGCCACAAATCTAGAAAAGTTAGTTTTTTAAGTCTTCAATATTTTCTATTTCCCAGAGTGATAAATCCTGATTATTTATAATTTATGCCAAGGAATGGTATGCAGAGAGGCTCTTTCTTACACTTATTGCTGTAACAACCAACTCTATTTCCCCTGTTGGAGGACTGGAAGCAGAAAAGAGTAGAGGGGTTACACCTGTGGGGAGGAGCAGACAGGACAGGTGACCCAAAACTGACCACCAGGGTGTTCCATCCCATCTGCCTCATGCTCAGTATAAAGCTGAGGGATCAAAGGGTCAGACCTCTTTCTTCAATGGCTGGTGTCTGTGGAGGACTCTGTCTGGTCATCTGCCTTTAATCCCGACCCATGCATTCCTGAATCCAGATCCAGAAAACAGTTTCCATCTGTCACTGAGTCCAGTCTGGGACTTTTCCAGTGCCTGCCAGTGACGTGATCGTCATCTTGGGAGCGCAATACTAGTTTTGTATATTGTACATATTTAATTATTTCTTTTTTATTATTTTATTATTAATATTTCATTACAGTTGTTTAATTCCTTCTAAACTCATAAGTCTCTCTCTCTCTCCTTCCTCTACTTGGAGACAGCTGGAGGAAAGCATCTGTCATTTGTTTCAGTAGCCAGTCCAGCCCAAAACACGAAATCCCCCCACTTAAAACCAAAGACCAAAACTGGATAAAATGTTCTATATGGATCTATTCCAATGTTTTCAAGACCCTGAGCTCAAAGTCACATTCAAAAGATTGGCTTGATTCGTGACTGGAAACTTTCTTACAACACTGAAATTCTTATGGTTCTGGAAGACAAGTTTCTACTCTGCTCAGATCTGGCAACCCACGCTGATTCAGCTGAGATGACTGGCAGTGGATTGATTTGCTCCACCTCCAACCTGTACACAGAGAGAAATCCTGCAGTCAACAAGCACCTTTTAAAGAAGGTTGTTAAGATTAATTGATTTTTCTGCACTGTTGCCTGTCTTACAGATCTAGACAAGTACAGTCAAACAGCTCTAAATATTTTGTATGTAGGTGGAAGGTGGTAATGTTATGTCTTAATGGCTGGTCTACATTCATTCAGAACCCAATGGTGCAAAACATCTGTAGTGGTAAGACCAGCTTTAATGCTTCACATCGAGCAGGTACATGTAGGCAATACCTTATCTGGGAACTCGAAGTTCTTTGGCATGCAGGTGCTTACAATAAGCTTCCTTGGCAGAAAAAGGACCCAGTGATGCAAAAAAATCCCACCCCTAAGTCTCTGTGGCTGACTGCAAGTGGGCAACCAGCTCTTATAGTCAACCTCTTGGAGACTCACACAGGAAAGCTGGGACATAGAATCATAGAATCACAGAATGTTAGGGGTTGGAAGGGACCTCTGGAGATCATATGGTCCAACCCCCCTGCCAGAGCAGCTCCACCTACAGTAGGTTGCACAGGATGGTGTCCAGGTGGGTTTGGAATGTCTCCAGAGTCAGAGACTCCACCACCTCTCTGGGCAGCCTCTTCCAGTGCTCTGCCACCCTCAAAGGAAAAAAGTTCCTCCTCATGTTCAGATGGAACTTCCTATATTCAAGTTTGTGCCCATCACCTCTTGTCCTATCACTGGGCACCACTGCAAAAAGACTGGTCCCATCCTCCTGGCGCCCTCCCTTTAAGTATTTATCAGCTTTGATGAGATGCCCCCTCAGTCTTCTCTTCTCTAGACTAAAAAGACCCAACTCCCTCAGCCTTTCCTCATAAGAAAGATGTTCCAGCCCCCTAATCATAGAAGTGTCATGAAAACTCTTTCCTTGTTCTCATAGAGACACAGATGCAATGAATGTCATGGTGCAGTAGTTTGTACTGACTCACAGAGGGATTCAGAAAGGTGCTGTGTTGTTCTGATCCTCATAGGCCAACAAGTGTAGTATTGACCATACTGGATTGGTATTGTCTCATATACAATATCGAATTGAATAAAACCATTGTTCACTTTCCTATATTAATTTGTTATTTTTGCTTAACTTGCAACTAGGTTAATACCACAGTACTTTCATTCATTCAAATAGTTCTGACTCTTGAGCCAGTCTACACAGGTTTAGAGTGCGATATTGCCAGTGTGAGTTTCAAAATGTTGTCTGGGTTTTTTTATAGCTCCAGTTCCTGGGATTCAGTGATGACAAAAATGTTTTAGTTTTCATGGTTACCTAGAGAAGCAAAAAATCTGACCTATAAAGGCTCAAAACCTGAAAGTGAATGAAAACAATACTTTGATTGTTACTGCTGTAGTCTTGTAATTTATCAGGGAGCCCAATTCATGATGTGCAACAATTTGAGGATAACAATAATTAAACATCTTATCAAATACTATTACAAAGCTAGCTGAAGCCCTAAGCAAATGAGAAACTTGTCTTTGCTTTCTCAGGTACTGTTGCACAAGAGATTAAAAGTATGCATTATTAGTATAACAACATAGATTGCTATTTTTTCCAAAGCGCCTTAAGCATAATTTATTAACTTCACTAAAACATTTAACAGCACTTTTTAAAACAATTTGCAGGCAAGGAGAATCAGTTTTATTTCAAATGTGATTTTCACCATGTAGAGAGTCACGTTCAGTGTATTATATTGGTACCTTATGTTTTCAAACATTTTGTGCGTGATGGCTGAGCACAGAGGCATACATCATGTGAAGCTAGAGAGTAGTAGTGTTTATCACAGCAGGCTCAGGGGTCGATTAAGGTTTCTCCAACCCTGAAACTAGGTAGCAGCTGCCAAGGTCTCTATTATCCTTTATAATCCTATTTTATTTCTTTTATTTGTTTTGTTTTGGGGGTTTTTTTGGTTAAAGTCTGTGGCCATAGTGTTTGTGCAGGAGACTTCACTATCATGAATCAGATGCAGTGCTGTAGTGATATCCAAGCTGAGTCTGATGAGAATCTGAAGCAGTCTGATATGGACTGACATCAACGCCACCCCAGAAAAAAACCCTCTGTGGAGCAGGAAAAGCACAACACATCACTGCTCAAACACAGTGGCTCTCTCTCAATTTTCAGGGGAGCCAGAGGCATCTGCTTTGGAGGTAACCATCCTTCAGGGAAGAGAAAATAGAGCTTTTCTTCCAGTGGTCCAGTTTGGAAAAGGCAGGGTCATGAAGCACAGGAGAGTCCCATGTCCCTAGTCCCCAGCACTATGTCACAGCCATGCAGCATAGGGCACTGTAGCTGTGCCTGAATCCAATGGGATAAGTGCTCTTCATAGGAAGACCTACACTTCCCAGGGCTACAGAAATCGAAGGATAAGCATGAACAACTAAATCGTGACAGAGGATTCATCCTGCTCCTGCCCTCACTCAGGGTTCCTACGTGGTCAGGTGCATCTCAGGGAAGATGCATATTTCTGGTGACTTCCCACAGCTCTTGAAAATCTGCAGGGAAAATCTCCCTGAGAACCATATAACACATTGCTGACCAGCCCAGACATAGCAGAGATGAGCAAGCAGCTCTTTATTGCTGTTTTCCCACATGGCTGCATGCCAGCTGGGACGGATCAAAGCATTTGACACTGGGAACTGCAGCATGGGAAGTTGACTGTAACAGAAAGAAACTATAAGGCAATTGCAGCTGCCTAGGAATGCTGCAACAGAACTTGATTTAGAATTTGATTCAAGAAAGGCCAAAATTATGGTAACCAACAGCTTTTAGTATAGTCTTAGAGTATGCAGGATGGACACTCTCATATCCCAGAATAGCCCTTGCCATAGACAGTGGGAAGAAAAAAAAAAAAAGAAAAAGTAATGTGTAACATTCTTCCAAGCTTGCGTTATTTATGTAGAAGAGCTTGAATGGAAACATTCAAACTAAAGGAGTTTTGTCCGTGGTGATTATTTATCTATGATTATTGTTATTATCTATGATTATTATCTGTATCACAGACAAACGTAGGAACAATTTCCAGCCTGTTCATGAACTAAACTTCTACAGCAGGAATGAAAATCAGGCAAAGTGCTGCCTGCTTACACCAGAGATTTGCACTCCCTCTGAACAGCAGCCAGAGCTTCCGACCAAAATAATGAAAGAGCTCCTCCCTTTGGAGGGGGAAGCATCCAGAGTCAGGTTTGAGATCTTTCCTCTCACCGCTTCTCCGCTGCAGTGGTTGCACCGTCCGTCAGTTACCCCGTTGCTGTACTGTCATTTCCCTTACTATGGGCCATAGCAAATGTAGGGAGAGTACAGTGCTGACTGAGAAAAGGCAAGCAAAAGTACTCCAAAGAAACTTAGCAGGGACATTTTTTTTTTTTTTTTTTTGCAAATAATGACATTTACTGTCAAGAGATGCTGAGGTCATCAGCTGCCCATCTCCTCCATTGGGTGTCCTCTGGCTATTTTTGATTATCTTCCCTTTCATCAGGATCTAGAGATCTGTGCTGTCCTCTAAAGTTTAGCTATTGCATCACTTTTCCTTGTGCAGCATTTATTACACAACATTTTTTTTTCCCAACCTAGATTTATTTGTGAAGGTCACAGAGGTCTAGCTGTGATAAGAGCCCACAAGCCTTCACTTTCCTTCTGAATTGTTCTTGTTAATTCAGTGCTGATTGAAGACTGATACAGTCCTGGAGATCAAAGTCTCCTATCCCCCATGACAGCTCAAGCTTCTCCTCAAAGCACTTTTGGCTTGACCTAGAGGTAGCACAGGTTCCAACTCCATTAAGTCCTTCACCCTTTTCAGATGAATCTCATTGCTGTAAGTTTTGGTAATGGTTTTGTGCTGTGAACATCTGTTCTACTGAAATTAAACTGTCATCTAACTCCTTCTGGCCACTTGGCTGAACTCAAATCGCAACTGAGAGTGCTCTAGAAGCCAGTTCTATTATTTTTCATAATCCCTTTGAGTCTTCAGGCACACTCACTGCCAAATTTACCACCTACAAGAAAAGTGGTATTGCCTTTCAGTTCATCTGCGTGCAAGTAATATCACTTGTTTAAAGCTACTTGGGGCCTGGAATACTTCAAAAGACTTCAAAATCCATATATGGGGATTTAGATGAATAATACCTTTGAAACAGAAAGAGCAGGCCTCAGATAAATCGCTTTTTCTCAGGTACTAATCAGTTAGTTCACAGTAATAGAGCAACAACACAGCCACAGCAAGTATTGTTGGGTCAGTCTGTGGTTTATCACAAGAATATCACTCCCCTTTGAGTACTTTTAATTACAGAAGGGGATTTTTTTATTAAAATGCATTTATTTTATGTGTGCACAGACATGCACAGAAATACACAATAAGACAATACCCGTCTGTTACAGATTAGGCGAACAAGGAAATCTGTTTGTGTGAATTTAAACCCTACTTCTATATTTGCAGAGGTGAGCACAAGTTATTTGTGCAATTTTCTTGTGCTTTCACTTTGAAACAGTAATGCTACTATTATTTAGACCCAAATCTAATATATATATATTTAGTCATGGAGAGAGATGTCATTTTACATTGTGAACTAAATTTCTTCCAGTCTTTTCCTGGTGCTCTAAGACCTATAAAGCACTCTTTTGTTCAGCTGGCTTTTGGGTATTGGAGGAAGTAAGTTTTCTTTGGTTTTACTGGAATCCAGGGACTGCAGGGATACTTGACAGTTGTGAAAAAAGGGTTAAGGGAAATAGCTCCCCACACTTTTCCACATGTGCAAGGAACCATCATCCTCACGTGGCTGAGGAGCATAGGCAGGGTTCGTGGGGTCTTCAGTACGCATGCATTCAATGGACGCCATCTTGGACAACACATGAACAGCACAAATGACTACAAGATGCTGAAGGCCAAATTTGAAGGCAGGAACAGAGCTTTCCAGGACCTTACTACTGACAAGGTAGAGCGAAGGGACCAGATGGATAGCACAAATGCTCCCTCGTGGATTTCCCTGTCTTTGATCCACTTGATCCACAAGTAATAGCGATATGATCATCTGATAAACACCTGATGATTAAGAATTTTAATAATTTACTTAGTTTTGAACTCTTTTCTCCCTCAAAGAATGTTGCTGAACATCCCTATGTCCAGAATGGACACTGTCCCCACATTTATAAAAACAAAGTCCCCGTCAGTCAGTTCTGATTCTTGAGATCTTACTTGTGGAAATGAAAAACAAAAACCTTATTTTATATTCTTACAGTCATAGCAAAAGTACCTCTTTTTCTCTTTTCATAGATTGCCATGAGCCTGCTTACTCGGCTGTGAAGGAAGGGACTTCAGTTGTCACTTTTGCTCTTAAATCTTAGAACTGAAGTAAGTAAGAAATCATTGGGCTGAGGCTGGGGCAGTGCAGGGGACACAGTACATAATAACTCTGCCAATCAGATGACCAAACTGGGGGGCAAAGCAGCCAGAAATAAAACCCAACGCACATTAATGCTTTTGTTTCCACTTTGCCTTTGTAAACACAAAGTTTTTCTCTTAACCATCTGTGGTTTTAGTTTCATCCCTGAAACACAGGTTTATAATGAAGGTTGTGAGGAGGTCCCAACAGAAGAAAATGCTGCAAGCACACGCTTAGTTATAAGAACGTGCTTGGGTCTGTCCCTGTTCAGCAGTGTTAGATGTCTGCTCATGTTCAGCTGGCTTGAGGCCTTATTAACAAATGTGCAGATTTATACTAAGGCTGTCTTTTTTAATGAAGGTGCGTACCCTTGGCTTTCACAATCCTATCCAATCGAGATTGACCGAGCTTTTGTGTGATGAGCGGTAAAAGGCTTTCTAGTCATTCCTTATCTGAATTAGCATTGCTCCGGGTTTGATTCGTATATGTGGTTTCATTACTGTTCCTTCCAAGTTCATGGATGGGTTTTCCTGACTTCTGTTTCTATGATTTCTTTGCTGAAAATGCAATATAGTTTCCTTTTTATTAAAAAAAAAAAAAAAAAAAAGGAAATTGGAAAGTGATTGTAGAGACATGGTTTCTGTTTAGGAGGAATATTAAGATATTTGCATTCGAAGCTGAAACATAAAAGTATGTCAGAACTGTCTAGTAACAGCACTTAGTTTCCTGCCCACACAGCATTTTCTTCTTTTACCTAGCTACAAGGGTACTACAGGGAAAAGTTCTATGCAAGGTCTAGAGCCTGTCATTGTGTTTTTCAGTCTATTTGCACTGGCAGCTAAGAGTGCTGAAAGGTAAATTTTATTTTTTATGGATAACTGGTGCCCAAGCTGCCTGGGACAGCATAGTGGAACCTGTCTATTAGAGCTATATTTGCATTCTTGTGTACACCTAAGTATGAGCGTTAGCAGCCTGATACCTCCATCATTGCAAACCCAACACTATTTCACACTTAGTAGGATTTGAATATTGAAATGAAGTAGCTTAAGTAAATAATTTGCTGTTGTGCTCTGCTCAGTGGCAGGTAGACATCCAGACACCCAGACATGCTGGTGACAGGTCTCCTGATCCTGCCATCAGCCCTTCCCGCCTTCACCTCGCAGTTTTCTCAGGCAATCAAAACTGTTCTTTCTCCAGGCCAAAGCCAATTTCCACCTCTCAAGAAAATATATGTGGCTCCTGTATCATGAGGCCATAGGTAGACAGAGACGCCTCACCAGACGGTATGAGCCTCAGTCCTGAATCTTAACCATACCAAACATTTCTAAATAATTACAGAGACAGTAATTCCAAAGACAAGCCTGAAGAAGCATAATGTTCTTTTCTGACTGCTTTTCCCAGCTACCTTTATTGAATATAGGCTGCTGTAACAGATGCAGGCATTCAGATTGACATTTAATTTATCCTCTGAATTAAAAAAGGATGATAGAGTTTAGTTCCAGTTAAGAAATGCCAGCACTCTGTCACTAAGCCTTACTTCTATCAAAGTCGCATTAGTATTCAGCTGTTTGCAATTAGCTGAGCTTCCCATGCAAGCTACCTCAATAAACAGTTTAATAGCAACGAAAAGAACATGTGGCAAGAAGGGCCTACCCTTCTTGGAAAAGAACAATTAATTATGGTAAAAAATTAAGCTGCAAACAGATTGCTTGAACATTATATTTTCCTTGATTTTAACTAATGATCTGTCAAATCTGATCAATGTGCCTCCAAGGCTGCAGTAGTCTTGGGCTAGAGCTGACACCACTTGGTCCATCTACCTGGAGGATTTCTGACTGATATGGCATCGGGCTATGCTTAATTAGAGATGTCATAGCTATACATACATAGTCTACTGAGCACTGAGGACATATATAAATAAAAGTCTCACAATACGGACATGCTGATCATACTGAACATAGCCAGAATAGAGTGGTGGGTAGAAGAAGGAGAAAGAAGCTGGTATGAAATTAAATTGTTTGTATTCTTATTTCACAACCTGTTTCTGGGTTGATATTTCAAGTCATTAAAAAGAAGCCCCCAAAAAGGGGGAAAAATGTAGTGTTCAGTTAACTGGTGTGTGTGCTCTTAATATGTGCATCCTGGTGGATCCCACCAGTGCTCACACATTTTTGTTGCCCTCTATCTTTTATTAACTTCTATGGAAACTTGTAATCAGAAACAGTATGCTTAGCTTTTTGATGAGGTTTCAAAAATCACGTATGCAGGCTGCTTAACGTGGCCTGATGGACGACAAGGGGTAGGTTATGGATTGTACTTGTTAATGGGTATCTTTTGCACAGCACTCCCTAATCCTACAAAGCATTCATTATATGCAATTACCTGCCCATGTTAAATGGCTTTGGATTTTCATTAAAAGCACCATGCTCCTCATCACTGGCAGAATAATACACGATCTGGGCTACTACAGAGAGTTGTTTGTTGCAATGGTAAAAAAATATTTAATATCTGAATTTAAAGCTTTGGAGCCAGATGCTGTCGGTGTATGTACTATGAAGAGGATAAATTTAATTTTCATCTGAGATTCCTAGTCAAAAGGCATATCAAAAAACCAGAAAATATAAGGAAGTTCATGTGAATTATGACATAATATAGCTTAGAAAACATGGTCTTATTGCTGTGAACTCCTGGGAGGCAAGAAGGACTTCAGACATTTTAATATTTTAATCAATAGGAAATTCTGCCTATTACAATTATGGTCATATATTCACAAAATAAACTGTCATTTGATTTCCTAAGGTTATTCTCCCAGGACAGTGAATGGTCTGTGTTAAACTCTCAAGCAATTAGGCTCCAAAAAAAGGATGAGACGCAGATTTATGTGCGAATTTGGGATCAAAATTTGGCCTAGTCACTGAAATGGACCATATCCACATTGAAGTAGATGACATTTTCACTGTGTTTCACACCTGTTTTTCAAACTACTCTCCTTAGAAATCTTATTTATTGGTCAGGAAATTCTGTTTGTCAGGAACAAGAAGCCCAGTGGTGGCTGACAAGACAGAAGAGAATGCGACACATGAATAATTATTCTTTGGTGCTACAAAGAGCTGTAAAAGAGTTCATGGAGGGAAATGAAATAAGGAAATCCAAGGAAAAAACCCCATGGTCAAGGGAGAATTTATATTAAAGCTATTGTTCTCTCCATGCATATTAAATAGGCACAATGAAGACAGATTTCTCATAGCAGGGTTCTGGTACTAGAATATTACCACATAATATGTCCAAATGAAAGCATGTAACTCAGAGCTGTAGTCTTAGAACAAAGTTTCTCTTGGCCTATTTTTCCTCCTCCCCCAAGAACACTTTATTTTTCATACCACCAGTCTGGAAGACACAGAAGAGGTCAGGTTTCCAGAAAAACTCTTCTCTCATTGCAAGTATCCTTAATAAACTGAAAATAATGACATTTGTGGCAGTACAAATGCACCAAGAATAGAGCACATATTAATTAAGGCAGGTTCACAGAGCGGCAGTTTTTGCTGAAGCTGGCTATTTTTCTATGCTTTTATCCCTTATAACTGCCTGTTTTCCCAAGAGACATCTTATCAGACAAACATTGTTCTGGCATCCCAGAACATGACAGACTGTCATTAGATAAAGGAGAAGGTTAATAAAATAGAAATCCAGGTTACAAGCAATGTTTTAGCCAGCGGCATCCCATGGGTTGCAGCGAAGTAAACAGCAGACTAGTCAAATGCAGCAAATTAGAGTCAGCAGAAGAGTGCCAAATATCCAGCTCGTATTCTATAATTTGCACATGCCAGCAAAATCTCAAATAATTCTTTTCATTGAGATATTTGGACTGAGATTCCTTTGGTCTGCAGATTCCCATTTCAATATCCTGACAGTCAGGGGAGCACAGTGCATCAGGAAAGGGTCCCTCAAAATTTATTATGTGAGGATAACATATGCAGGGAGGGCTTTTTTCCCCCTTTCGCCCCTTTCTCTTACTTCTTTTCTTAAAGCGTTTCTGGAAATGCCTCATAGAGCCTGTAGGTGTCTACTGGAATCAGACAGCATGGGCCTTGGGCAGAGCACGATTACTCCTCTGTACATCTCTGAACAATTTTCTGTTTTATTTGTTTGCAGGGTGATGCTGGCAGCTACAAATATTTCTGCAAAGGAAGTGTCTTTTTCTGCTAGACACTGTTGAGACATACAGAAGTGACCATTGCCCCCAGGCAATTCAGGTAGGATGGACATTAAACAGTCAAATGAATCAATATCATGAGGAAAGACACAGCTTAATTAGTGGTTTGGAAGATAAGTTTTGGGGTTTTTTGTCTTCTTCAGAGATGTCAGAGGAAGATTAGGACAGGGGAAGAGAAATAATTCCAGCTGTCATCTGTGTAACCTGAGCAACGCACTATGTTTTCTGGTCTTTGTAGCAATATCAAGCCTTCAAAATAGATTTGAAGAAGAAAGTAGTGATTGCTCACATTTTATAACACCATTTGCTCCTGTTTTGAGAAAGGAAGAGAGAAATTAATGTCACGAGCACTGGCAATGAATTAGGGCCAAGCTGAAGAATCCTAAGGAGAAAACATGGTAAGTTTAGTGCAGCGGTGGGGAAAGATCTTTAAAGGGATCATAAACGTGTTTAGTGTCAATGGTGATTTACACTAACTGAGGATTTGGCCTTACATCTCCATCCTGGCAGATTTGCCTTAACTCTTTCAGAGATTTCCCGACTCCCCTTGGTTTGCTTGTGTGACTTTAATTTGCAGTCCTTATTGCCCATTAACCATGGCAGCTGCCTTGTGCTACTCTTAATAGACCCCTTTAGTACTATTCACAAAACCTCTCCTCCCTTCTGACGTATGAGGCAACATCCTTTACCACATTCAGCTGGAAGGCTGACTTCTCCATGCTCATAAGAGCCTGTTGCATCTATGGATGGGATTTCAAAAGAGCTAATACAGCTTGACTTTATTCCCTTCCAACTCCCTGGCAAAACTTGCACTGAGTCTTCTAAAAGCAGACTTAGGTTCACGTAGGGCTTTCCTGAAATGTCTGCTTTACTTCTGAGGTGCACAGGGCAGAAGAAAAGAGCGAAAAGCAGCTGAAGGAGATGCTGGAGAGAACTAGTCTACATGCAAGGCGTATCTTTATTTCTTAAAATACGGAGGATAAGTTCAATTCTAGTGTATGACTGGTAACAGAAGACAGGAGGTGAACGGCTACAAGAGGAGAAACTGAAATGACAAGAAGGCAAAAACATTTTCAAAAATTGTAGTTGTCCGTCAGGACATTTTCCAGTCTCCCCAGGATGGCACAGCAAAAAAAAAAAAAAAAAAAAAAAAAAAAAAAAATCGTTCTGCTGTCACTGTCATCTAGTTTTCATATAAATGTCCCATACAGAAAAACATGCAACACTTCTCTCCCAGAAGACTGACTTGCTGAAATCAGTAGTCTGTATGCATACTTGAACCCACGCTTTCTCAAATTTTCCACCTGCATTCATAGTCATAACTTAGTTAAACCTGGAGCACTCAGTGTCTAAACTTTTCAAATGCATGGACTTCCCTCTCTTACCTTGTACTGTAGCTAATGAATTATTTTAACTCCTGCCTTGCCAGTTTTCCATCATTGCTTACAATTTGTCACACCCTTGAGGCTGCTCTGCACCTCACTTCTAAACTGACTACAGGCTCTGGAAATTTATTAGCCCATGTTGTCTACTGGTACCATCCTGGTATTGCCTCGCTGCTTGGATGAGTCAAAGCAGGAGGAAGGTGAGTGTGAAAGGTCTCCAGGAAGGTGGCTGTGACTCCTGTATCAGTATCGTATCTAAACAGGGGGAAGTACTGTGTGCTGCAGTACAGTTATGTGGAGACAAGAGTTAACATTGCTCTTCGGCTGACTGCTATACCAAAGAAACCAGAATTCAAACAGAAAAAATACCGAAAACACAGTAGACCAAACACTCCCTCCAAGTCTACCTTTTATAAAACTATCAAGTTTCTCTGTGAGCTAAAGGTTTAATGGCAATCTATTCAGCAGAGTGTTTAGGCATGTATTAGCCTTCTGGGTATTCTTATGGCTCTTGATAAGGCCCCTTTATCTCTAAGCAGGAATTAAGTAAAGATTAAAGTGTTTCTCTTAATCAGAACCTCAACATATTCTGGAAGGTCGGTGTAAAGACTTTGTTGTCTTGTCATAGCTTACCTGATTCCCCCCATCATTTCTAAGCACTGCTTCTTTTCAGAAGAAAGAAAAAAATATCTCTGTATTTTGCTACTACAAAATCACTTTTATTGGGTATGCTGGTAGAAACTGGATATAAACAACTATATGTATATATATACTTTCACAAAGGCAGTGACGATCTGTCTATATGGAATTTTCTGCTCTCAGTGGAAGTGCTAATTGACATTTCCTTGTTGCTGCTGCATTATCAGCAGTCTGCAAGAAGAGAAAAAGTACCGCCACGCAGATTTGCTGCAGAGAGCAGCAGGCTGCAGGATGAGGATGCTGCCCAATAATTTTCACTTTATTTGCCTTTTATTACTGATTGTGTATTAGACATGGAATAGCTCCTGGATGAGGTAAGCATTTCCACTGTGAAGGGCTCAGTTAAAGCCCAGTGCTTTTATTTGAGACTTACAGTACTGGCCTGTGACATATTTGCCCAGAGAAGTGGTGGAGTCTCCGACTCGAGACATTCCAAACCCGCCTGGATGCCATCCTGTGCAACCTGCTGTAGGTGGACCTGCTCTGGCAGGGGAGTTGGACTAGATGACCTCCAGAGGTCCCTTCCAAGCCTTAAAATTCTGTGATTCTGTGGTATAGGCAGATGAACTGGGTACTAGGTGGGGAACCTGTAGTTCAGCAACTACTCCACGGTCACTGGCCTTACGGGAACTATTACTCTACAATAATCCAGAATATACGTAAAGTAGCTTAGTATGCATGCATACTCCTATTTTGAAGTAAAAGAAGGCATATAGACAGCTACAATAGCTATCACAATGGAAGTTCGTACCACAGCTTACATTTTCTTTTGCCCACATCTCAGGTTTAATACTTTAATTGAACCAGCTCTTTCTTAAACAAAAACATTAAACAAAATTTGACTTACACACACCATAGAAGAAAAAAACCCTCCCATGTAGCTACTGAATGCTACAGATATAGGAGCATGCTCTGTCTGGGAGAAACATAAGCTTTTCTATTAGCTAATCTCAAAGGACTTAAGCAGTGATTTGATCACAGTCTCTAATACCTACAAACAGAGAATATTCCTTAAGGTTCTAGATGCTTCATTGCAATGGAGGAATGCTTAAAAGGATGCAACACACAAAACTGAAGCTAGACAAATAGAAATAATGGAACCTACATTAGGAGGAATAACCATTGTAATAACTTCAAAAGCACAGTGCACTCTTTGTGACTGAAAATCTTTCACAAATCAAAAGCTTTGCAAGACTAAACCACAGGCATTAATCTCAAATAAATAAATTACTTCATGCAGAAATGACAGCAAGATCAAGACATTCCGGGACATATATGGGAAGTCAGCCGGGTGCAATCGTGATGACTATTCTTGTCTTTCCCTCTCTGAGGTATGTTTTAGTGAAATCTCTTAGTGAACAAGGTTTAGAAATATTTTACATTCATAATAACTGCCTCTGCATGATTCCTCAATAATGACATCCACGTAGATTTCAAGCCCCTTGACTTAAGGAGATGCTTTGCTGAGCAGGTGTATTTGCCCAGTGTGAAACAGATGTCTTGTCCATTGAAGATGCTTTATGAATACAGTAATTTAAAACCATGAGGCTAGCTTTGTGATTTTGGGTGTTTTCTATCTCTCTTCCACCAGTAACTTCCCTTTACTTCCCCCCATATCTTTTTTTTCAGTTTACTGAAATGCTTTTAATCTTTTGAGAGTAATAGGACATATTTACTGGCATAGCACACGGTATTTCGATAGATGAAAGACTTTTAAAGTTCAGAAATGTCTTCTAACATTATTTTGGAGAAATCGGATCTTAAAAATGATTTGATGTAGAAAGACACAGAAAAACAAAATGTCCTTCTTGCATTCCTTGCTAAATTAGTTTGCATATTATCTGGAAGGCTGGAAGTTAAGAATTATTTACTCCAAGTTAGGTGTTGCTACAAAATGTGGAGTTGTGTACATATATTCAAACTAGCTCTATGCAAATTCACTTGTGAAGCAGTAAGGCCACATCAGCTAAGTAGGATGCTTTAGCACAGAGGAGAACTGAACAAAATGTGTTGTTTAATTCCTCTGATACCTAGTCTAGTCCACTGACAGTTTTTAAGACTGCTCAGAAAGCACATAATTTGAATGATATATTACCTAGCAAGTGTTGTACAACCTGTTCAGACTTAGATCATCCAGTTATGTTCCCCTGTTATAGCTGTCAGAAGTTCAATGACCAGCATATTGTGAAATTTGGGCTTTGTACAGATAGCCAACAAAACCTTGATGGAGACTACCTGTCATTGTATTCTCTTCTGGGGCAAAATGTACTATACTTTGTGTTCCCAAAAGAAGAAAATATGGCAATGCAAATTAATAAAAAGATGAATGAACGTGCTTTTCTTCTATTCAAACTGTTGCTCAGATCAACAAAATTTTGCAGACGATTTTCCATCAGGAAATGTCATTTGAATTAAACCTTATTTTTTTTTCTGTTTTGTGACTTAAGGAAAACAAATCTCAAGCATTTATAAGTATTTGTTCACAAAGATCCCGTAAAAATGAGAAATCTTTTGAAACAATGTTGTTAGGACAGAATAAAAGGGTACTTCAGATTAGGTGCTACTCAGTTCCAAGATTCTGTTTTATCTGTATGTGCAGCCTGCAGGCTTAAAATCCTTGCAGAAAATAATTCATAATGGAATAGCTTTCTATGTGAATCTTATCACGGGATACACTACTCCATATGCCTAAACTATTTTGGCAAGAACCCTTTTTAAAAGCCTCGGCATTGGCATGACACTGATAAAAATGACTGATTTACAAAATCATATTAACATTCATAATGAGGAAATGAGGAAAGTTCTTGATTAAAAAGATGTTTTTAATTAACGAGGGTCTAAATATTAGCTTAAAGCATGCTGATACATTTGTGAACATTATCAGAGTACTAATGTAGATAAAACTGACATTTAGGGTGGGAATCAACTTCAGAGACCTAGGACTTCACTCAGTTGCCTAAATAGAAACATCTCAAGTCATTTGAGATTTCCTGGAATTTCTTCTCTGGCAGAATGGCATTGTGTCCCCATATGGATGTCCTGAATACTTTAGGACATCTCAGGTGGCTCTATGTTTAGACAAATGAATTACTTTCCTAAATGCAGTGTTTTGTTTCAGCTGACGATGTACAGGTATGTAGTACTATTACCTGACATTCCACAAGGTGTTCCACTTCCACTTCTAGCTGATGCTCCAAAAGGATATGATTTTCCTAGAAACACTATGGCATACCATACACCCCTGTGCAGGTGCCTCACGTACCGTAGGTGACAGATGCCTTCACATGGTCATCTATTTCTAAGTATCTTCAGTGTAGGGATACACCTCCAAGCCAGATGTTTCAATTGCCCAAGCAACCACTTAACTGCTCTTCTTGGTCATAAACACCAGGATACAGGAGCGGTGACCTAATTAAAGTTCCTACACCAGGATATATGGCCTGAGAGGATAAGATAATATAAACCTTTGTCCAACATTTGTTGCACACAAGCAATCACAACGGTATCATCTAACGATTAACCAACAGTTAATACAAATGCAAATATCACAGGATCACAGAAAGTTAAGGGTTGTAAGGGACCTCTAGAGGTCATCTGGTCCAACCTCCCTGCCAGACCAGGTTTGCCTAAAGCAGGTTGCACAGGATGGCGTCCACGTGGGTTTGGAATATCTCCAGAGTGGGAGACTCCACCACCTCTCTGGGCAGCCTCTTCCAGTGCTCTGCCACCCTCAAAGGAAAGAAGTTCCTCCTCATGTTCAGATGGAACTTCCTATATTCAAGTTTGTGCCTATTACCTCTTGTCCTATCACTGGGCACCACTGAAAAAAGACTGGCCCCCTCCTCCTGGCACCCTCCCTTTACGTATTTATAAGCATTGATGAGATCCCCCCTCAGCCTTCTCTCCTCTAGACTAAAAAGACCCAACTCCCTCAGCCTTTCCTCATGAGAAAGATGCTCCAGCCCCCTAATCATCTTTGTGACCCTTTGCTGCACCCTCTCCAGCAGTCCCCTGTCCTTCTTAAACTGGGGAGTCCAGAACTGGACACAGTGCTTGTGGTCTCAGCAGGGCAGAGTAGAGGGGGAGGATGACCTCCCTCAACTGCTTGCCACACTCTTCTTGATGCACCCCAGGATGTCGTTGGCCTTCTTGGCCACAAGGGCACATTGCTGGCTCATGGGCATCAGGACTCCCAGGTCCCTCTCTGCAGAGCTGCTTTCCAGCAGGTCAGCCCCCAACCTGTACTGCTGCATGGGGTTATTCCTCCCCAGGTGCAGGATCCTACACTTGCTTTTGTTGAATTTCATTACGTTTTTCCCTGCCCAACTCTCCAGCCTGTCTAGGTCACGCTGAAAGGCAACACAGCCTTGCAGCTTAAAAGGAGTAAGTAGGTGGACTGTTACAGCAAATGTATAAAACTGGACCCAGGCAAATGTAAAGGTGGGGAGGAAATCAGTATCATCAAGCTCTGCAGCTCCTCTGGACCATCTGGAGGGTCCAAGATACTGACATTGTGCTGCGACAGAGCAACGACCTTGGAAGTCTTTGTGCGATCAAAGAGTGATCAGGACACAGAGAAGGTGAAATAACACTTCTTTAAACTACCAGCTATGGTCAATACAGTTGATTATTTATTTTTATTGCCATTAGCTAGGCTCTGGGATCTCTAAAGTGTGTTTGGTTCGAGTACAAGCAAGTATCTTGTTTAAAATATAGTTAGTGCAACTTACACTGTTCTGAGACCATGTAGTCCTGTAAACATGTTTTTGCTACCTTAGGCCATAGGCTTTGTATTGACCTGCGAGTGCAACTCTGAAAATTATTCTGAACTTGTGTTTCCCTGAGCTGATTTTAGGTTGTTTTAGCAGTAACCGGGACTGTCTGATGGTCAGACAGCTAGTGTCTAACTTGGTTTAACTTGTCTATCTATAGCATACATTATAAAGATGTAAAAATCATGGAGGGAGGGTGAGAGTACTGTATAACTTTAATTAATAGCTTATGGCTGAAGATAGAAAAAACTTTAACTGGGAGCCAGTGAGGAAAGACTGAATATAGATACTGTGTTAGAAAATGTATAAAAATAACTCCCAACTGGATGCAAAACAGAAGACAAAGAAACCCTCATGATTAATAACATACTACACTTGGCAAGAAATCTGGGACACTGGCAACCAGTTGTGATCCCCTCCCTGCCATCCTTGAGACAGACTGGCACCGTCAGACTCAGGACCTGAGGGCACTGGAAAGGTGAGCACTGCTTCAGAAAAAAAGGATAGATATTTAAATAGTAGGAAGTTTATATATAACAATTTTGACTGTTAGTGACATTTTTTTCTGCAATAATTAGATCACTTGGAATGTAAATGTTAATATCATTTTAAGTGGACTAATGATAACTCTTTTACTAGATGGTTAAGGGTCTAAATTAGAATAATAATAAATTCCAGGCTTCACAAAAAAGACATTCTCCCTTTTACCATAACAAGATTTCAAACGTAACAAAAAGCTAAGGCAAAAAAAGGGTTTTGCCTTGCACGAAAAGAACGTTTGCTTTGAAGGTCCAAAAGGGATGAGAGGCAGAGTTACTGGGTACTTCTGAGTGAAGACAAAAGAAACAAACCTATTTCCAAAACTTTTGTTTTCTTTTGTATGGGAGTGATTTTCCAATTAAAAGGACTTTATCTGGTAAAATAATGTGGGGTCTACAGTGTGATAAGATACCAATGATTCTCAAAATTCTTGCAATATGTTAAGGACAAGGAACTTTAATAGGGAGAGTATCTCTTTTAGATTTGATTCTGACTAATAATGAGGGAAGATGGGAGATGGTTTGAGTGACCATAGCCATGCAATAATAGAACTAGTATTAAAAAAAAATTCGCAAAAGCAGCAACACAAATTTAGTGAACTTTGAAAAGAAGCCTTTCATACACACATTGAGCTGACAATGTGCACTCATAGCCCAGAAAGTCAACCACATCCTGGGCTGCATCAAAAGCAGCATGGCCAGCAGGTTGATGGAGGTGATTCTGCCCCTCTATTCTCCTCTCATGAGGCTCCACCTGGAGTACTGCATCCAGCTCTGGAGCCCTCAGCACAGGAAAGACATGGACCCGTTCGAGCAGATCCAGAGGAGGGCAATGAAGATGATCAGAGGGGTGGAGCACCTCTCCTGTCTGAGAGAGCTGGGGTTGTTCAGCCTGGAGAAGAGGTTCTGGGGAAACCTTATAGGGCCTTTCAACAATTAAAGGGGGCCTACAGGAAAGATGGGGACATTTTAGCAGAGCCTGTTGCAATAGGACAAGGGCAAATACCTTTAAACTAAAAGAGGGTAGATTTAGACTAGATAGAAGGAAGACATTTTTTGAAATAAGGGTGGTGAAACACTGGCCCAGGTTGCCCAGAGAGGTGATGCCCCCATCCCTGGTAACCTTCAAGGTCAGGTTGGATGGGGCTCTGAGGAACCTGATCTAGTTGAAGAGGTCCCTGCTCATTGCAGGGGGGTTGCACAAGATGAATTTTAATGGTCTCTTCCAACCCAAACTATCCTATGATTCTGTGATTCTATACCTACAGAGAGGAGGAATAATAGGGCAGGGCATCTTGGAACATTCAACAAAAACATTAAAAGCTTGCATGGAAGCTATCAGTCAAAAGATCATCAAAAGCACAACAGCAAACTATTTTAACGAATACTGTGATAGGAAGCAGCCTGAGACCAATGTGGAATTCAATTCAAAATTAAAAATGGCATTCAGTTGAAATGGGAGTCAATGGCCATTTGAGAACCCTAGTTTATCTGAGATGTCCCAAAGGGCTGGCAGACATGACACCATGCCAGTGGAAGCTGCATCAGCTGCAGGGCAAGGGAAATAGCCCAGGTGTCTCAGTGACACTAGAGGTATGTGTCCAGGCAATCAGGGTGTGCTGCAAACCACGTGAATGTGAATGCTTACATGTACGTGTCAATACCTGAGGGAGGTTATAAACCTCTATTGCAGTCAGTGGAGTTCTTAGGTTCAGTTCAGTTGCTCACATAAAGGCGCTTAGCAGTATTCAAGAGGACCAAGGTTTACCAGTGGCTGACAGAGGATGTACAGAAGACCTGTGTCCTTCTGAAGAGGCAGCTGGGGAACAGATGTAGTAACCATAGTGCCTAAAGAAGCAATAAATGTAGTCTAGATGACCATTCAGCTTTCCTTGAAGAAAATGTCTTGGGCAAAATTCACCTACTTAAACATAGATATCTCATGCCCTCTGAGATGACATGAAGTAGCCTACTTACCTTGACAGGCTGTTTCATTAGGGCATGAGTTGTCCAGAAGTCCTGTTCACATCTTTTTTTTAAAATTACTTTGATATTTTAGGGTAGCCAGGCATCTATGTCTAATTAACTGATCAAGCCCATGCAGACGTCTACATTCCAGGTTTGCTAATTTCAAACTGACGCAAGCCTAAGGGATTAGTTCAGTTGCCTAAATATTTTTTTGTTGTTGTTGTCTGAGTTACTCTATGGCACCCATATAACCTCCAAGTGTCAGTTACAAGACTTGAGGTCCTGTGTCATACCTGCTCACTCTGTGAATGTGTCCAAATGGTACCAAGCACCTCTGCTCTGATAACTGATGTGAAGTATAATAGATTTTATCAGGACATCCAGAAGAAACTGAAAAACAGACATAAAGCACATGGAAAGCCAAAGCAAGGAAAATTCACAGCACCTCCTGAGACTGCTCCAGTCCTGGATATTTTTATGCCCCTATGATAACTAACAATCTATTGCAACAGATACACAGCTTTAACTTTCATTGCATGTGGTTGAAACCATTTCCTTTTTCTAAAGTCTTGTGGCAAAATGCCAGCTTGGGCTGGATGAGAAAGGTGCTCCCACTGGCAATGATACAACTTTAAAAATTGGCAGTTTTTTTCCCTGGTAAGATTAGTGCCACATTACTCCTCATAGCATAGCAAGTTAATGAGCCAGGAGCTCCCAGGGGTGTATTGTTAGATGATATATACCCTTGGCATATCTTTAAAGATGCATATCTTTAGTCCAGCAGGACTGAGGTTTTGTAACATAGACTGGACACAGATACGGACTATACAGGCATATATTATTACCTACATCTGATGTTCATAAAATAAAATGTTTCCATTTAAGTACTGTTATCTTGTCACATAAAAGCTCTAATTTAGCACCCTCCACATATGCAATTCCTTGCACTTGAGATGTACTTTTTAATGCAGGTCCTTTCAGTACAGAGGTCTGTAGTTTACTGTGTTGTGTAAACACAGATTCTATTTCCGTAGACCAGTTTAGCAGATAGTTGTTTCCTTTCCTATTCCACAAAGCACTTAAGCATAAACTGAAGGTTCAATGAAATCAAACTAACATGTATTTAAGTGCTTGGTTGAGCTGCATCACATTTTAATTTTTCAGGCTCTGTTGATGATGCCTCATGGTACACTACCCTTTTGATCCATAACAAAGGCTCTTTTATATAGGACATTATACAAAAGTACGTACACACAAAAATGCTTAGGAAACATTATAGGAATAGAGTAAGCATGAATGGTGTGTTTGCTGAATATATTCCCAGGCTCAAATATTTCCTGAGAATTGTACGGTCTCTGCCTATTTAGTAACTTCAGTATAGTATTACCTTACTCAGTTTTCATTTGAGCCTGTGTAAAACTTGTAGCATTCACAACATCCATTGGCCAAACTTGCCATAGCTAATTTGTTTTGCTTTTGGTTTCGGTTTCAACCTGCCAGCCAGTTTTAGCAGGTGACCCTTAGCTCTTCCTATACTGGAGGAGGTAGTAAGCAACAGTCTCCTATTCACTCTGTCGTTGTCATTCATTACTTTGTATGTGCTGCAGGAGTAGCCTTTTCCAGGCTGAAAAGTCAAAGATAACTTACTCCTACATAATTTATTTGCCCTAGCAGGAAATTCAGGCCACACTAGGAATTATTCATTTCAGCCTTCTTTTTATGTTCCTGGCTTTATTATGTCCTTTCTGAGGTACTATGCACAAAATGTCTCTCTCTGTTTTAGGGCAACCAACTGAAGACAACATATAAATAAGACTATTGCTATTAATGGCTGGCATATAATCCTACTGAAGGATTGGTTTAGGTTTTCCTTTTAAAAATCTGGTAGCAGAAAAAGATTGCTGTAGCTTTTAAATTTGTACACAGTCAACATCGTACCAAGTGCTTGCCCATGCTAGTACATGAGGTATGTGACGTTCACCCACTGCTAGTAAACCATAGCCGACACATTATGCACGTAACAGTATCTGCATTTCAGCTGTTGATTTGAAAGACCTGACTATGCACATCCATTGAGCCAGTCATTCAAGCATTGACTCTGTTCCCAAGCATGATGCTGTCCGATTTGCTCTGGTTTATCAGAGACATTCCTGTGCATCTCACAGATATTACAGATATTACAAACATTGCAGGTTTTACAGAATGCAATGCACACTGGAGCATCTCAAAAGCACTGGATATTTATGCTCAGGCAACTAAGCCTTCAGCATTTGCCTCCCGAAAATGTAGCTGGGAAAGGGAACCACTATGCTATTCCACTCTGCTCTGTTTGTCTTTGGGGGTAGAGGATAATTCAGTCCTCATGATTTAGTTACTGCTGAGATTTGCAAAGACATTAAAGTTGGCTAAAAATGAGATTCAGTTTTGTTTTGTGAACAAATTTTTTTTTTCCCTTCTCTCCCTGTTTATTTTTCAGCACTGTACCAAAATAAAGCCAAAAAAAAATCAAAATTCCTCCTGGAAACACATTTTCAAGGTCATGAAAAAGATAAAAGTTGTGGATACTGTTCCATGCTAGATTTCCTCAGGATCACAATATTAATGAGGATTTATTAGGATATTGAATAGCTATCACACCAAGAAAGAAGAAACTGCATCCTAGGGGGGAAAAAATGACTGAAAAGGATGTAGGGTCATAAGTGAAAAGTGATTGAATCTGACCTCCTATTGTAGGCACAAGCAAAAAACAGTGAGTCTCTTTTGAATGTATTAATGAAATAAGAGCAGGAACGTGGTTTTCACCAGGGTCATGGCATTGGTGAGACTGGTACTGGAATATAATATAAAATACTAGTACAAAATGAAATTTAAAGTAACACTGAAATTCTGGACAACACACAGAAGAGCCACAATTTCTTTCCAGGCTGAAAAATAGTATTTTATGGTAAAAGTTGTTTCTCTGATGAATAAAAAAGACTGTGATTGCACCTGATTTGCATCCTCGGAGAGGATGATGCCATGGAGTTCAGATTTTCTGGTAGTCCAGACCCAGAGACCCATGACTTCCATGCAGTTTGTAAGCCAGGATTTTGTTTACACAGAAGTCAGAGTGTGGGTGGTGGGAAGGGATATGCCTTAGTCTCACTCTGATAAGGAGCTGGGATGGTGCCAGAGTGCCATATAGACAGAACTTAAGCATTGGCTTCATTGCAGAATACATATACCTCTGCTGGGAGGAAATACCAGATATGAAATGACTCTTTAATCTCACAGACAAATTCCAATTAGAAATGCACTCCACAGTTTTTACACTAGGCATGATTAATCACTGGAACAAACTACCAGTAGAATTGATGAATTCACCATTTCTCGATGCCATCGAGTCAAGACTGGATGCCCTCCTAGAATTATGTGATAGCCAAACACGTTATAGTCAAGTACAATACTTGTTATTGGGGTTAATATTGTAGGTAATAGAGTAAATTTTAATGTTTTTTCATACTGTGGAGGTCAAACATGGTCTTTTCTGGCTTAGAACTAAAGCTGATAAAGACTCTTATTATGGACAACACTGCTTTGGTCTACACGTGATCATCCCCCCCGTATTCTTATCTTGCTCTTTCCCTGCATTGTTTGCATGACACAGTTCCCATCTGAAATTCAAGCACCTGAAATCTGTTCAGGTTCCTTCATTTCCAAATAAATGAATTATTGAATCTAATAGGAGGTTAGTAGATTAGTAAGATAAGAGATCCTAAACATTTAATTGGATTTTGGTCCAAACACCTTCCAACAAGCATTAAACAAGCAGAAGTGGGATAAAATATCAATATTCACCAGTAAGACACTTTTACAGAGCCTTTGTTTTGTAGCAGCTAGTTCCTCATAAGTACAGACTGGAAAGAAGCTCCCGGCTCACCAAATCCAATTTCATGATATTTTCAAGAGGTAGTTGAGTAGCTTCTTTCATAAGCTGATCCAACTCCATTTTAAGGCAGCAAATTCCTTTGTCCTACCTCTAATTTCTCTTATTCCAAAATCTGATGACTATGCGCTCACCTTGTAATTTTCAGCCCTCAAAGTCTTTAAGTAACTGTTTACTCTTTACCCCCCTTCAGCCTACTTCGTACTTGTATTTCTGGAGTGTAGATGCCAATATATATAGGCCAAGTAAGCACATTACATCTAGACTTTATTTTCCTACACCTAACTCTTTTACTTGTTTCGTTTAAAGGCAGGTTCTCCATTCATAACATCTCTGTATTGGTCTTTATTCTTTCAGTTAGAATTGGTCTTACTTAATTGTGGATGACAATCATGCTCTAACTGAGGTCTCAGGAGGGCTGTAGGTGATAACAGTATCTCTCTACATCTCCTGAAAACAGACAAGCTTTGCATTAGACTTTTTCACAGCTGTATCACATTAGTGGCTTGCAGTTATCCAGTGACTATATGAGACACTCAGATCCTTTTACTTTTCTTTATTTGTGACTGATAAATTTCTACCTAAAGGTAGAAGTTCTTGTTATTGGTCCCTAAGGACACAAGCCTGTACTTTGTGTTACTAAATTTTATTCCGTTTTGGTAGTCCAGTTCCTGCAATCATACAGGTCTCTCCATAGTGTATCTGGCTTCCCCTTGGTATGGGCAATTCTGTATATCTTGTTTGTATTAACAAATGTCAGTTGTGAAGTTTTTTGTTATAAACTCATTAATATTCAGTGCTCTGTATTGTTGGTTCTGAATCCTCATTCAAGGGAATGAATGATGATCAGTGTTGATAAAAGTATTACCTGAAAGAATGCACATGCAATAATCCCTACTGTAATAGTAAGTATTGACTGATAGTGCTTGAACAATACACAAAGAAGGATTTCTGTAAGGTCCCTAAAAGAGATGAGAAATGAGAATAACTGGCCTCCATTCCTCTTCTAGTACTGACAGTAAATGTGTCCCATCACAGTGTGTTGTCTGTACGGTTAGAGCAGGACACGCAGAGGCTGGCCAGGCATTGGCGCATCCTCTAGCACAGGATGCTGGCACTCGTATCTCAATGAGAAAAAGTGAGCCTTTTGCAAAGAAACTGTCATCTCCCTGAGATGAATTGTCTGCAAAAGGATGTAATTTACTCACAAACATACACAGAGATTTGCAGATTACCATCAAGTTCCACCTGCAGGTAGCTCACCGTACTAATTAGACGTTTTCCTGGCAGGTTTAGAGGAGTCAAACATAGACAATAGAAACAATACTATTTTCAGATAACATTTCCTCTTATGATCTGGTAATGTATGTTGAACTTCTGTATTATTTCCTAATTAATTTGCATAATTATTAAAATAGTTAAATGTTGTAAACATAGGACAGTGCATTTACATGACAATATAGCTGTCTCTTTGCTGCGTAAAGCTATTGCTAATTAATTCATCATGGACAGTTAATATAAGGCATAAAAATACTCACTAAAAAGTACTCTCTCCACCATTTAGATGCACGCAAGTCTATACGGCCAGATGGGATCCACCCGAGGGTGCTGAGGTAGCTGGCGGAAGTGCTCACCAAACCATTTCCCATTATTTATCAGCAGTCCTGGCTCACCGGGGAGGTCCTAGTTGACTGGAGGTTAGCAAATGTGATGCCCATCCACAAGAAGGGCAGGAAGGAGGATCTGGGGAACTACAGGACTGTCAGTCTGACCTTGGAGCTGGGGAAGGTTATTGGAGAACATAATTTTCAGTGCCGTCCCACAGCAAATACAGGACAATCAGGTGATCAGGCCCAGTCAGCATGGCTTTATGAAAGGCAGGTCCTGCTTGACTAACCTGATGTCCTTCTATGACAAGATGACCCACTTTTTGGATGACTGGAAGGCTGTGGATGTTGTCTACCCAGACTTTAAGAAAGCTTTTGACACTGTTTCCCCCAGCATTCTCCTGGACAAACTGGCTACTCATGGCTTGGATGGGAGTACGCTTCGCTGGGTGAATATGAGTCAGCAGTGTGCCCAGGTGGCCAAGAAGGCCAACATCCTGGCTTGTATCAGGAACAGCGTAGCCAGCAGGACTACGGCAGTGATCATCCCCCTGTACTCAGCACTGGTGAGGCCTCACCTTGAATACTGTGTTCAGTTTTGGGCCCCTCACCCCAAGAAAGACATTGTGGTGCTGGAGCTTGTCCAGAGAAGGGCAACGAAGCTGGTGAGGGGTCTGGAGCACAAGTCTTGTGAGGAGCAGCTGAGGGAACTCGGGTTGTTCAGCCTGGAGAAAGTGAGGCTGAGGGGAGACCTTCTCACTTTCTACAGCTACCTGAAAGGATGTTGTAGCCAAGTGGGGGTCAGTCTCTTCTCCCAAGTAACAAGCAATAAGACGAGAGGAAACAGCCTCAAGTTGTGCCAGGGGTGGTTTAGATTGGATATTAGGAAAATTTTCTTCACCAAAAGGGTTGTCAAGCACTGGAACAGGCTGCCCAGGGAAGTGGTTAAGTCACCATCCCTGGAGGTATTTAAAAGATAAGTAGATGTGGTGCTGAGGGACATGGTTTAGTGGTAGACTTGGCAGTGCTAGGGTAATAGTTGGACTTGATGATCTTAAAGGTCTCTTCCAACCAAAACAATTCTATGATTCTATGGTTCTGTGAAAACAGTGAGTATAATCACCATTTTAACACAACGAGAATGCCCTTACAATGTCTACCTGCAGCTAAATGCTGCCTACATTGTATATCAGAGCATGCAGATAATGCATTTCCCAGTTTCTTTGGAGACTATAGTACTTAAATATGAAGACTCGTTACTGGTTTCATTAAAAGCACTGAAATATTTGATTTCAATGACTTGATCTTTGTCACAAGGTAAATTATTAATGGTCATTTGGCATCTAATTATTTCCAAATGTTTTCATTGCTATATATTAGATTAGGGGAGACTAGAAAGGATAGAGTACAATTCAAAACTGACTGCCAACTTTTAAATGAGATTGTTTCTCCTGAGACTACGGTGATTGGAACTTGCATTACTAGCTTGTTGAAGCACATATATTTCTTCTGACGTATGTCACAGTTAGATCTTTTTATTGATGTTAAAATGCTTTTCAATTTTAAAGTATCACCACAGAAGAATCCTGTCTAGAAATTGTTTATATTGTAATTATGCCTTTTGCGACACTCCAAATACATATACTGTTGCATTTAATGGGTTTAATGCCAGCTGGTAATAATCTGTGGGGTTTGTTCCATTGTTATTTGTTTTGCAAAAATAGAACTGTATTATATGTGGTTTTCTTTCCATTTACAAAACATTTCATTATTTAGGAGAATAATGAATAATAATCTCTTTGAATATTTCTGTTGCTATACCAAACTGTACTGTTATGGTAATGCTTGCTTGTTGTCCTCCATAGAATAAAACTGCAAGTATTTGACCTTGACTTACAGATTTGGGTGGAATAAATACAAACTACTGCCTGATGAAGTAAAAGCTGTATTGTGTCTAAAAAGGCAGAAGTCCAAATCTTCAGAGGCTTTAAAATACCTCATTAACATTTTGAATTTTGTTTTCAAGAAAAAAACCAAACAACCCAAATAGCTCTGTGTGTAGTACCATCCTTATTTGTGTTGATATTACCCCTAAAGAATTAGAAGTCAGAAAGATCAAGAGAGGACCTTAGGTTCTAAGAAGAGCTTCACCTTGATAAGAACTTCATCCAGTATTTTTGCGTGAAACCTAAGATTGGCGTTTGAACATACTCATTTTTCAGTACATCTAGATAATCTTCATTTCAGTCTGAAGTGATCTGGCAGTCCCTGTGGGCAATGGACCTGGGTGCAAGCCAGCTCAAACAGCAAGTCTTAGGAGTGCGTGAGCACAGTGCTGCATCGTCCTTCATTGCCAATCAGTAGAGATTATTAGTCCTAAATTAATACTGCAGTAAAAATGTTTGTTCAGTGTCTGGTTTGAAGTTGGTTTATACAAGACTGTCTTGGAGCAAAACAGTGAGCTCCTAACTGCCTGGAAAATCTTGTGGGTTTGTGTCTTTAGAAGATAACATTGATTCATATAGGTTGGCTTAAAAATGAAATACAAATCAACATGACTAAAAGTTTTAGATTCATTTTACCTAAGCCCAGATGTTTATTCTGTACTTATATGCCTTTGAAGTATTGTTACAGACTCTTGACGTAGACAGTGGTAACAAAAGACATATCTAGGTTGCAAACAATCTCATCCAAAAATATTCATCCAAAATAGGTTATATGAATTCTACAGTTGCCAGGTTTTTTTCATTGACTATAATGGGAGGAAGGAGAACATTCCCCTGAGAAATACCTATGATGCTGAACATCTGTAGACAAATCCCCAAATTGAACCCCTACCAAGCTGTCCAGCTGAATTGCTCTCTAGGATCCACAGACAGTATTGACAAGATCTCCTCTCTTAATAGAAGTTTATGCTCTTAGTGTCCATAAAACCACTTAGATCTACGTGTCTTACTCTTGAACTCAGTAGAGTTGAAGGGATTTCACACAGTTGCCTAGAAATAGGCACTGTCCTGGTATATTGAGGTATTCTGGATTATCACAGAAATCTGCACAGTACTAGCAGGAGAGATAAAAGGCCTCCAGAAGGACCTGTGTCCTCCTGTCCCATCAGGTCTCCACTAGATGGGTTAGACCACAGCATTTCAAATGGCAGAAGATACCTCAGCTTAAGACACAATCCAGGTGTCAGAATATTGCCCACCCATGGCTGGTGAGAACAACTACTGTAGTGACTGCCTTTAGAATCACAGAATCATAGACCTTAGATTTCGTTCAGCATGTCCAACCTGTGAGTCTCCTAGATGTTTCTCAGCTTTCATTTTAACTGATGCTTCTTTCTCCTCCTTGGATTTCTTTCTATTCCCCATAATGGTGTTTTCTTTAAAAAGTAAGAAGGTGTAGTAGAGTAGTCTGTGGACTTGTTTCACAAAAAGGCACTATGGGTTTCTTAAAGTACTACATGAACATTTAAGGCTAGAGGTCTGCAGAGCAGATGTGCAAATTGGAGTTAGTCAACATGGTCTCAGATTCAAATTGAAGAAATAGAAAAAACATTTTATAAGACAATTAATCTGTCTTGTTTTACTTTAGAATGGCATGGATATTGCTTTAAAAATGTCTCCATACAGAGGGAGCCCAGGGTGACTGCCTCAGTCATAAGTGTCTACATCTGTTGAGACTAAACATGTGTCATCTGTCTACAGGTCATTTTATGTTTGGACAACAGCTGACAATCAAGTTCAGAATCATAGAATCATACAATCATACAGTCACAGAATCATAGAATGTTTTAGGTTGGAAGCGACCTTAAAGATCATCTAGTTCCAACCCCTCTGCCATGGGTGGGGACACCTCCTACTAGACCAGGTTGCTCAAAGCCCCATTCAACCTCACCTTGAACACTTCCAGGGATAGAGCATCCACAAGTTCTCTGGGCAACCTGTGCCAGCGTCTCACCACCTTAAGAGTAAAAAATTTCTTCTTTATGTGCAATCTACATCTACCCTCTTTAAGTTTAAAGCCATTACCTCTCCTCCTACCACTACAGTACCTAATAAAGAGTCCCTCCTCATCTTTCCTGTAGGCCTCCTTTTGGTACTGGAAGGGGCTAGAAGGTCTCCCTAGAGCCTTCTCCAGGCTGAACAACCCCAACTCTCTCAGTCTGTCTTTATAGGAGAGGTACTCTAGCCCTCTGATCATCTTTGTGGCCTTCTCTGGACTCGCTCCAAAAGGTCCATGTCCTTCTCATGTTGGGGGCTCCAGAGCTGGACACAGTATGCCAGGTGGGGTCTCTCAAGAGCAGAGTAGAGGGGCAGAATCACCTCCCTCGACCTGCTGGCCACCGTGCTTTTGATGCAGCCCAAGATGCAGTTGGATTTCTGGGCTATGAGTGCACATTGCTGGCTCTTTTATATAAAAAGACATAAAAAGACAGAAACTTTCCAGTGTTGGGAAAGGAGTGGAAGACCAAAATCCAGAATACGAAAGAACCATCAGTCTATGGCAGAGTCACCTCAGATGATTTGTTCTGGAAGGGAGAATTGGGTAATTCTAGCAGGGCTAGAATTGCTGGGAGAAGCTTCTGTGGAATGATGGCTAAATGTTCCAGTTTAAGGATAGAGATCCAGGAAAGGAAACTTTATTAATAAAAGAACGGACAAGCAATGGTACAGTGATACCAGACTTGACAATTTGCAAGTCATGGTTCAGGCTCCAGAAGTCATAAGTTTTAAGAAACAACATTATAGTTGGGCTGGTCTTATGAATTGGTGTTGTTTGTTTTTAATGTCTCTACTGGACCCAGGTTGTTCATCCTTTATTTCTCACCTGTAAGATTGAAAACATGTATCTTGAATGAAACAATGTCTAATGGCATGCCTCCAGCAAGTGGCACTTTGGGAAAAATACACCAGAGAGTTCCCTAAAAAAATCAAAACATCAAGATTAACTTGTACTTCACAAATTTAATTTCCGTTGCAATTACTTTAACGGTTGTTCCCACCTGGTCAAGTCAGGCACAGGAAGGAGTCTTTCCAAGATGCCGACTCCTGGTTTGCATGCATCTGATTTGGCTAAAGAGCTACGTATTTTCTAGTGTCACACCAGGACAGCCTGCACTGCTGTCAGCCATGCTTCCTCTCCGGACCAGGAATCAATAGCTGCTGCTGGCAGGGACCTGCCAACTCTTTTCATAAGGGGCTTTCACTGCCTTTATCTTTGCACAGCCTGTATTAATTTCTGCTGGGGAAGCGTAGCCTGATGTAAAACTTTCCATTCAGATGAGCAGATTTGACAGATTTGTCTACTTATTAATAGACTAAGTTCAGCAGAATTTAAGATGCAAATTTATTCTTGGCCTATTTTCCTTTTTGCACTTTCAGTCTGTTTTCTCTCCCGTGCTTTTTCCCTAGCTGTTTACTTTTTCTCATGTCCTCTGGTCCCTATCAATGACATAATCTTTTAATCTCCCGTAATTCACTAGATTACCTTTTAAGTCAGGGAAGGTAGCAATGTGTCTTGGAGTCTGTGGCCCACCTCGCCTTTGTGGGAAATTCATTAATGGCTCCCCAAAGGGAAAATCCCAGCATGGCCCTTCCGCAGGCAGAGCAGACAAAGGCCACGCTGTGACAGCAGAGACAATAAAATCCTGGCACGGGGAAGGGCAAAACAGTAACAAATCAGCTAAACCTTCGTGGTTTCTAGAAGCTACCAGCAGCCATTTTGCAGTGAAGGCAGGTCACCGTGGTGGAGATTTTGTGAGGAGCAATGGCTGCGCCAATGGCCATCTTATCCTTGCTGCGGGGAAGAAAGTGAGTATTGCTAGAGATGGCTCTGTCCTGGGTGCCACCAGAGCTTCTCTTCCACTGGGGCCAAGCACTGCAAATACATCTGTTTTGTCTTAATTTGGTCATCTTTTTTGGGTATGGTGAGAGATACAAGAATGTACTTCAGCCTGGTGAGCAAGTGGCATGGGCTGCTGCTCTCCTCCAAGGGGAGCAAGACAGAGATGCCCCCTGCCAGACTCTGCTGTTCCCTGAGCTCCTGTGCAGGCATCTGCAATCTCCTCCATGCCAGGGGATCTGAGGGCTGATGGGGGTTGTAGGCTGCTTCTCTGTGGGACCTTCTGTTGCTAGAGTCCTCCAGACATGGCAGCTGGATTGTTGCTTTGTCCTGGCAGGGCACAGGAGGTGTGAGGTCTCCTGACTCCTTTGTCCCCTCGGCTGTGTGGGAAGAGAAAAAGGCTGAGCTCTGCCTCACCCTCTCAGCAGAACAAGTGCTGCTGAACCAACCAAGATGGACCTCACAGGTCTGAGTCTGAGCCAGTCTAGCTGTTTTTGCTGAATCATGGATCAGAAGGCCATATGAAGTCATTATGGACATCCAACCTTACCTGCCAAGAAGCACTGACTGTAGCACTTCCAGCTCTCCTCATTCACTTTTAAATGAGTTGGAACATATATATTTTTAGGAAATAATAAAACACCCAAGCTCAGTTAAAAAACTAATTGCTGTTGGAAAGCAATGGGAAGCTGCTCATGCTGCAAGGCCTGGACACGGCACTGGCAGGGAGATGTCAGGATGCTGGATCCACGGAAGCCTGTGCAGTCCTGGTAGCAAGGAGGATCCCCCACCCTAGACGTCCTGAGCCCAGAAGCAGAACTGAGTCCTGGGGTCCTTCAAGAGGAGGGATTTGGTTTATCCCCCTAATAACTTTTGCCAAATTAAAGAAAAACAACACTGAAACTGGACTATGGTCTGAAATATTATAATAAAAATCTCTTCTAAGGAAGAGGGGAACGTCAGCATCAACCTTCTAAAGGCTCTTTATGCTTATCTATTTTTTCCTTCCAGTGGCTCAGAGACCTTGCTTCTGTTTTCAGCATGCTATCAATTCAGAATTACAAGGTTTTCCTTTGTTTCCCTTTTTGGTTAGTTGTGTGCTGCTACTGATTTTATTTAGCGTGTTGACATTTGTAAGAGCTTTTGAGACAAATAAACCTCTTGCTGCGAAATGGTCTCAAAATACCTGGAGATGTATGTGTTCTCCACTATCATGATACAGCATCAGCATGATATAAAGTTTGATTGTTTCTGTTTTTGTCAGGGAGTTGACAATGTCAGATTTACTTGGATGGACACCTCCTTGAGATGTAATTTTACATCAGTTTCTGCAGTCTTTTTTGAATGTTTTCTGATGCTCCAAGGTGCTCCATCTGCTTAGATGACACAGAGCCAACCAGGTTCAGTCTATTACGGGACTTGCCCCCTCCACTAAGCCAGCTGTGGGGCTGAAGCTGAAGATCGTGACTTGTCTGATTAAGTACAGTTTCCATGGTGGCAGCAGCAATGTGATGTAGAAACTGCCACTCTAGTATGCAGCTAAAATAATTTTCAGAATGCTTTTTCACACTTCCAAACTATTTCCTGCAGATTAGTGAAAAACAATGGCTGCATGTAAAGAAGAAGACAATTTATAACTAGTAGTTGCTAAAATTCTGCAAGCCAAGGTAATTACCTGCCACTGTTCTGGATGGCAGGGGTATGTGTTCATTTAGTACTACTGTTGTAAGATCTGAGGGTCACCTAAGCTACTCCTCAAAGGTATTTTTTACCATCGAGAGTTCTTGAAGAATGCAAATGTTTCCTAATAACCAGAGCATTTTAGGTTCAATGTTCTTTCATGGCGAAATAATAAGGTCAGGAAAGCTTTGTCTTTACTGGACAGATTTTTTTATGCCTCATTTATGCTTTGAGATGGATCAACATAAAAGGTAGCACAAATGTCGTGGCTGCCCTTCCTTCACTTGTTTGTAATCAATTTTTAGGTCTTTGAGGGCTTGTGGTGTATTTTCGAAGTTGTAGGAAAAGAGGTTTAATTGCTCCCTCTTTATTTGATGCATGTCAGATCATGTATTTGCTGTTAACTAGCAATGCCTGTGTATGCACTAATATAATTAAATACCACCTTTTAGAATCTCCCACACTTCCAGTTTTCTAATCAACTACCAAAGAACTACATCTTGAGGGGCTTTTTTTATATTTCTTACCTTTGTGTTTGTTATTGTGTTCTGCAAAAATTGTGCCTTTCTGAAAAATTGCATTGAAAAGAAATGTAACCTTCTCTTTCCGTTCTCAAAACCTTTCTTTTATCCATCAAACCTAGGGACCATTATTTTCTTCTACGTGCTAGTCAAATAAGGGAGACAAAGCAAAAGTAAAACTGCTCAGTTTTGAAAATGTCTTGGATTTTGAAATCCCTTAATAATATGTTCCATTTTAAATAAAAATCCTATTTTTTCTCCCTGCAATTTTGCTATTTAAGTATGATTGCAGAAATATTTTTCAGACTTTTTTTTTTGACACACCCCCATCTATTGGCATAGAAATGCAATTCTGCATTTTTTGATTAATTAGTGATAAATCCAATATGATTTTTCTTTTTTTTTTTTTTCTTTTTTAAAAATCTTTTGGTCTGCATTAGCTCAAATTATGTCTTATCCTGGGGAAAGTAAAGCATAGTTCTGGAATTCAAATCTTGATCTACCAGAGGAAGGAATTTGCCTTCCAGTGAGTGGAACTGTTATGGTGGATCACGGTTCTCGTTTTTACTTTAAGATACTTGACAAAATCCAAATTAACCGTAGCAAAAGAAGGCTTTTATTCTTCACTGAGCATTTTAACTTAAGCAAAGATGGAACAGTTTAAAAACCATTTGCAGAGTGACAAAGAATTTGCTTTTCCATGCAGTAACTAGAGCGCTCCTTCAGAAAGTGGGAAGTCCAAAAGGGTGTGCTGGTTTTGGCTGGAATAGAGTTGGGGCATGTTTGGAATTTGTACTGAAAATAGTGTTGATAATACAGGGATCACAGAATCACAGAAACACAGAATCACAGTATGTTAAGGGTTAGAAGGGACCTCTAGATATCATCTGGTCCAACCCCCCTGCCAGACCAGGTTCACCTACAGCAGGTTGCACAGGATGGTGTCCAGGCGGGTTTGGAATGTCTCCACAGTCGGAGACTCCACCACCTCTCTGGGCAGCCTCTTCCAGTGCTCTGACACCCTCAAAGGAAAGAAGTTCCTCCTCATGTTCAGATGGAACTTCCTATATTCGAGTTTGTACCCATTGCCCCTTGTCCTATCACTGGATACTATTGAAAAAAGCCTGGCCCCCTCCTCAGGGCACCCTCCCTTTAAGTGTTTGTAGACATTGATGAGATGCCCCCTCACCCTTCTCTTCTCTAGGCTAAAAAGACCCAACTCCCTCAGCCTTTCCTCATGAGAAAGATGCTCCAGTCCCCTAATCATCTTTGTAGCCCTTCGCTGCACCCTCTCCACCAGTTCCCTGTCTTTCTTAAACTGGGGAGTCCAGAACTGGACACAGGACTTGAGTTGTGGCCTCACCAGGGCAGAGTAGAGGGGGAGGATGAACTCCCTCCACCTGCTTGCCACACTCTTCTTGATACACCCCAGGATGCCATTGGCCACCTTGGCCACAAGGGCTGGCTCATGGTCATCCTGTTGTCCACCAGGACTCCCAGGTCCCTCTCTGCAGAGCTGCTTTCCAGCAGGTCAGCCCCCAGCCTGTACTGCTGCATGGGGTTATTCCTCCCCAGGATGTTTTCACTATTGCTGAGCAGTGTTTATAGCGTCAAGGCCTTTTCTGCTTCTCATACCACCCCACCAGCAAGTAGGCTGGGAGGGCACAAGAAGGTGGGAGGGGACACAGCCAAGACAGCTGACCCCAACTGACCAAAGAGATATTCCATAACATATGACGTCATGCTCAACAATAGTTGGGGAAAGTTGGGGGAAAGAAGAAGGAAGGGGAGGACATTTGGAATGATGGTGTTTGTCTTCCCAAATTCCTGTTAAGTGTGATGGAGTCCTGCTTTCCTGGAGATGGCTGAATGCCTGCCTGCCAGTGGGAAGTAGTGAATGAATTCCTTGTTTTGCTTTGCTTGCATGTGGGCCTTATTCTTTGCTTATTAAACTGCCTTTATCTCAACCCGTGGTGTTTTTTTGCTCACTTTTACCCTTTCAGCTGTCTCCCCCATCCCATTGCAGGGGAGTGAGTGGGCAGCTGCGTGGAGCTTAGTTGCCAGCTGGGGTTAAACCACCACAAAGGGGATCCCCTTGTCTCAGGGAAACAAAGTGATGCCCCTGACACTGGAATGTTTTTTTTAAGCCAGTTAGGCTGAGATGTGGGAAGAGTTGAAAGAAAGAAAGTTGAATCTTGCTCACAGCTACTTTTGAATCATTTCTTCTCACAGAGAAATGATTCAAGGTGAAAAGCGCTACACCTCCACTTCAGATTCTGGCTCTGAACTATTGCTTCTTCTGCACAAAACTTTTCAATATTTTCAAATGAAATTCGATAATACATCAGGACAATAAAGCCAGTATTCATTAACTGTAAATAATTTTTTAAAACCCATGTATTGCTTGGCTTACACTCTTTTTTTGTTTGTTTGTTGAGTGTCTTATTTTTTCCCTTCCTCCTGGTGATTTGGAGGAACCTTTTTTTGTGTCATTCTAAGATATTTGTTTCCTCAGGTGACAGACATTAAAGATTAGAAACTCACCATGGTCCTTAGTCTGGAGAATAAACAACTGACATAGCCTGACTGTAAAGTTAGTGTCCTCACAATCAGCCGAATTGAACTATGATGTGGCAACTTTGTACACAGACAGATGCTGAAAACAGATATGTTTTTGTAAAAAGAATGGAAAGATTTTGATTGATTTGTCAGATTGACTGAAAGCAGAATGAATGCATTGGGAGAAGGAATTTGCAGTGCTGAGACTAAGAATTAAAAAGAAATGGACTCTACAGTGTGCCATGTGATCCAAACCACAATGTTCATAATGCCTAAGTCAAAGATCCTACCTAAGAACCAATCCATAAAATTGGAGATGTCATTTACAGGGAAAATAAGTTTTTATATGAAAAAAACCAAAGCAACAAAAAACCCCCACAACTGTGGTTCATTACTTGCATGTGCAGGGCACACACTGAAGAAAATAAATAGATCCTGTCATACCTGAAATAGAAAAAGGGAGGAGATGATGGTGGGATAAAAGAGACAAAGTGATACATAAGACATGACATGAAAGCCAAAGTCAGATAAAGTGAAAGACCAAAATAAGAAAGAACAGTGACACAAAGTCATAGCACAGTCTTAAAAGCCAGTGTCAGGACACAGGATCATGGATGTTTTCAAGCTGTCTGCAATTTCCTTCAATAAATTGGCTTTAAAGATTTGATAGCATTTCCTGCAGGAAGGTCTGCAGCCCTATTAAGATGTATTGTATTGGCTAGGCACAAATTCTAAGTCCTACTATAATGTGGTTTTCAGTTCAGAGTAAAGGATTTCTTCTATTAGAAATTATCGTTAATAAGAAGATGCCTGTCAGTTGACCTTTCTCTGCAAAAATATCACTGGTAAAATCTTTCTAAAAATCTGACATATGTCTCAAATATATCAACTGAATCTTCATTTTGGGGACAAAATCTCATCTTCAGCTACATGCTCATAATTCTCATTAACATCAGTGGAAGCTTAGCTCAAATCCAAGGGCAAAATTTGTCCTCTATTCCTCAAAAGGTTTTGAAGTTGTATGCAAAAGTTTAGGTTTTTATAGATCACAGAATTATAGAGATTTTGGTTGGAAATGACTCCTCTAATCCAACTTTTGACTCAGGGAAGGAGCATTGCCAACACTGTATCAGATCATATATTGGCTTTGTGTAAGTAAGTCTTGAAAACCTCCAAGGATGGAGACTGCACAAGCTCTCCAAACAAACTTTTCTTGTGTTGCACCATCCTACTAGTGAATAAAAGTCTTCTATTCCCTTCTTTCCACCTCCCCCCAACCTTGTCATTAGTAATGACTATGGGGAAATGAGGTGTGGAATATCTGTCCCTAAATATATGGTATATTTTGTCCCTGACTCAACAAAACAAATTACCATTGACTTAACCTTAAGCAGATGCTTCTGCATATTGAAATGGATGAAAATTACATAATAGAATTTCAAGTATGTATTTTGACATTCAGGACAGCTAAGCGGTTGTCTGACACTTCGTAGAGTTAAGAAAGACTTTAAAATTTAACTACTTATTTACATACTGTAGCACAGTAATTTTCCTTTGCTATTAATATGTACAAGGGTTTATTTTGGAAACCACAAGTTTTAACTGAACTGGGCTGTTGACACTGTGAACGACAATGAAAATATAAGACACAAGGCTTAAAAACCTGCTCTGTAAAGCATTCAAAAGGCTTAATTTGTAGTTTTAGCATAGACTTCAAAGGTGTAACTCTCTTCGAGATTAAAGATCTAAATTTAGGTATTGACATGCACTTGTTTAAGTGCACTAGGAATGGGATTTATCTGCTTGAGCATAGATTCTTGGTGCCACTTGTGATGCCCTAGGTTATCCAAGGTGTCTGCACAGGGCTGCATGTTTCAAAGGCCCTATGGAAGATTTGAGCCCTCCTGAAGATGCCACTGGTGACCGGATAGGGTTCCCTCAGACACCTCAAATAGCAGCATAAGCCTGTGCTGACATCTGAATTGGAGCCTCTCTATTTTATTAATATACTGGAAGGAACCTATAGGGTGATTCAGCTCAGTCTAAAGCAAAGATCAGGTGTCCATAGGTGAGTGCCTACAGGTACAACGGCCTTCTTAATTCCCGCTGTAGTCAATGGAGCTTTTAGGGATGAAATTCAGTTGTAGGCACATAGTGCGCTAGTGCTTTTGAGACTCCCAAGGGATGCCTGAGCTGTCTGCATGGGGTTGGAAGATATGGCAAAGAAATTTATAGGATACCGATATCCTTCTGATCTGGCAGATGGAGGCCAGGTGGAATATCCAAGGGCACCTAATATAAGGAGAGGCCTGCTGATTTTGGCAAGATGTGGGAAGTGAGGGGGAAGATGTGGGTGTTAGACAGACGTGCTGAAATCCTGTCAGCAGCCAGCTTTTGTCACTGTCTCTATATCATAGAAACAGTTGACAGCACATATTGACACTTTCCAGTGTAAAAATTGTCTCAGTGTCAGTGTTTCCCAACAGTTTAAAGTGCTGACACCCTAAATGATGAATCTCAGAGAGCAAAAAACGAAAAAAAAAAAAAAAAGAGGATGCTGTGAAAGACGGGGGAGACAAAAGTATAAGGGAATGAGAATTTGTGGGCATGGTCTCTGGCACAGAGGAGAATGGAATGTACTTGGACCAGAATGAACTCTGGCTTGTGGAGGTCAGGGACGGGGCTGTGAAGGTGGCTCTCTGAGACCCAAGGCTCTGGGGAACAACAGGATGGACGATATTTAAGGACCCTGAGGAAAAGGCATAGGGCATATGGCAGGGATAGAGGCTGGAGGGGAGGGGTCTGCACTGGTTATACTTCTAATAACAAGCCTGTTCACTGACCCCAAAGCCAGCTGGCACATTTTGGACATAGCTCTACTGCTAAACACTCTGCCTCCAAACAAGAAAAAACCTGTCCAAGATTCCTTTTGGGAATGTTTCTGGCCAAGGCTACTGGCTGTGTCCAGGCAGCACTGGAGCAATGCTAGCTGACCGGTGACAACACCCAGAGGGACTATTTTAATAACAGCTGTGTGCCAGGATGCAGATCTCTGTCCTGGCTTTATTTGATTTAGTAATTGATGTTCATATTATCCATTCCCAACAGCTTTTCCCAATGGCCACTTTGGAAGCAACCCTTGTTTGGGTGCCAAGTGAATCTAGCTACATAGATATGAGCCACTCTGTACTGGTTGCCTTCGAGGCTCCCGAACAATCCTTTTCTCACTTTATTTTGTATTCCCGTAATAGGCAAGAGGAGAGAGGAAAAGGACTGGGACATACTGATAAAGAGGAAACCTGAGGACAGGAGATCCCCTCATCCTTGAGAAAATGATGGAAAACAGTATGAGGGACAATGATACCTGGATTTTGAAAGGATGGGAAGGCATCATGGGTATGTGGAAATACAGGAACCTTTGTCTGAAGCATCTGAGTGTGACTCTCAGATCACAATCACCTTCCTACTCTCTTATGCTTGAACACAATGTTTATCCCTGGCTGAAGCACTTGCCAGTATTTAGGTCTTTGCAGGACTCTGAAGAGCCCTGAGTAGAGTGAAAGTCAAAACTGTAGCAACTGAAAATGGGAACAATAAGCACCGTTATGACCTACTTGTAACCTTCAAAGAAAGGATATCAAACTATCCCTTAGAATTTTTGAATTTCATACAAAGAAGCCAAAAATTTAACCGTCCCAGATGTTCCTTAATCATTTTCTATAAACTTGATCTGTGCAGAGTTTAGTGGATAAATACTATTTTAAAGAGGATTTTAATGTTTTAAAATGTATTCTTATTTTGATTCAGAACAAACCTCCAGAATCTGAAAGGCCTGATTCCATGGGATGACCTCAGATCTTTGGAGCCAAAAAGATCTCTGTTTTTTAGGCAAGTCTGGTTTCCAAGATCTGAGTCAGTCTATCAGTAAGTTTAGCCTGAATGTTTGGTCTGTGACAGTCCTGGAGAAATAACTTGGTAGGAAGCCAAACAAGCTTTCATCAAAACATTGCCAGATTTCTAGAGCAACATTATCTGAGCTGAATAGTCTCTACACATGGTCTGATTGTGATCAAATGACAAATGAAGTCAGAATATTGAGTATTTCTGTGCAGCTCTGCTCCTGATTAGTAAATCCCCTCATGTGGCCTTCCTAGGTCCATCATTTCACTCATGTCATTTCCTGGAGAGAAACAGCAAAGTACTGCTTTCCCACCACTTTGTTTTACTTCTCCCTGGCTTCCCAAATTCTTTTTCCTCTGATAATTTCCTGGATTTATTTTTTTTTAACCCCAAAATTTTTGTCCAAAAATCTACTCTATTCTGAATTCTTCAGTTGTCTAAGTAGAACCCATAGTAAAATTTCAATGCCTATAAGCAAATTCAAGGATATACGAATTTTCAGCATACAGAAGCTATCTGTGTGGTTCCAGGTAAAGGACAGGGTTCTTGGTTCTCTGCTTGATCATTTATTTGTTATCATTAGAAGCAAGAACAAGAACATGAGGGAACCTTCTATAAGCAAGAAAGTTATTCGTAAGAGAACTCATCAATTTAAAAAATGTATCCCAAATATCTCAGCAGTGCATTATTTATTAAATTAGAGTAATTTGCTATTCCTCTTGCAGTTATGGTTAGTGGTACCAATTACAGCCAAAGATGGCAGTGGCTAGATATGACATGAAGAGAGAACAAGGTGATTGTAAAGCTCGAGGCCAGGGAAGTACACACAGCTCAGGGAAACAGCTGGACACTTTCCTTCCGCAGTGAACCCTGCTGGGTCAGATAAGGGTTTTACATCCTCTCATCTGATTGAACTTTATCTTGTTTTTTTCTGAAGAAGGCAGACTCCCTATGTAATCAGCAATCCAGGAGGTGACTGGGACATTTATAAGGGCTTATCATTTGTAAAAGCAACACCAAATTTTCTCTTCTTGCTTTAAGTGATCTGGATACATAAAGTAGATACATAGATATTGTGTTATCTGACTTTTTCTCAAGCTAGCTTGGAAGTTTCTTACTTTTTTCAGACCTGAAGAAAGGCTAAAGTATCTGAAAGTTTCTCCATTTTACAGCAGTTAATTGAATAGAAAATACAATCTCCCCCTACTATTCTCACCACTCTTATTCTCACTAATAAATAATGTCTGGCTTAAAAAATCCCAACAGTTTATCTTTTATCTAGTTCAGAATTAACCTGTGTCCACATCATGTGCTGTAATTTCCTCTGGAGTTGTACTTTAGTTCTTGGTACCCTTGTTCTCCTCTTATGTACTGAGTTTTCTGTTAGATTGAAAACCTACAGTAAAACTGGTTTTCCCAGTCTCAGCCAGAGGTTTGCTTACTGGTTATCCCATAATAACCGTGGTTTTGAGAGAGGGAGTGTAAGCAAAGAACATTACCAAAAGGAGAAAGTGGATGGCACCCTGACTACTGCTTCTAAAATGCACGTTGAAGGGATTGCTAGAATAATGAAGAGGTGCTTGGACCCAGTTCAATAAAGTGAAGAGAAATATCTGAATTTCAGAAGATCGACATGTTTTGAAAAAAAAACAGAGCCAAATGAAGTGATTCAGGGTCTCATATTTTCCAGAACTTTTGATTTGATGGAAGGCTCAGTATTGCATCTGAATCAGAATATTAAAAGGCAGGGGGAAGGATTTGTCCACAATCAAATTTTAAAGTATCTTAACCAGTCTATACTCATGGAGCTCACTTTTCTCCCCTGAAGTGTTCCCTTACAGAGATCAGTAACAGTTGCCCTTTGGTGATTTTTTCCAGGCCTTTATGTATACACAGATGTTTGCTTCTTTTCCGTGGCAAAACTAGAGTGCTGCAAGCACTTCATGTTTACATGAAAGTTTATTGCTGTAGTAAGCATCCTGCAGTTGTACAAACTGTAGCCCCAGCAATAAAATCACATCCCATCTTTCACAATGAACAAAGACTTGACATTGCATTGCCTGTGTTCTCAACACTCCCCGTATCAAACTCAAACCCCTACGCTCCCATTTTGCTTCACTGACTTCAGAGGGTATTCAAGCAGGCCTTGGAAAAATGTTCTAATTTCAGTAGTTGCTTTCTCATTATTTGTAACAAATTCTTATTAGCTTTTTTTAATGCATAAGAACCTTGAAGAGTAGCTAAGTAGATCAGATCACTAATTCCTGTGAGCTAAGAAAATGAATTATTTTCTCCTGTATTTTCTAATTTGAGCTCCTTGTGGCCTACATAAAATTTTTGCCTGCATTTTTTTATAGTCAAGAAGGTCAAGAATAACTGTAGCCAATAAACAAAGAAGCAAACAATAATGCAACACTAACGTTTAGAATGATTAATGCTAGTGCCTGAATGCTCAGTGCTCCTGGGAAAATTAATTTTCCTGAAAACATTAATTATTCCTTTTGCTAGGTCCAATGCAAGTTGAGTAAGTGCCATGCTAAATGACCTTGAAGGTTACAGAGGATGATGCAGCTCTCTGATAAGTTTCTGGGTCTCTCAGGCTTTGAGCAGATCACACACACACTGAAGTCTTCCTCAGTAGAGGCTGTTGCTGTTGTGGTGAGAATCATAGAATCATTTAGGTCAGAAAAGACTTTTAAGATCTTTGAGTCCAAGTATTAACCTAGCGCTTCCAAGTCCACCACTAAACCATGTCCCTCAGCACCACATCTACATGTCTTTTAAATACCTCCAGGGATGGTGATTCCACCACCTCCCTGGGCAGCCTGTTCCAATGCTTGACAGCCCTTTCAGTGAAGAAGTTTTCCCTAACATCCAATCTAAACGTCCCCTGGTGCATCTTGAGGCTGTTTCTTTTTGTCCTATTGCTTGTTACTTGGGAGAACAGACCAACCCCCACCTTGCTACAACCTCCTTTCCTAAGATCCTTTCCTAAGATCTCCACATCCCCTTGGCTGCTGATTGTGTCTCCTGCTTCCCATGGACTCATCCTTCCCCCAGAGGTGGATTTCTCTGGTCTGAAGCTGGTTGACTACCACATAGCTGCCTATATTGAGCAACTCTCCTTGGATCCTCTTTACAGACGTATGGAAGTGGGTGCTTTTGACACGCTTTTCATCTGACCTGCCTTAAGAGGACCTAAATCACCAAGTGCCTTGCCCAGATGTCTGCTTACAAAGAGGGCCCACAGTGTCTCAGACATAGATATCTACATTTAACCAGGTGAAATTTGCCACAATGTAGGACCAGAAGGGTGGGCAACAAAGTGCTCACAGGCTTTGGAGTCACTCTGTGCTGCCATGTGCTTAATTCTGCAAAGACAGCAGATCAAAACTGGCCAATCTGCATAGTGCTGCGCCATGTGTGAACTTAATTGTTCAGAAACTAGTTTAAACACCTCTTTGCTGTGCTGTAGGTTGCCCGGTGTCTATTTTGGCCCAATATATGTGCATTTGGGAGCAGTCTTACTATGTGCAAGCACTTTCCTATTGTGCCAGTGCTAGCAGCTTTTGTGATTTTATGACAAACTTCCTGGCATTTACTGTTTTCCTTTTGTTTTCCTGAAGGTCCCATTCTTTAATGTCCTGCTGCACAAGTGACTGAACTTTCATTTTGAGAGAAAGTGCAGTCGTCTGGCATGGGGAAATAGTTGAAAATTCAGTTCCACAGAGCAGCAGTCAAGTCAAAAAACAAACAAAACGCACAACAAAACCCCCTGATATTATTTCAAATAATAAATAATAGTGATTCTTATTTTTAGGGGGTGCTAAATCATGGTACTGTTTCTCCCTCAGCAGTTTTGGTTTTGACCAGTGATATGTTACTCTTCTGATTATTTTTTTTCTCTAGCAATTGCAGGAGAAAGGAAAAAAAAAGCCACTCTTTCTTCTGTGGCTGACAACAAATCCTGATGTATCATTCCCTTCCAAGGTTAAATTCAATAGCGCTTCTTTCTGTAATTTTCCTTACATGGATAGAGCCAAGGGCATATGGTTTCCCAGAGATGGACCTGGCTGGGCTACACTTTCCCGCACTGCTTTTCCCCATGTTTTTTCCCTATTTAGAGGGAGGGCCCCTGCTGTACTCTGTTGGTCCCAAGAGATGTTTCTAGCAGTTGCAGGAGGTTTGGTGCCCTGCAGCATGTGGGGGCAGGATGTCAACAAAAGACCATCTACTTTCTGAAGTTTGGTCACTTAAGCAGTGGTAAGCATCCGTCCTTCCTGGCTAATCTTAAAAGGAAAGCATGGGAACTGGAATGGGTGGGGGATGCCACTTTTGCCAGCGTTAAGTACTGACTTTGTGATCAGCTACCAGGACATATGGGAATTACTTCCTGCAACTCATAATATCTTACATGAATCTTTACTCAGCTAGAAACACTGATTCTTTTAACCCTTTCCATCACAGGAAATAAAGGAGAAGATCACTTAGCAGATACTCCATTTGATCTCTTTTCAAACATTGAGTAAATTCACCTTGTCAAATTACTTTTGAGCATGGAAGTAGCTGCTCCCAATACTTTCCTGGCAGCACCTGAGCCTCACCCTACCTATGCTAGGGATTTCAAACCTTTACCATGGTAGTTTGAACAAAGGGAGTACCAGTTGGCAGAAGCACTTCTAAGCTTTTTTTTTTAAAAAACTTTAATAGTTGTCATGGTTTAACCCCAGTTGGCAGATAGAACCATTCAGCTGCTCACATACACCCCCAGTTGGGATGGGGGAGAGGAGGTTAAGAAGGTTAAAAGTGAGAAAAATACGCATGGGTTGAGATAAAGACAGTTTAATAAGTAAAGCAAAAGCCTCACGTGCAAGCAAAACAAAACAAGGAATTCATTCACTGCTTTTCATCAGCAGGCAGGCATTCAGCCATCTCCAGGGAAGCAGGGCTCCATCACACTTACGAGGAACTTAGGAAGACAAATGCCATCATTCCAAATGTCCCTCCCTTCCTTCTTCCCCCAGCTTTATATGCAGAGCATGATGTCACATGGTATGGAATATCCCTTTGGTCAGTTGCGGTCATCTGTCCTGGCTGTGTCTCCTCCCAACTTTTTGTGCCCTCCTAGCCTGCTCCCTGGTGGGGTGATATGAAGAGCAGGAAAGACCTTGACTGCCTAGCAACAACTAAAACCACCAGTGCACTATCAAAAGCATTTTCTCATCCCAAATCCAAAACATAGCCCTGCACCAGCTGCTAATAAAAATTTAACTCTATCCCAACTGAAACCATGACAATGGTATTACTCTTCTGTTTGCTTGCTTGCTTGCTTGCTTGCTTGCTTCCTTCCTTCCACATAGATAAAACTGTGAGATGTATTGCTAAATTAAATATATCTCACAAAGCAGAAATCTACCTGTTTTAGACAAGCAGCTTGACAGTTCATAATGGCACGCAGGTATCGTGTCTCTTCCTTCTGTCATGTCCCAAATTTAAAGAACTTTAAAACTGATGGAAAGGACCAAGGCTTTACTCCATGTGATGCCTTTTGAAATGTTAATTTGAAAGGGACAAAAACCTCTCAATTAGAAACAGTGCTATGCCCTTTGGGTGTGATCCCCTAATTAAAGTTTGCTCTGATGACATTGTTCTGCATATTTTGTGACTGGATGAGAGGTTTGGGATAGGGTGGAGTTTCTGATGAACAGGGCAGAACTGAAATTATCTCCTTCCTGCATTTATAATTTAAATAAATCTCAGCAGAATTAATTGCTTGTGGTACAAATACTTTGTTTCTAAGTAGTAGATGGATTCATCAAGGCTGATTCCCTTCTCAGTTGCATACTTCCTCCAGTAAACGGGTCTCTATTGAAAAAAAAATTTACAAACGTCATGATTTGTACCAATGAAATGAGAAAACTAGGCCTTTTCTTTAATATTTTTAAACTTTCTGACTTTGCAAACTTTGAAACTTTTTTTTTCACACATTTTAGTGTTGTCTCACCGGTTACATGGAATCCTTTACGGAGCTCGGAGAGTTCCCACCTGAGCCCTTCTAACTGATGGCTTAGTGGAGAGAAAAATACAGGGTAATGAACCAAACATGCCATTAGTGACTAGCCTAGGTCAGGAGCTTCAATAAACAGTTTAATCTCATTGTTAAAAGAAATAGTGGTGCTGTTGTAATATGAATAATTGACAGGGTCTTGAGTGCACATTAGAGAACGTTAACTGGAAGAACATTAATGGAAAGAGAACGAAGTTGTGAGCGTTATGAGACAACTAGAGGCAAAAGTAACTGCAAAGACGAAAGAGCTATAGCTTTGTACAGGAGTAACTCCGCCCCAACAAATAATTCCATTTTTTTCCAAGTCTTCCCATTGTTTGCAGTCATGGCCCTTCTTTCCAGCCTGCCTGGCTTGCTCCAGGCTGCTGTCAGGCAGAGGGAGGTTCCTGTTTCCCCTGCATCCACAGTGGCTGGAAAGGTGACCAGGCTCAGACCACTCCCAGCTGTTCCTCACCTGCAAATTTACTTTGCCTTCCTACCAAACAGCTCAGCAGCTTGGGACCATGCTCCTTAGCCTGATTCAGATAAAACAAGCCAGATTTGCTGAAATAATTTGGATACTGTTGATAGAAAAGACACTTTTACCGGCTGCTGAGCAGGAACTGAACAGGAAAAGGTTACAGATGAACATGTGAGGATAGGCTGGAGTTGGTGGCTTCAGCCAGGGCAGTGGTGAGAGGCAATGAGTTGGCTATTTGCTTCCCAGATTGCAATTTGGATCATATTTTAAACTGCAGTTGGGAGGGAATGTGTAGATACCCCTTTACAGAAGCTCTCTGCTGCTACTTCTCTTAGCATCCCTTGGTGCTCAGCAGACACCTACAATGAGGTGAGGAATTTCTCCTCTGAGGCTCCAGTCTTTTGGAACAGCCCTATCTCTGTCTTAGCCTCATTGACTTACACTTGCTTATCAAATATCCACTGAGAACAAGTGTCTGTTTTCCCTTATCTAAAACACCTAATTCTTTTCTTTGCCTCAATGATGATTTATGTCCGTATTTACTTAATTAAATGTTTGTCCTTTTGAGATATGTTTTTTCTTGAGGACACCACATAACATGAAGCTTTGTAGTAGGCTTGCAGTCGGATGGTAAAAAGCTGGAATTTATGCTTCTGCAGAATTCCAGCTGCATTTCTGTGGAGAAAGTGCATCCTTTTCCACCCTTATAGAAACTGAAGAAGAAAAGAACGTAAAATGGAGATGTTTTCCCTGTATGCAATTTTGTTTGCTCACCGCTTCCAGATGTTTTGTGAGTTTTTGCAACAGACAGAAAAGGAAAGATAAGTAGCCTGTATCATACTGGATTTTCTACCATTCTTGATCCAAATGGCAAATGGACAAATGTTTTTTTAATTTTTGGATTGCAGCCATGATGAGGAGTGGCAAGCAAGTTGAGGAACATCATTATGCTAGATACTATTTGTCTGCATAGGCAAGTTGATATGATACGCTCCCACAGCCTTTTCACAGAAGGGGCAGTAACTGAAGATTTTTTTTTTGTCTGTACCAAGGGACGAACCTAATTTCTGATCTAATTGCTTCATGTACTTAGTAAGAGTTATCTGAAATGATCATTGTGTCTTACTTATAGCTTAACTGAACCATCCACACACTTGGTGCATGGTCAGGCTATCTGAATGTATCAGAGCAGGCTCACATTTTCTCTCTCAGCCTTCCCTGAAGGTATGTCAGATCCATGTGTGCAAAGCTTTCACCTCCACAATGGGACATGAGGCATGTTCTGAACTTGATTTTCAGCTGTTGTCCAAACATAAAATGAGCTGTAGACAGATTACATGTGTTTTATCTCACCAGATGTAGACACCTACACTTATGACTGAAGCAGTCACCCTGGGCTCCCTCTGTATGGAGACATTTTTAAAGCAATATCCATGCCATTCTAAAGTAAAACAAGGCAGATTAATTGTCTCGTAAAATGCTTTTTCTATTTCTTCAGTTTGAATCTAAGAATAGACCATGTTGACTAACTCTTTGCACATCCACCCTGCAGACCTCTAGCCTTAATTGTTCTACCCATAGTACCTTTTTGTGAAACAAGTGCACGGACTACTCTACTACACCATCTTACTTTTTAGAGAAAACATTATTATGGGGAATGGAAAGAAATCCAAGGAGGAGAAAGAAGCATCTGTTAAAATGAAAGCTGAGAAACATCTAGGAGACTCACAGGTTGGACATGCTGAACTAAGTATCAGTGACACCTTCACCGTAAAAGCTTTGTCTGCATAGCACAGCAAGGGTAGGATCTGCATGAGTCCCACCTGGGATGCATTCTGGACTGTGAACTTGGCTCCTGACTTTTGTTTCTGAGAGATAATGAGGAAGAGAAGATGCAACAAGATTTCATAAAAAGAGGCTAGAAGCCCATGTGGCCTGATTCATATTTTTAATACAGGGAATGCAAGCTATTGTAAAACTACTCATTAATTACATGTTTTCATCTAACTAGCAACAAAAGCTTCATTCTGGGGTGAAAAATAGGATGAACAATCTCATCAGTAAAGCTGTGGAAAAATTTAGCGCATGCAGTTAAAGTGAAATCTGCATTCCAGGGAGTTCAGTGAAAAAAAAAACCTTCAAAGACTTCAGTAGGCCCCTAGTCTTTTCACTCTTTGCTTAATTATGTTACCCTCTGCTTAATTATGTCCTGATAGTGTTATAATGCTTCAAAACTTCTTCAGCCTCGAGATGAATTTGCCTGTATTGGATTCTGCTTTTTTATATCTTCCTCCGATACAATTCCTAATCAGGGCATAAAAGCTGCAGCCACAGATTTTCCTGGAGGATTTGACAGAACACTGCAAAAGAGCACTTGATTTTGTCTTTATTGCACCACACATGAGTGCCTCCATCTCGTTAATGTAGGAAATGTGTTATCTGAGGGAGAGGATCTTCGAAGCTTGGAATGTCAGTGGTGTGGTTTAGAGCCTCTGTTTTTTATTTTATCTATTAGATGGCATGGCAAATTAAATGTCTCATCATGATGTAATAGCAGCTTTTTCAAATGTGTCCATTTGGCAAGAAAACAGTGTATTTTGATCAGTGCACTAGCCTCCGTGCCACAAGGGGACCGACTGGCTTCCAAGCTGTAATAAAGGAAATGCCAAGCTGGGTTAGTTGTTGCTGGGCTCTTCTTTTTGTGCTGAAAGCATTTATTTGTCTGCTTTCACAGGGGATCCTTCCCTGAAAACTTTTTCATCTAGATGCTGTCTTCATTCACAGAAATTTTAGCTGTGGGAAGGAGGCCAAGGAGCATCTGCATTGCTTCCCGCCCCTTCTGCAAAACCGCTCTTGTCTGAGTCTTTGCTTTCCTCTCCTTGTGGCGTTATTCTCTTTGCAGACTCCCTCACAGCTTAGCATACCGCAACTGCTAATCAATGATTTTTCTAACACTGTTACTAATTGCTAATGCCCATGCCAATACTTCAGTACCTTATAAACTCTTCAGTCTGATAACTGGCAAAATCCTGGAGTAAACGTCTAATTCCACATCCATATACTCCCTTGATCTATTTCTTTCCTCTGAGATCCCCTTTTTTATTCCCATGTATTAGGTTGCCTCTTAGACCAGGAGATCTTTACAAGGCCCATCCACTGAAGAAGTAGGACGTGAAAGTACAGTAGGCCCCTGCTGTCCTCTGGGGTCTGAATATGTTGCCCATGTGGCATGATCAGCCCCATACTCTGTGGAAAGGAACTTGGGGATCCTGGTGGACAACAAGCTCAATATGAATGGACTGTACAGCAACAGCAAAGAAAGACAACAGGATGCTGGGTTGCATCAACAAGGGCATCACCAGCAGAGTTAAAGAAGTCATTATCCCACTCTACCCAGCACTTGTCAGGCCACACCTGGAACACTGTTTTCAGTTTTGGACCCTGCTACAGAAAAAAAGCTGTGGCCAGGCTGGAGAGCGTCCAGAGAAGGGCCACCAAGATGATCAAAGGGAAGCCTGCCATATGAGAGAAGGCTGGGACAATTGCATTTGTTCAGCCTTGAGAAAAGGCGGCTTAGGAGAGACCTTATCACCATGTTCCAGTATTTAAAGGGTGGCTGCAAAGATGGAGACTCTGTTTTTACAAGGAGTCAAATGGAAAAGATGAGGGGCGATGGGTACAAGTTACTTCTGCGGAGGTTCTGATGGGACACAAGAGGAAAATTTTTCACAATGAGAACAATCAGCCACTGAAATAATCTCCCCAGGGAAGTGGTGGATTCCCCATCAATGGACGTGTTCAAGATTCAGTTGAAACAGAGTGCCAGGCCATCTTGTCTAGACTGTGCTTTTGCCAAGAATGGTTGGGCCAGATGATCCTTGAGGTCCCTTCCAATCTGGTATTCTATGAGTCTATGATTCTATCATACCCCTCTGCAAAGTCATAGTAAATATTGAGCTTGTGCAAAACTGTATAAGGGTTATGTTGGGAATGGACCAGGTGGATGTGGAGGAAGGGGGAAGAATCATGAGCTCTAGGGCAGCCAAAGCCAGTGACGTAGTGTGATACGAAAACAAATATTTCAGGCTGATATGCAGTTTGATAGAATCCTTGCGTGGCTACTGTGACAAGCTGCGCACCACAGCCTATCTAATCTAGGTATGACTTTATCTCTGTCAATGTCATAATAAGTTCTCTTCCAGTCAGGGAAATCTTTTTCCTGAGGGCTCTAAGCTGAGGAACCGAAATCAAAGCCATTACTTTATCCTTTACTCCCTCTTCCCCACTCTAAATATTAGAGTACTTTTCACCATCACTGGTGTTATATCTTGGCTGGACAAGAGCCTCAGACTGTGCCTAAACCCCTGTAGCCCCCAAGAAGCCCCATCTAGATTGGGATCGTGCAGCAGCAGTGAGCATAACCACAGGTTTAACAGACCTGCTTTCAACTAGCAGCTCTGTCCCGTGGGGACTGGTATATCAAATTCGAACATCTTGCTCTTTATCACTGAGGTAATTAGGGCATGCCTGCTCTGTGGATGCAAAGAAACTTGAACCAGTTCTGCAGCTAACTCTGCAGATAGAAATGCTATGTGTCAACTGAATCCTTAGATCTTCAACAGCTTTGACATGTCTGTGCCTTGTTCCAAGCCATGATGTAAATCAGTCCTTAATGAGAGAGGGAAGGAAAGATATTTAAAAGACTGCAAAGGAATCTTAACAGAGTTTTTCAACCCTGCTTTCATGACACAGGGGCCTCAGCCCCCCTGGAAGTGCTCAAGGATCAGTATAACACTATGGACACAACAAAGACCCAATACACTTTTTCGCTCTGACTGGCTTCAGGCAGAGGTGCAGGTTTCTTTTGATACGGCACTCACAAAATCAAAACATACCCATTCTGTAGCAACAGCCACACAGACATTTCAAATGAAGGTAAAAATCTCTAATTAGAAAGACAAGAATGGGCTTGAACAAGATGTCACACACAAAGGCACCATGAAAAGACTGGAAGAGGAGGTCACGGTGGGCTTTGAGCTTTGGTGAAGGAGAATTAAAACCTTCTAACATGCCCCGTTTCTTTCCAAACTGTACTTTTCCCTCTCTAAAGTGCAGCAGAAGATTGTCTGGTGGAAAACCAGGCCCAAGAATAAATGACATCCTTATCCATAACACCCTTGTACTATGTCAGTTCATCTATACACAGTTTGTCTGTCTGATCTACGTATAGTATCTAAATATAAAGTGCTAACGAAAGAGGCTTTTTTTCCGACTTTGTGAAAAAGTCCCCAGCAAAGCTGCATAGAATGATGGAGGGTTTTTTATTGCTCCTTGTTGCATTTTTTATGTTATCCTGGGTTTATCCACTCTTGGCTTCCCTCACAAGTTTCAAAACAGTCTAACAATTATATTTTCAAATTAGCAGAATTTTTACACTTTTAATTTCAATTTGAGTGTTTCTCATGGTATAGAAGGTAACAAAGAAATTCAGGTGAGAAGGATGGGTGATAGAAATAGGTAAAAAGTACCATTATGTGAAAATTTACCTGCATCCTGATGTACTTGGATAGGCAGAGGTTACTTAGTACCTATTTTTTGCATTATAAACTGCTGAATTCCATTGTCAGGCTTATCCATTTAAATCAGTATTTCAGATGGATATATAATTTAGAGCAGAGGTTGGACCGATCCTGTTTTTTATAAGAAATGCACATTGCGTCACCATACTAACACCCAAAGTCATTAGGTGCAGTTTAACTTGTATGAACTTGTCAAAGCAGATTTTGTTCGCTTTTCCTTAGATAACATCCAGTTTCATTCGATATGTATCTAATTTACATGTATAAATTTAGCTGAACTCTGTCCTTCAAAACATTTGCTAAGATTTTAATTTAGATGAATTTGTTTCAACAGATTTGATAATTATCAGCTTGCGTGGAAAATGGTACTTCATTTTGTCCATAGGCAAGGAGAGAAAGTCCATTTCTTGGAAAGACTTATAATAGATGTGAGAAAAAAGTTGAAAGCATGTTTTAGAACATGATTAAGAACAGGACGGTGCCTAGCTATTTAAACCAGGCCGTCTCTGTTTTCTATTATTCCATTAGATTATATCCTGTCTTTATTAGATCAGTCCCATAAGTTTTACACAAAGTGTCATTTTTCAAAAAGCACATAAAGCTTCAGAGGCTACAGAAACTTAGTGAGTGGAGTTAAACATTCGAGTGGTTTTTACCAATGAAATGAAAGTCCTTGCTCTTCTGTCCTTTAAGTGCGTAGTAAAGTGGTTGGGGGCATTGACGCATGTGAAGTTTTTTACCATGTTATAATACACTTCCTTATTTATTGTGATGCCAACTTTTTAATTTTGGAAGAAGTATAATCTTTTATGATACTATTTACCATCATTTTTTAAAACTTGGCCTTATAAATCCTGGTGAAGTTTTTATATAAATCTATTTAGAAATTTTAATGACATATAAAGCTTCAGTTGTGATAGAAGCATTCAGTGCTTTTAATATTACTGAACACAAGGATGCAACCATTAATCCACTCTCTTGAGCTGACTTCTGTAGCCCTTTTCTGAAAGGGGAAATAAAGTTATCTCTTTAACAAGATAATATTGGCAGCCAGAATGAATCACAGTTATAGTCATGTACAGTGACTTCAGCAACCCTCCTCTTCCTCCCAGTACTATTATCTTTCAACTTACCTTGATTCACAGGCTGTTTGCCATGGAGTCATCTGCATTTCAGAGTTAAATAACATACCAATTTACAAACATTCCCTACCAGCATTATGAATGTGGTAGTGCTAAAACTCCAATTGCATAGATATCCTTTCTTTTCCAGAGACATCTGTACTGGGTACTTGCATTCAGACTTTACTGAAATGTTGGTCCAACAGTGTATCAAACATTCTAATTTTTCTGACTCCATCTTGTCAAAGTTCTTAATTACTGGGCAGCCATTTTTACTAGTAAGGAAGCAAAATAAATGTCATGGTTTAACCCCAGCTGGCAACTAAGCCCCACAGAGCTACTCGCTCACTCCCCCACAGTGGGATGAGGGAGAAAACTGGAAGGGTAAAAGTGAGGAAAAAACCCATGGGTTGAAATAAAAACAGTTTAATAAGTAAAGCAAAGCCACACACACAAGCAAAGCAAAACAAGGAATTCGTTCACTACTTCCCATCGGCAGGCTTTAGCCATGTCAGGAAAGCAGAAGTCCATCACATTTAACAGGGACTTGGGAAGACAAACGCCATCACTCCAAGCATCCTCCCCTTCCTTCTTCTTCCCCCAGCTTCATATGTTAAGCATGATACCACATGGTGTGGAACTGACCTTTTTGTCAGTTGGGATCAGCTGCGCCGGCTGTGTCTCCTCTCAACTTTTTGTGTGCCCCCAGCCTACTTGCTGGTGGGGTGATGTGAGACACAAAAAAGCTCTTCACTCTCTGTAAACACTGCTCAGCAATAGTGAAAACAGCTCTCTGTTTTCAATGCTGTTTTCAGCACAAATCCAAAACATAGCCCCATACTATCTACTATAAAAAATTTTAACTCCATCCTAGCCAAAATCAGCACAATAACTTATGTTATGAAATTGATAAAAGCTGGGAGAAGTGTCCAAAAGTAGTTAGTTAAAAAATGGAATTATTTGAATGAGATGAAAAATAACATTTTAAGAAGATGAGTTATTTTTTAAAAGAGAAAACAGTGGGGCAAGCAATGGCTCCCTTGATCACTGCTTTTGTCATTCCAAGAGCCAAACATATGCTCTCCATCTGTACAATTTCCACTCCATATTGAAGACCAGGAAATAAATCTTAATGAGCCATAAAATAAGTTTATTTCCCATGAGCCAGATTCTGATCCATTACTTCTGCAGAGCACTACATCATCTTCTATTCAACACCACTGGGTTCTCCTGGCCACAGTTTTATTTATCACAAGTATGTGGTCCTGCAGAGACACTTTATAAGTATGCATAAAAGATCACAGAATCACAGAATGTTAAGGGTTGGAAGGGACCTCTAGAGTTCATCTGGTCCAACCTCCCTGCCAGACCAGGTTCGCTTACAGCAGGTTTCACAGGATGGCATCCAGGTGGGTTTGGAATGTCTCCAGGGTCAGATAATCCACCACCTCTCTGGTCAGCCCATTCCAGTGCTCTGCCACCCTCAAAGTCAAGAAGTTTCTCCTCGTGTTGAGACGGAACTTCCTATAATCGAGTTTGTACCCATTGCCTCTTGTCCTATCACTGGGCACCACTGAAAAAAGACTGTCTCCCTCCTCCTGGCACCCTCCCTTTAAGTATTTATAAGCATTGATGAGATCCCCCCTCATCCTTCTCTTCTCTAGGCTAAAAAGACCCAACTCCCTCAGCCTTTCCTCATGAGAAAGATGTTCCAACCCCCAAATCATCTTTGTGGCCCTTCGTTTCACCCTCTCCAGCAGTTTCCTGTCTTTCTTAAACTGGGGAGCCCAGAACCGGACACAGTACTCAAGTTGTGGTCTCACCAGGGCAGAGTAGAGGGGGAGGATGACCTCCCTCAACTGCTTGCCACACTCTTCTTGATGTACCGCAGGATGCCATTGGCCTTCTTGGCCACAAGGGCACATTGCTGGCTCATGGTCATCCTGTTGTCCACTAGGACTCCCAGGTCCCTCTCTTCACAGCTGCTTTCCAGAAGGTCAGCCCCTACCCTGTACTGCTGCATGGGGTTATTCCTCCCCAGGTGCAGTACCCTACACTTGGTTTTGTTGAATTTCATTAGGTTTTTCCCTGCCCAGCTCTTCAGTCTGTCCAGGTCCCACTGAATAGCTGCACAGCCTTCTGGGGTGTCAGCCACCCCTCCCAGTTTTGTGTCATCAATGTTAAAATGTTAAAACATTATGTCAGTGTTAAGATATTAAAGCAAATAAAAGCTAAATTTTTCTCCCAGAGAAGAGATTTTTTCAAAACACACCTAAGCAATCTGGAATTAGAAGTGCTACTTGCCCTTGATGGAACGTGTTTTTCCAGTTTGTGGAGGCTGGTTACCCCCTGCAACTCTCTGCAGCAGATTTTCAGAAGTCTTAAGTATACTTCAGGAATTAACAGATCCAGTGTAGAGCATCTTATGATGGTAGGAAAAATTTAAATTTTGCCACACCAGTTATGTCAAAATAACGGGTTTTTTTTTTTTTTTCTTCTATAGATGAAGCAACATGGAATTAAATGCTGACTACAAGGGAAGGGAGCAGAGAAGGCCTGTGTCAGAGACCACTTTGGAGGAGCGAGGAAGGAGGATGAGTAAGGTCTGTTTGGTATCGAGGAGATATAATGGAAAAGAGGAACTGAGCAAGGTCACTGAAGGGGTTGTAGCAAAGGTATTTATCGTGTTCTTTCTTCATGTTTCCTATGCCATCTTCCTCTTCTCTAGCACAGCATCTAAGAGTACTTTCTGTCTAACATTCTCTCCTCACCCTATTGTGAGTAAGGCTCTTTTAGAATACAATGCAACTGAAATTTTATCTCTTTTTCTTTCCCTGTCAGCAGCCTCTGGGAGACAGGCTTTCTTCAGCTTTCTCCAGCTCCTGGCATGTGTATGGAAGTGGAAAGGGGGAAGGGGAAGGAGGGTGCCAGGCTAGGCTCAGGGGCTGGGATGGCTCCAAAAAGTGGGGAAGGGAGAAGGACTTGATCCCCTTGCTACTGCTGGTTGGGGTAGGTTAGAAGCAGCAATGGCTGTGGCTAGAGGAGGACACTAGAAAAGTTTCCCCCAAGCTTCGGCAGAGAGGCCATGCACACCGTGACATTGTCTGATGTCCCTGCCCCTGTGAATTTGCCTCAAGAAGTCCTAAAAATATAGCCTGTTTCTGGGGGGTTTTTGCTAGAAGCCCATGGGATCACCTGTGAAGTTCATGGGACTAGCTAACTCCTTGTCACTTTTTAGTACTTACTCCATTTATTTGTCATTTTTCACAAAATCCTTGTTTTCCATCTGTCTGGTGCTCAACAAAAGAAGGCTTTTAGATTTCTGGTGATGTTTAAACCTTACAGTTCAGGAGTCACTAAACTAGATTTCTCATGGTAAAATAATCATAGTCCAACTAAATGAGTAATTTTTTCTTGAGCATTATTCCAGCACAGATCTAATTAATAAGTAAACAACATGTTCCTCCTATTCCTCCCAGGCCTTCTGGTGAAAGGAACACAGCAGAAGGCATTTTTTCTAGTCTAAAACTTATGTTGCCATGTTAAGTATGTTTAAGCATTGTAATATTGATTGAAGAGAGTTTTGAGTTAAAGAGCAAGAAGTATATAATGGTATGTTAAAGGAAAGATGGGTTTAATGAGCACATCTCATGTATGACTTTCTACTGTGAAAGCATTACAAAGTATTTAAATAATGAGACTGGAGCAAGAATTACAAGTTTATTTTCTCACTTTCTTCCCATATCCCTTGGCAATACAGATGTCACATCTTTCCCCGTTCCCTAAAAATTACAGCAACATTAAAAGGCAAATGTCTACTTAATATTTATACAAAGACAGACATTGACGAGTAACATCTCATCTGAAATGCTTTCTCGTTAGACAATTGCATTAGGAACATAATACCTTGCAAGCCTATCTAGGCCAGAAGTCTAATCAAATTAACACCACTTCAGTGCTAATGAGGACTGGTAGTCATTCACCTTAATTAGCCATTCTGAATAAATATATTTTTAGCACCATGCCATTTAGGTGGCTCAGATCTACGATCCCTTCCAATGTTTTGTGACCTTAGTGATGAAGTTACAGAAGCAGAAGAGTATCAGCAGAGGAAGAAGTTTGGGTGCTCCCCGTGCACTCCTAACAAAAACCAGGTCATGTCCTTGGTGAATGTGTTCCCAATATAAAATGCAGATTATCACAGTAATATGTTACTATATTTGAAACGCTGAATGGGACTCGCAGATTGGGGTCTGCACGGTCCCAGTGGGACTTTTCTTATAGCTACTGGGAGCTGCAAACCTGAATGTGCAACAGGAGCAAGAGAGATGGCCTGGGACTGTGCACAATGACTGGCCAAACCTACTAGTCTCTTACTCATTTCGGGTTTGCCTTTGGAAAGGGGAATCTCGCTGTATGTTATAAAGCTGTTAACGCGCAAGTTCCATAAAAATAAATATTGTGCATATGCATGTGGACAGTTGTTTCACATTGCAAGTGCCTGAGGTGGCTCCAGACCATAGTTGTGAGAAGAATGTTTGAAAATTCATCATATTTTAGTCTTACTGACAGTTTGCTTTTCTTTGATTATATCAGTTACGTTTCGATTTTTTCCTGACTTTCTAAGTGACAAGATGTAGTACCAGATCTTTTAGAATAAAAGACATAACATGCAGGCTCCTTGCAACCTATTTCAGGTGCATTTCAGTTTACTTAGCACCTGTGAATTCCATTTCAGCTGCAGAATTTAGTCCATACAATTAAGATGAAATGAGGTGTTCAGTACTTCCTCAGATTCAAATGCAAATAAATCCCTTTAGCTTTACTAAGAACTAGACAGGCATTACATGGAGAAAATAGGCTTGGAACAGTCTGGGAAAGGTTTGTTTCACTTCCATGGTTTTTCCTTGATCAGCTCACAATTTTTCAGACAGGAAGAAAGAGACAGACTGGGGATTTTTCTGTTTACATGTACCAGAGGGAAACCCTTTCAAGTTGTTGTGATTTGAAGTAAATGTTCTTCTGAATGTGGATTTTTTTTTTTTTAGGTGGGGATTTTGCATTGTTATCCATTAATGTCATAAACACGCTCTCTCATTCCTCTTTATTGGGAATAGTCATTATTCTAGAGGAAAAATCTTTCATTCTAGAAGAAAAATATTTCACTATTTATAATTCAAATGCTGGTTCTATAAATCCTTTAATCACTGTCCTGTATGTATCTTTCTGTGCAGATACAGTGATTATCCTTAAGTTCAAATATATGGATAAGATTTGCTAAGCTAAAAGAAAAAATATGATTATTTAATAATTTGGATTCAGAAAAGGAGAAACCTCCTTTCTAAATTTTCTTTAGCAGTAAAGCAAATTGTTTTTCCTTACCACAAACAAATCTTCCCATGGCAGTCTTTGACAGCAATTGCAAGATATATGGATTCAGATTGCAGGTCCAACATGTATTTAGATACTAAAAATGTAATCTTAAGGAAAAATAAATAGCTGAGGAATGGGATAGAGTTTGTAAAGGCACTGTCATTTTTGTGCAGAATCTCAGAGTTTTTGACGACTACATCTTTATTCCCACCACCCCCCTTCCCCCTCAGTGATCATGCAGCAGACCAAATGGAGGAAGGTCTCCTGTCAGACTGGCTTTCAAATTGATGAGAGAAAGAAATCAGTCCTTCGTGGCATTTTTACTGGGTGCTGGTAACTGTTCAGTCAGTCCTTACTCTGATGCTGACTCATTCTTGCTCCTTGAGCCCATCACTGCAGACATCTCGGAATTATTCAATTCCTTTAGACATCTCCGTGTCGAAAGTCTGCAGATACCTCATTTTCAGAGCTTCTTGTAGAAGGTCCTGAAAAGAAGTCCTTGGAAGTGATAATGTTTTGTGCCCATGAAAAATTGAGCTCTTCAGCTATCATTTTTATATTTGCCCCATGGCTTTTGTTTCCCACAAATCTGGGAATTGTCACACCGAAACCTGTATGGCACTGTCTCACACAAATGAGAGGAATGTACTGAAAAAGCCTCCTATCACACTGTTTTTCCTGTTGGAAACTTCTTGTTGAGTTGCCCTCTACTGTGTGTGAGTACAAAAAGGTATAAGATTCCAGGTAAAATTGCACATCTTTATCCACATGCATCTTTCTGTTTCTTTGCTAACACAGTGTATGGTTTATTTATTTTTGCAATGATGGGGTTTTGAAGAGGAAGCTTAACACTTTTTTTAGTTCCTGTAAGGAGCACAGAGCTAAGAATCAACCAACACCTAGTTGAAATGAAGCTAGGAGTGCTATACAGTTATAGTTTAAGGATAAAAGTGAAACAAAATTTGCAGAGAGAAAATTCCATTTCTTGGACATTCATATTGCCAGCTGGAAAAGTACACAAGCTTTTAGATTCACTGGGTCTTTGGTTCTAAAGCAGAACCAGAGAACTTCAAGCCAAGCAGAGTTTGGAAACTGCTCTGAATTTAGCTTAATTAGTTAGCTAACTAGACAATTTCAAAGAAAAAAAAAAGAACAGTTGGTATCTGAGCAGAGCAGGACACCTAATCAGAGTAGAAGTAATAACATTTGTAGTCCCTGTGGTTTGTAGAGACAGAAAGGCAGGTAATTATAGCACAAAAGCTAGTGACTAGCTGGAATGAGATTTGAGGAAAATTACTATGTGTCAGATCACTGCGTCTCTACTGATACAATTATTTTTGACATCCAATACAGTTATGATGGTGTTTCTAGGCATATTTTTGAAGATCATTTTTAAGTCTTTCATAAACAGGACTGAGAAATTATGTACAGAGCTATTGTTTTCTGAGAAAAGATCTAGAGGTAACGTGGTCATTCTTCACTATAGCAGTTGCCTTGCCCAATTTTATGGGGGTGCGCAGCAGTGGCTTGGATTCACCTATATAGTTTTCGTGAGTACCAGTGATGCAGTGGATGAGGTATTTCTCATTTTGGGATTCACTTCTTGTTCATCTAAGGTATTTGAGGCCTCATTTTGTTATTAACAATTTGGTTCACGTTGCTTTTTTACAAACCAGTTCTGTGGGAAACGTGTCCATATACAACTCAAGTAGCATCAAAAAGCCTTTGATAGATAAATAAGCAGTCCTTCCAGCTGTGAGTTCATATCACAACTACTTTAAAACAAATCTTTCATGTTAGTTTAGTGAGTTCTCCTTGTTTCATATGCATATGGATAGCACATATTCAGAAATACAGACAGAATCTGCATTTTACAAGTTTTTTACAAGTTTTCCTGTAACTAGCAAAATTAATGAAGCCAAATTTCCTAAGGTTTTGTGCTCTGCTGTTTAGTAAGCTGTAGGTGTGTACTGAGTCTTTTCCACTGTTCAAGGTCTTTGCATCTAAACTGTATGAAAAATTAAGCTTGTACTGTAATCTTCCCTATGAAGTGTCACTGACAGAGTCTCTCTATTAGTGCTGCCTATTTTCATGCAGAAAATTCCAGAAGACTGATGTACCTGAGACTTTTACTCCTCTGTCAAATTTGCATGAAACTAGTCCTGAAGATCAATTAAGGTTAAAAAGATGGGACAAGCAGACACACATACACTGACAGCATGACTGCATTAACCTTCTTGCTCTAAGAAAGCAAGCTAACCATCAAACCACAAGCTTTTATCTCAACTCCACAGAAATGCCTCCAGCTACAGGGAAGAGCAGGACATTAGTTACCAGCACTGGCAACTGAAGGAAGACTTTGTCCGATTTCCACTGACAGAGCGTGATTGATTGTAAAACAGTAATGTCGATTAAAACAAAAATCATAGAATCATAGGATATCTTGGGTCGGAAGGCACCTTAAAGATCATGCAGTTCCAACTCCCTTACCATGGGCAGGGACACCTTCCACTAGACTGGGTTGCTCAAAGCCCCATTCAACCTGCCCTTGAATGCTTTCAGGGATGAGGCATCCACAACTTCTCTGGGAAACCTGTTCCAGTGTCTCACCACCCTCCAATGCTTGCATGGGTTTGCTTTAGAACTTGCTGATTGTGGCAGAACTTGGATCCTAATTCACTGTCCCTTGAGCAGAGGTGAAGAAATGATTAGGCTAAAGCAATGATGCCCTCCAAGTTTGTAGGGTGGTTGGGTGGTTTAACACCGACAGAAAGGTTGGGTCCTAGAAGTGGTTAAAGAAACAAAACTGTCTGTAATTTAAGAGCCTACGTAATTCAGGAAGTTAGAGGCTCCTCAGTGCGCCCAGCTGTAAGGTACTGGCCTTGAGGTGAAGATACAAAGAGACTGTTACGAACTTCCTGGAAAGAGCTGAACAACCAACTTCACCTTGAGAGCCCAGATATAATAGCTCAAGGGGGTATTGTCAGTCAGGACTAAGCAGTGTTTGGTAGAGAACAACAGGAAAACAACATTGAGAACCTTCTGGTTATGTTCCCTAGTCCATCCACTTTTGCAGAAAGTGAACTGCAACACAACACTAGCTTTTATTTATGTTACTGTACCATGAAGGCATCGTATCCAGGACCTTCCACTGTGCTATGCTGTACATGCTGGGAGAAAACCCACACCCTTTTCTTACCCTGAGAGTTTGTGGATGAAGCAGAAGGTGGCAAATACTTAGGACACAGAAAACTGGAGAAAGTAGAAATAAGACGACACTAGTCTAGATATAGAAACAAAGTAAATGGAGGACATGGATGGCAAGATTTATGAAGTTTTATGGGTCTTATGATGAAAACAAGTAAGGACATCAATGAAGCTATATGAATATTTGCAGACAATTCCTCCTGAGGTACTCTGTCACGACCTAGGACATGAGAAATCCCAAAGATGTTTTACTTTCAAATGTATGACACAGTTTTGTTTCACTGCCCACCAGAGAACAGTCAGGTGGAATGCGTTAGATATGCAGATATTAGGCTTTTTGTTGATATTTGAAAAGAATACTATTACAAGCTCCAGGGAGTCTAAGTGACTGATACCCAGACTTATGTATTTATGTGGATACAAAAAATACAGAAATGGCAAAGTGATTTTGAAATCTTATAGAAAAACAAGCACAAAAATCAAAAGAACATCAACAGATACAGAAAGAGAACCAGAAATACGTTGTCTTGTAATGTTTAAATTCTTCTTAACACACCGCATGGCACTCAATACGTTTTTGCACTATTATCAACAATCTCTTTGTGCATTAAAAATTTCAGTGCTCCATTAAGGCTACATGGGTTGGTGAAGCTTGGGTTTTATCAAAGAGTGGCAATGAGATGTGGAATGAAGGAGAATGTAGTAATTATTTATAATCTCACTTTAGCATCAAATTACCCTCTTTTATTATCTCTTCAGCACAGAAAGCACTTGTCTTTGGTTGCATGCACAACACCAATAGGACTGCAGTGAGTCCCTGTATTGCAGTGATGTGCTATGCTTGGAGACTCATGTTCCACTCAGGAGAAGAAAGCCTATAACATATATCCCTAAACTTCTCGCTCCTCAAATTGTTCAGGTATTGGCATTCTTAAAGTAGAGAAACAATTCACATTGGATAGAATGAGGTCACCTCTGTTAAGATGTTTGCAGGCTGCTCAAATTTTCCAGAAAAAAAATGGGTAGTCCATGGACACGTAAAGCATTTTGCAAGTTTTTCCTCGCAGCCCAGGGAGCTCCCTGATCCTTTAGTATGACAAGTGCTGCAGAAAGGAGAAGTTATTGCAGGAAACCCCACACACACTTCAAACTTTGTTTGAATTTGGCAAAGACCTTTCGTATGCAATTGTTTCCACTCTAACACTTTTGTGAAAAGGGAAAGTAGCGTATACATCAAAGACTTGTACTTGCTTGCATATCATTATCAGAAATATTTGTGCAGCCATCTAGAAAATTCAGGCAAGGGTTGTGAATGCTTCCACTGAGCAGCAAAAACTATGCTGTGTTGGGATAAGAAGTAACAACATATTATTTAGACTGAATGTTTGAAAGAGTAGTTGCATCAAATAATTTTCAAGTAGTCCTTGGGGTGAAAAATACTGTCACAACTCCCTGACTAACAAATAAAATATGAAAATCAGCCTGCATAACTTATGAAGAAGAAAAGGACCCAGTTCAAGTGCTTTACTGGCAAGGACTTGTTCACCCCTTGTCCTTCCATAAGCTGTTTGCTCAGTACATGTGCAGTCCTGCTGTCCTGCAAAGAGATGGAAGTTTTGAACATGGGGTATGTGATGCAGTGAGGTGTTCACCAGGGAAGTAGTTTCACCCTCTCTACCTCTCTCTCCAGTCCAAACCCGATCTCTGTTGCACTCCTTTATATTTCATCAACTGCAGGCACTTGTCTTATGTCAGTGCCCTGAGTGCATGCCGTCTTCTCTGAGGGTTTGGCTGCTGGGGTCACAAGAGCAGAGTCGGTGGTCATGGGGAGATCTCCTCCAGAGGGATCTGGAGGGGGACACCAGTGAGGGCTAACCCTTGGCTGTGGGTTTCTTGTCCTGCTGGCCATGTTACAGAGATTAGCTCCTGGTGGAGATGACAACAGGGAATGGATTTGCTCTTTTTGGTAGCAGCTGAAAACTAATCACAGCATATGGCATTTACAAAAGGAGGAATGCAAAAGTCATTCCACTCAAATCATCTACCTGTAGTAGTGCCTGTAGGCACATCAATTTTAAATCCTCCTGTGTCAGATGCTAGCCCAGCACGGTCTCTGCTTCAGACTACCTTAACCATTTCTGAAACTGGTTAGCCATAAAATAATTGCTTTTCACGGTACAGAGCAAAGTTGTGATTAAACTACCTTTGGGACTGTAGCATCTTAGAAGGCTCACCAGTCATTCTGCAGTATGAGATAATGGTCTCATTTTGAATTCCCACATGAAGTCTCCCCTGCAAAATTGCCTCTGCACATGTATGTGAATGGAGTTTGAGGGAGAGAATATGTTGTGGATCTGTGACTGGTTTGACGGGTACCTAGCCAGCTGTGACAAGGTAGCTGAAAGAACAGTTATCACAACAGTTAATGTTAATACTTATTTTGAAGAAAGAAAAAACGAAAACCCAAATGGAGAATTTCTGCAGTAGCTAAAATCATGTGTTTGAGTACAAATGAGGGATAAAAAAACCTGAATTTCAATGCAAATAACAGTGAACTTATTTGGGGCTTGAGTAGCTATCTTCATGTGCTAAGGAATATAAAAGGCACTTGAAAAACAAGATAGATATATATATATATAAAACGCAAGCAAACAAAAACCCACCAGTTTGATGCTTTTTTGGGAAAAAAGGACAGAATTATTTACTTCCTCATGAGTCGCACAGCCTGTATTTCCTCTCTGGATCCAGGATCTCCAGCTGCTATTTCACAACTGGCAGGCAGGTTTGTGATACACTCCGAGCAGACTGACACCCACACCCGTGGCAGGTTAACATTGCAGCCCAGCATTCATCTTGTGACTGTGTGACATCCAGTCACACAGTCTGGTGGCATTGGTGTGACATCCAGCATATGATCTGATGGAATATTGTCCTTTTCTCACTCCTTGGGAAAGATGCCTCCTAGGAGATCTGGAGATGCTTCCAATCACTGTGATGAAATTGGAGCCTTTTGTATGTAAAACCAATCCAAGTGTTATTCTAATGCTTTTAATTGTAGATACCAGACTGTCTTTTGTAAGCAATGGTGGCAACATAATGCCTATAGTTCACTAAAAAGAACTGGAAACAAAAGCTAATCACAGCAATCTACACATCTAATTGAGGTACATGAGACATAGAGGCCTAGGGGTTTAAACAAGTAGATTTTACCTATTCCAGTAATTTGAACAGTACTAGGGCATGGGCACAGACTCCACAGCTTAATTATAGCGTGAAATTGTCACAGCAGCCCCTGCCAGTGTTTTGGCTGAACAAACCAGAATTATTTCAGACAATTCCCAGACAATTCCTGAGACTTGGAACAGGCCAGGGTCGATTTCAGAAAGCTCATCTGGCTGTTATTTTGGATGCTAAGAATGTTCAGATGTATGGAGGGGCCAGAACATACCAGTTGGCCTTAAGGCCAGAGGATGTGTCCTGACATTGTTTAGTTTACCAGTACAGCTGTGGCCCAGTTGTCCATATCACCAAGTAATGTTTTGTCTTTTACATTATTCTAGCCCTTGGAGCAATCCCTGTGTAAGTCACACGTGGCATGTGTAACACACAACCCACAAGGGATCATAGGGTTGCAGATGGGACCACCATAAAGTTATGCTGGAGACCTCTCCTTAGGCCACTGTGTCTTGCAGGCCATCAAGTCTTGCTTCAGGAGACATCCTAGGTGTTAACTTTCAGATGAACCGGATCACCTTCTAAGCTGCATGGACTATATTATAGCAGTTTATATTGACTAGATACCCATTGACTGATGGGAGCTGAGTTGCACAATTCACCTATGGACTTCTCCATGTAGACACACAGAATTACATGCCTTCATCTGAAGATGAATCCCATCCTCTGTGGCTGAAAATATACTGCAACTGGAGCAGGAAATTGCACTGCACCTATGCAGCATTCAGAATGCTTTATAAGATTATCAAACCTTCTTCTAGGGTGCAGTTTGCTACTAGCATGCAACCCTCACTTCCGGATCAAATTGGATCAGGACATGGAGCTTCTGATATGATGATGTTTCCTTTGTGGGAAGTTTTCACCATATCTTCTCATAGGTATTATTTGCTACTGATGATGAGCGCAGGGTTGGTCTTAATTCATTCTGGCAGCCTAAGCCCCTGAAGTGGTTTTGGAAACAACAATTTTCTAGTTCTATTCTACCAACCTCCCTTGCATAAGGCAGTATTTTGGGCCAAACTTCCCCACTTCTCATTGCAAAATCCGAACCTAAATATGTATGGAGTATTTTCATAAAAATGCCGACAGATTGGATTAATATATAAGCACATTTATCTTAATAACCATCAATATTCACTGAACTTAGTGTTGTGTCACCTGAGGAAAAAACAAGGTCATTATTTATTTAGTGGTGCAATCAGTCTTCATATTCTTGGATGGGAGTAAGTCAATGTATCCTATGTCATCTCAGACATTCACAGCTAATCCCATCCAATGACACAGGTTGCTAGTAAAATTTTCATTTTTAAATTGCTACTTGAAAGGATCAATTACATTAGTATCCTCAAGGGTAGCAAGGATGGAAAAATTGAGAGGAGAAAGAAGAACTCTTATGCACTGAACTAAAGTCGGGATATGCCTATTTGCCTATGTACTTCCCTCATTAACACATCTCAAAATACTGGTTTCGCTGACTTCCAGGAACAGAAACTCACTGAGTCAAAAACCAGGGTTAATTTAAAATATAATTTAGGTATATATAAATTTTATCTCAGTGTGTATGAATTTATGTACTGAATTTTGTAATTGTGCTGTACAAGAATTAATTTGAAGTTGCAGAGAAAGAGTTGAGGGAACTGGATTGAAATGGGAGAGGCTTGAGGTCTACTTCTGCTCTCATGATGCTTATAGAATCATATAATATCTCAAGTTGGAAAGATAAGGATCATCAAATCCAACTCCCTGCTCCTCACAGGACAATCTGTGTACCTTTTCGAGAATGCCTTCATTTCCTTGTTTCTCTTTTTTCTACCTTTGCCCATCATATCTAACTGGAAGATTAATTTGCAATTCATCTCACCTACCTTGCTGCCTATAATGTTGACATTTATATTTGAGCTAACCCCTCAGGCTTCCTTTCTAATCAATGAAGAAAGATGGGTTCTTTTAGTCTGCATTTCATTTGAGCTATTTTAGACATCAGCTGAAGCTGATGAGATAAATTCTCTCCTAAATATGCTTATTTCTCTCTGTTGGCTATGAAGGAATCCTGGGGTTACTGTTGTGGGTGGAAGTGTCTATGTTTAATAGAATAAAATGAATGCCTTTGGAGCCATGGATCTCATCTCTCTGGACTCGTGGCTGAACCCTCACAGCAGACACTGCACAGCATGTAGCAAAAGAAAAAGGACTTTCCCTGGCAAAGGACAAAACAGGAGTAGTGTAAGGGACAGCTTAATTTCATTTACAGCATGTGCAAGGGACAGGAAAGGGAGAGACATATTCATTTTTTGGAGGACTGCTTTAAAAAAATGGTGGTGTGGAAACCAATGACATCAGAGGAACTGATTTCAGAAATGTTGAATCAGACCATACAACTGCACCAAGCAAAGCAATCTGAGGAACAAACCAAGGTCTTGTCACAGGAAACATTCTTACTGTCTTTGCTGAAATCTTCCGAATTTAGGATCTGTTATAAATCATCCCCATTTGTTCTTGTGTGAGCTGATTCATGTTCAAATACATTTCAGGTGACATCCTCCATGCAGCTTTTACTGTGAAACTGTGGGTTTTTGTGTTGGTTGTGTTGTGTTGACACTAAGTCAGTCACTGATATACAAAGTTAAATGACCTGGGCAATATTTGATAGTGCTCTATCACCAGTGTGAGAAATATAATTGAGGATAATTGACTATAATTGCCTCAGTAAAGCATCGGATGTGATGCCCATCAGTCCTTGCCTAGCAGCTAAGGGAGGAGATTGCTCTAAGCACAAGCATCTGAAATTTGCTGGAAATAATGTTGACTTGACTGGTTTTGGGCACAGGTCCTTCTGGGTTCTGCCATCAGCCTTAGTCCCGGCAGTTTCATTTCTGTGGCAGCACTTTTAAAGATGCTCTGCATGAGGAAAAAAGCTAGGTGTGAGTGGCATAAATTTAGATCAGATATATTTTTCGTGTATCAAGGCAGTGGTGACTTCCTAAAAAGCTGTGCACTGCAGCACATGAAACAAAAGAACTAGACCACAAGATGCTGTAGGCTATATAGTTCAGCCTGGGTTTCTGCTCTCCTTCCCCATGTCCCTTGCTTCCTCTCAAGTACAATTTAGAGGGTAGATTGATAGCACAGCTAGCTGGAGGATTTTATTCTAGACGCATAAAAGGATTTAGGTGGCTGTATGTGGTGCTAAAGTCTATATCCCAGGGCTGCATGTTCCACGCATGCTCCACCATCAGTAAGCAGACTGGGGAGTCAGTCAAAATAGCTAAAAAGCTAGGGAAGGGGCATGTGCTCTGTTTTCCTGATGCTATTCCTTCTCTTTTCCTAGGAGAATTAAATGAAGCTGCATGTATTAAGATAGTTTTGGTAATGTAAAATTAAGCAGATTAAAGACTAAAGCACTCTAAACAGAGGGAAACAGAAAAGTGCTTCTCAGTAAGAAACGTGATTTCATCTCATCTTTTCTATTAACATAGCATCAAATGTACTGTCCTTCCATTTAAGTCAAATTTTTCATTAAAAAAAAGGAATCTGAAGTCATAGACTGGATAGGAGCCACAGCCTGTCCAGGTCCTGTTCCACTTCATACCTGCTCAGCACAGGCCAAATTAGATAAAACCATAAAGAATGAGGATGGAAGTGTAAGAGCAGGGTGGTTAAGTCACTCATCAAGATGGGAATTAGCCAGGTTTGTATTTCCCTCCCCAGTGATTTCAGGTATGTTGCACAAATATTTTTATTTGTTAGGTTTTATTTTCTCCGCATAGAATGAGCCACCTGACACCACAGGTGTCCTGTGGCTCAGACTGGCAAAAGATAATTTCTTCACAAACTCAGGATTTTTAGGCACTAATTTCCCTGCTCTGATTTTTAATACAGCATGGTTCTGATTGTGCCTGATCTGGTAACCAGAAAGGCCTTGGAAAAGAGGGGAGAAAGGCTAAAGATTCAGTCGTTTTACGTATGAGACGTTCCTTTCTGTTCATGAGGGCAATCGTACTTACGTGATATTTGTTATGAGGAAAAGGGTATGTGTTGTATTGGTGAAGGAAGGGGAGAAGTCTTTTTAAAAAGTATGGGATAAAAACCATACCATTCTAAATAATGGAGATGCATACAATTCAGTAAAACATAAGGTCTGGGAGACTCCAGGGGTCTACTACTAATTTTGCCATTAGCTGGCAATAAACAACAACGCTTTCAGTGCTCTAGTTTTCTCATTTTAAAATGAGTATTATGAAACTTTCTGCATGAAGACTGCTTAATTAATTGACATTTGTAGAGCAATTTCAGATCCTTGGAGGAAAAGGGCTGGAGGAGAGCTAAGTCTTATGACAAGAAATAGGTTGCAAAACTCAAGCTGTTTTCCAGATAACTCTATGCTGGTGGAAAAGAAAAAGTAATGTGGTCCCTGTCGTACCTTTATCTCCCTCCTGCCCCTGCCTTTTAATGCTACCTCTAGTAAAATAGCCAAAAGATGCAAATAAAGCTGGAGGGGCTGTGGAGTCCTGGGTGAGGGAGAGAAATAAAAAATTATTCCCACAAGGTCAAGGGGGATAGGTTTAGAAGAAGGAAAAATCAATTAATGAAGGCAGAAAAGGAAATAAGCAGGTTGTGAACTGAATTTTACATAGCCTTGTGGTGTGCCTATGCTCTTTACCAAGCAACCAATATACATATATAGTTACCAACCTACGTACCGATTCCTAAGCATGGGGAACAGGACAGGGGGAAGGAAGCTAAAACTGACTCACTAGTTCTCCAGGATCGTGGGCCTTTCTACCTTATCACAAGGGGAAGCTTCTGAAAAGAGAAAGGTAAAAGCAAGTTGAACTGTTTCCCCCAGCCTGTGAATCACCGGTTCACTCTTCCCACATAACAGAGATGTTCCAGGTCTTTTTTTGGCAACAGCAAGCTGAAGAGGCTGGAGTGATGGTGAAAGTGAGGAGCGCACCATCTCACTTGCTTCTTGTTTGCCTGGCTTTATTAGACAGATCCTCTTCTGTCTTAAGCTAAGCTGCAACAACACAGTTTCTTCTTTACCAAATGAGCTGTGACACCAGGTGCAGCTGATCAGTGTGACAAGAAATTTCCTAAATGGCTGATCTGGTGGGTAATCAAGGAAGCAGCAGATTTATGCCAGAAAGCAGGTGTGAGAGAGCTCTTTCTGTAGTCCTGCATGAAGTAGGATTGAATTCTGAGGAACTTTCTCTCCAGTCACAAGCTTCCAAAGGCATCTCAGAGCAGTAAAGAGCAGCGCTCTGCTGCCCACCAGGCAGCCCACCTGGAAAGCTATGTCCAGCTCTAGCAGCAGCCTCCTTCCTTCTGAGAACTTTAGGAAGTCTGCACTGCTAATGGGCCAGATTTTTTTCCCTGAAGCTGCTGGATCTACACCGGGCAGCACTGTGACATGCCGGAGTTCAGAAAAATCGAGTGTAGGCACCCTTCTCATCCTCAAAATCTGCTCATCTGTTACAGGAAAGCCAGCTCTGATGGAATGCTCTCCTTAAAAAGCCTTCTCTGACCCTGTTGTGGAGAAAAATAGGCAGAACTGGACTAGCAGAAAAGTTGAAATTGACTGGGAAGGTGCGAACCACAGTTACCTCCTGCTGCAGGAGCAACTGTTGTTGCTCAGTGGTGCAGAGTAATCCTTTTCCTCCCACTCTCTGGGAAGGCAGGATCAGGAACAGCGAACATGCTTTGCATCTCTGCCAGGGATGAAGACACCAAGGGGAGTAATAATAAATCTATGTCCCTTCAGCACTGCGGCTTCTTGTTCATCAAGTGTGTTGTTTGTGGTATCACATAAGATGCTGTTTATCTGCCTTTTGAGGATAAGCACATTCTCAGGTGGCGCAGGACACATCTTACTTGCTCCATTAAGCTTCAGTGACCCCACTGTTTTAGGGGTTAGTAATTACAGCAGCCCTTTCTTGGTTCCATGGCAGTGCAGACTATCGCGATAACTTGCACTCTTCTCCAGCTGTGAAATCCAGGTCTCTTTCTCATAAAGGCTTTTCACTTTGGTCCAGTCTCTCAGACTCTCTTTGTACTCCTGTATTCCAGCTTCTCTCTCCATTGCCATCTCCCTGCTCAGGTTTTGTTCCCCCTGTGAAACCCCAGCCATTTCTCCTGACAGAATATCATGGCACTGATGTGCTCGTGCCGTTACTGTTCCTGTTGTCATCGTTTAATTTCTTTCTATATTACTCGGATCAGAAGTTCCTTGCAGCAAGGACTATCTGTTCATCTGTGTTTAGTATGGGAGGGCTGTACCCTCTTTCATCTCTTTGCATTTTTGTGATATAAGTCCTTCATTCTTCAGTGAGATATTTGGACAGTAACAAAAACTATCTTCTATTATTATACACGGATACTTTCAGGACCAGATTCCAGACTTGGGATCAAATGTCTTTTTTTTTTTTTTTTCCAAATTGCCTTCATCTAGTTTAAATGCAGCACACTCACGTGATGCTCTTAATCCCAAAAGTATTTGCAGTATTTATGCAGAGGCTTGTCTGTTATGCCAGTATATCTCTGAAACTCCTACTAATATCAACCAAATTAAAATTTAACAAAACTAGATCAAGAATTGTACATGCAAAAATAACTTACCACAACTTCGCAGTTGGATATTTACAGTTCTCTAGAAACCTCATCCTAATACTTGGCAACAGTCAAAAAAACAAATAAAATGTTGGGACGCATTAGAAAAGGAATGAAGAAAGAATCAGAACATATCATTATGCTACTGTATAAATCTATGGCTTGTCCACATCCTGAATACCAATGAGCCCATCTTGAAAAAAAAACTGTTTAGACCTTGAAACAGTAGAAAGATGGGGCATGAGGATGTGTAGAAACACCAAAAAATGTTATGCAAGGAGAATGAAAAAAGAGGGAAGATGAGTCAGCTTGAAGAAGAAATGGCTGAAAAGAAAATATGATAGAGGAGTCTGCAATCATAAGGGTGGTAGAGACGTTGAATTGAAAAAAATATTTATATTTTATTTCAGAAGAATGAAGGAAAACTTAATAAAGTAACATTGAGTTCTTTTTTGCCTAATGCTTTATAAAACCATGGGTCTCATGTTGGAGAATAATTGGGGTGCCAAAAAATAGGTTTACACAGGTTAAAAATGATTGGGTGTGTTTATAGGAGAAAAATCTAGCAAGGAGAGAGGGCCAGTGAAAACTTATTAATTGTGGTAATAGGGGTGCTCTTTCCAACAGAGAAAGTCCCTAAAAAATCAGGCAGCTGGAACCTGAGAGAGCAGGATCAACTGCTCTGCCTCTATTATTTCTATTTCTATTTCATGTTTACTAAATGTCTTTTATTGAGCATTGGGAGAAACGCAGGATTGTTCTGGATGCATTTTGGTCTTACCAAATGTTGCTATACTTATGTTGCTCTGGTCTTATTTTTGCAACTACGAAGAGAAAGTTGTGTTCAAAGAAGCAAAAAAAGAGATTGACAATTTCCTAAATAAAATAGAGGCAGCTGAAAAATAGGCTTCAAGTCTTCAACTTTAGCATTTAAAATTTAAAGCTACAGCCAAGTAAATGCGCTTGTGGGGGACTGTGGTTTAAGGTATATAGTATTTCAATATTAATATGTAATTTTTCATTCTAGGAGGAAAGAAGCCCAGAATACTTACAGAATTTTGAATACCTAATAGATATGTCTCTTACATCTGCATCTTTCTATACATCCATCCACAGATGGATTTGTCTTCTGCTTTTCTCCTCCTCCCCCCAGCCCATACCATACAGACTGAAAGGATTCATTAGAGAGGGCTCAGCCAGGTGCCACGCTCAAACCCCTCTATATCAATAGGCAGAGAGAACCCCGTACAGCTGGGAGGAAGGGAAAGACTAAATTACTTCGTGGAGGAATGCAACAACAGAAGACCGGATGGATTCTGGTGGAAGATACTTTGTTCCAAGGTGAAAGCTCTTCCAGAGCAGCTGTTCTGTCCTTACACAAACCTCAGCACTGTTGACGTCTGAGTGATTCCCACCAAAGCGCTCGAGACCAACATCTGCCTCGTGAAGTTTGTTTACACATTCATCTTCCACCAGGGAGAAACCCGTGTATGCAATATCATGTTTTGTTGGGAAGGAATTGACTTGGGGTTTCTATAGGTGTAGAGGGCTTGTTTTAGGTGACCTCACACAGCATCTAAACTGAGGTTAGGCATCTAAAATGGCATGTGTATTCAGAGGAGCAATGAATAATCCAGGCCACCTACTCAGCAGAGCTGTCAGACCCAAACACCTGCACCAAGTGAATAAAGATCTTCTTTTGGACCCTTTCAAAGTCTTCCTTCATCCCTCCCATAATTCTCAACAGAAATTGAGCACGTACTTAAGGAGGACTAGTTGACAAAGCAATGCAAATGTATATGCAAAACATCTGAATGAGTTAGGTGAACCAGATGCCACATTCTCTCCCTAGCACAGAGATAGGTTGAAGGTGTTCAGTTTAGGCCCTGTATCTAGCTTAAGGCTTTGTGCTGCTGCTTGTTTCCAGACATTTCACATCTTTCAGATGTGATATGCAGGTGATAATGGGAAAATCCCTCGCCTCTGACTGTAATCAGGAAATAGAAAAGCTTGGAACCAAGGGAAAGGGAGATGAGTGGGAGATCTGACATAGATGTAGTAAAGGGAGTGGGTGGTGTTTGATTTTCTTTTCTTAGAGTCTCTTTTTTTTAAAGAAAAAAAAAGATAAGACAGCAGCTAAGCTTCTAAAATTAAATTCTGAGGAGGACTCTGAATTTCAGGATCTTCATTAGTGCATTGCTTTGGATCTAAAACAGGCTGTGGATGTGGGTGTTTCTTTCCTATTTTAAGTTAACAAATTCCTCAGGGCCTCCCCTGTTCTGCTTAAAAAAATGATCGTTTCTTAACTGTACAAAACTCACCAGCATTTACCAGCTTCAGAGCCTTGCAGCCCCCCAGGAAGTTTTGGCTATTATCTTCCTGTAGATTTTGGTCTGGGGCCACCACATGTTAAAGAGCTTGTTTGTGATGCTTCAATTTGGGACATATTCAATCTGCTCATAGCCAGTGTCAGTAGAAGACTTGTGATTTCTTCTATCCAATGACAGCAGAGTCAGAAAGGGTCTGGTAACTCTGGATAGCAGGTGTCTGAATCAATGTCTTGAACTACAACACCCTAACAACTGTGATAAGGACAGGTTTATCTATAGTGGGTGGTCTGAGGTCTGAGCATGGACCTAACCAGGGTCATGTCAATATAAACAGGAGCCATCGTGAATACTTTTGGCCTCTGTGCTGGTACTTAGATGGGAAAATGGGCATTAGCCCATAACTCTGCTCCTTCTGTAGTACTTAACAGCTCACTCCTTCACAACGGAGAGAAGATGGGATGTTCCGAACAGGGGAACGCTGATTGTGTTGTCTGCTTTCCATGTAGCATCTGTCTCTGAATTACTTGAGTAGCCGACTGCAGAATGTATGAGATGAGATTATGTTTATGCACACTGGGTAGTGAAGGGGAAAAGACCCTGGTCAGCCTGCTTGGTTTCACTGATGAAAATGAGTACTGAAGTCACGACTCCGAAACAAGCAATGTGGTCCTACAACAATGGCTGTACTTTTGTTCCCATTCTTTGAGGAGCAGCCTCATCACCAAAGCATGGTTGAAAAAGGATCATTACTGTGCCATATGCAAGTCAGTGCACAGATGACCAGATGCCTTCTGATTTCTGTCTTCAAAAGAGGATGCCTTTTATTATCAAGGCAGTAAACCACAGTGGGCTCATAGATGTCTGTTGCTGGAGCATGTTACTGAAATCCTGCAGTTTTCAGATTAGTGGCAGGACCATTTATTGTGTCAACAGCACTGCTCTTCATGTTCATTAAGTCTGTATGCTGACCACCTTCGTGAATGGATAGGGGCAGCTATTGTTAACTATTGACCATGCTGTGGTCTGTTTACAAGAATAAATCACTTCATTAGATTACATCTTTTATTTTTGTGATCGAAAGCAATGGCCCACAGAAAAGAATAATGGCCTTAGCCCTTTCAGCTTGAAAATATGCCCACATTTGAATAATAGGAGTGAAAACATTTTTTAAAATTTTATGTTCAGTAACTCAAAAAAAACCCTCATGTGATTGCAATTGAACTGGGTGCCTCATGATCTCAGTCTAGCATTTTTGGGGGACAGATCCACCATGGGATCTGCACCTCCTCTGACATTAGCTCTTGGACTCTCTTGAGAAGAACAACCTGAGCATTTCGCAAAGTGCTCTGGTACCAGAGGTCTGCAGGAAGCATGTGCACATGAAGCTATTTTGCTCCTGGTTCTGCAATCCCAGCCTTCCACCTGGTTTCAGTGTAGTTATTTACTGCATTACTAGGCACAGAGAACATTTCGTGACTGAAACAATTATCATGTCAATGCAAACACAACCTTAGCTGTGTTCCAACAAGCTATAGGACAGGCAGATCTGCGGTGCATGAAAAACTCCTTCCGTAAAAGGGGAACACACTTTTCCTCACATATCTTTGGCCTGCTTCCATCTGCCACTTTGAATTCCTGTTGTTTTTGATGCCACTGCTGTCAGCAATGTGATGACACAACCACCATCTTGAGCCTGTTTGCCCTTCCCCTGTAGTCAGAGGGGAGATGCCTTTTCTCGCTCTGCCATTGCCATCCTCATGGGTACAAGGGAGGGGTAAAAGGCCTGGTCCGTACACCCTTCACTGCGTTACTATCCCTCCTCTTTCCTTTTCCATTTTTTTTTATGTCTTGACCCTGACCCACTTTTAGGATGGGTAGTAGATATCTCCCTTTGAGGAAACCTTTCCAGACTGACGTGTTTTGCGAGCAGAGCCCTTCTAATTGCATTTCTCACAGGAAAACCACCCTGAAGGAGTTGCATAATCCTCCCTTGCACTGTCCCGCTGATGAGCTGCAAATTGACACTATGTAAAAATAGTTGAAGCTTGGCCTCCTTTCGTCTTCTGAGAGTGTTTTAGAGAGCTTCTCCTTTCTTCAGAGCTTTTTATATAGATTTGGTTATTTGCATGCAGTGCAACTAGCTTTAAATTCTGCTTTATTCATCTCTCTTTTTTCCTTTTTACACCTCTAGTATTATAGAATCGTAGGATTGTCTAGTTTGGAATGGATCTTTAAGATCATCGAGTTCAACCATAAACCTAACACTGCCAAACCCACCTTTAAACCATGTCCCTCAGCACCACATCTACCCATCTTTTAAATACCTCTGGGGGTGCCTACTCAACCACTTCCCTGGGCAGCCTGTTCCAATGCTTGACAACCCTTTCAGTGAAGATGTTTTTCCTAATATCCGATCTAAACCTCCCCTGGCACAACTCCAGATAGTTTCCTCTTGTCCTATCGCTTGTTACTTGGGAGAAAAGACCAACCCTCACCTCGCTACAACCTCCTCTCAGGTAGCTGTAGAGAGCAAGAAGGTCTCCCCTCAGCCTCATTTTCTTAAGGCTAAACAACCCCAGTTCCCTCAGCCACTCCTCACAAGACTTGTGCTCCAGACCCCTCACCAGCTTCATTGCCCTCTCTGGGTATGCTCCAGCACCTCAATGTCTCTTCTTTAGTGAGGGGCCCAAAACTGAACACAGTATTTGAGGTGAGGCCTCACCAGCGCTGAGTATGGGGCAACCATCACTGCCTTAGTCCTGCTGGCCACACTGTTCCTGATACAGGCCAGGATGCTGTTGGCCTTCTTGGCCACCTGGGCACACTGCTGGCTCTTATTCAGCCTGCTGTTGACCAACACCCCCAGGTCCTTTTCCACCACGCAGCTTTCCAGCCACTCTTCCCCAAGCCTGTAGTGCTGTATGGGGTTGTTGTGACCCAAGTGCAGGGCCCAGCACTTGGCCTTGTTGATCCTCATACCATTGGCCTTGGCCCATTGATCCAGTCTGTCTGGATATCTCTGTAGGGCTATCCTACCTTCCAGCAGGTCAGCAGTCCTGCCCAACTTTGTGCTGCCTGCAAACTTACTGAGGGTGCACTCGATCCCCTCGTCCAGGTCGTTGATAAAGAAATGAAAGAGAACTGGGCCCAGTACTGAGCCCTGGCGAACACCAACTTGTGACCGGCCACCAAATGGATTTAACTCCATTCAGCACCAGTCTTTGGGCCCAGCTGTCCAGCCAGTTTTTGACCCAGCAAAGCGTCCATCCAGTTTCTCCAGGAGAATGTTGTTGGAAACAGCGAAGTCCTGAATCCTCCTTCCCGCCCGTCTTGTGGATGGGTGTCACAATTATTTCTGGGATTTACTGTTTTTCAGTGTATAGAAAAGCCTGTGTGGCCTATGAAGAGGACAGGAGTCTTCATTCATTCATTCATTCAAAATCAGCTCCTAATTGCTGCGGTTTTACCTTTTTAGTAAAAACCTAAGAGCTGTGTAGTGGACCAGGTCAGGAAAGGAGGATTTGGCTTAATCACAGCCTTAAATGTACCTTAAATCCTATTCAGAATTAAGATGGAGTCAAAGGACTGGAACAGGTTACCCAGAGAAGTTGTGGATGCCCCATCCCTGGATGTGTTCAGGACCAGGTTGGATGGGGCTTTGAGCAACCAGGTACAGTGGGAAGTGTCCCTACCCATGGCAGGGGGGTTGGCTCTTTATGATCCCTTCCAACCTAAACCATTCTATAATTCTATTCTGATTGGTTTGCTTTCTTGAATTTGAGTCTAAATGAGAGTTTGTGATGCTCAGTTGACTAAAGAGGAAGAAAAAGTTAAAAAGCAGAGCTAAAGTTTTGAGGAAGAGTTGGAGGAACAGAGAGAATATTTCACTGGTACTTAGCATGATGAAAGCCTTTTCTCGCTGGTCCAGACTTCCTGGAGTGAGTACTCAGAATGAATGCTGAAAATATTCTGAATACTGATCAGCTTCTGGCAGGAAATCTGATTGGTCATGAGTGATGATAATGAAAATGTGAATCATATTATAATTTCATATCACAAATTTCATTCATACAATCTGAGTAAGCTGATCTTTTTTCATTCCTTTTGCATACTCACACTTTTTAGGATTACAAAGACCATGGAAGTGTCTGGATAAGTAGGCATCCAACTAATTAAATCTGTGAGTGAGATCAGAAATGCATTTGTGAAAGATTCTGTATGAGCACAGAGGATAAGAGAGTCTTTGCCCTGACATGAAACCAACCTTCAAGTAAATGGATAAGCTAAACCAGTAAGTGGAGAACAGGTAAATGGCAAGTTTCGCTTCTTACAAATTAGGAATTGGAAGAGACCATTGACTCAAACAGTTGAGCTATAGTATTCAAACAAATTCCCTTGCATCGGCTGAGTTGCAGTAATTTGTTCTGCTCATTGCAGAAGATACTGAGTTGGCAGATTTGCCATTGGTTAGCCATATGCATGGCAACAATTAGCACACCTCAGCAAAAAAGTCTGCTGATACCACCTGAGAACAATGTTGAGATTGGTGAGGAAGAGATCAGAAGTGAACAAAAAAACCCTGATCAGCTGAAAGTACTAAAGAAAAGAATGAGAGCATCCATCTGTTTTCCTAGAGGACTTAATGTGACATTGAGATCAGGTGAGTGAAATTCAAATGGAAAATCTCTTTATATTTGCTTCCTGAGATGGTGGGGTGGGTTATGGTACCATCAGGCTTGTGGTGTTCTGGGAGGCATTCTCACTAGACTAAATGAGGGAAAATGATTTGGTTTGTATCAGATCTTCTAAGCCTGAGGCAGGCCATGATCCTCACTTGTGATGCGAGACCTGTGTTCTTGTTTCTTCTTTTCTTGTTTCTTCTTATTTACCCTTACCTTACCTTTATTTCTTCTCTTCTTGCCAATTACTGTGTTTTATAAGAACCCATGACCCAAAAGCAAGCAGTCTGCAGTGGTTTACAACACTAGGTATGAATTTGATACTTCTCAAAGGCAATCAGACCTAACCTGTTGGTCAATGTTGTACTGAAATAATCACTAAAATATAAGATTGCTTTTACACCACTGAAGATGGTGTAGTGTAGCTGTCCATTGGAGTGGGATAGAAACAAAATATTGCATCCTCTCTTTACTTCTTTCTTCCTCTCTATTTCATATTATGCTTTCAGGAAACTAGGATGACTCTGACCTCAACTAAACACAAAGGCTCCTGCCTGTCTTAACTAACTTTTTCCTTGTTTTTCCCCAAAGGCCAGTTTGGGTAATGTCATGTCAGTTAGAAGGGAGACGCAGCGTTGGTTTAAGAACCACGCTTATTGTTTTATGTTTCAAGCATCTTTCTTGGTTTTTCTCTGCCTCTGTCTTTAGTAAAGAATGAGAGGTTTTTAATGGTAATTATTTATTGATGGATTAGAAAAGTTTCTGTGAATAAGCAGAACTGCAAGCTATTTATTCGATTAACATTCATGTAGCAAAGATGGAAACTTGTATCTTGGATGGAAGTTTCAGTTGTGCGGGTCTCCAGATGCCTTCAACTGCAGTTGTGTGCTTCTGTCAAGTACATGGCAATACAAAAGCACAGGCATATTTGGGCCAACACACAGTTACATGAGTAGTTATCTATGTCTTATACATTGCTGAAATACTGTGTACGTGAATAAGGGTACACTGTCCATGCAGAAATAACAGGGGTATCTGGTACTACTTGTCCTCAACCTTCCTGAGGGTTGTATTTAATCTAAATTTTTATTAATCTTGTCTGTATCTTTCAGAGAGAGGTATTTCTTCTCTAATCAACCACATGATCAGTCGTCTCTTGAAACTTGAGAACAGAAAATGAGGGATTTATTTCTGTACTAAAGGAAAATTTTGAGTGTTATGTCTCTATGCTCCTTAAAGCAGTAGCCATAGGCATGGTACGAGAATACATGCATGCCCACCCTCTCCTGTCTTTTGTGATGATCTGAAGAATAAAGGGAGGTTTATTAATGGGAAAGCAGCTTGGAGGAAGAGATAGGAACAAGATTGATCTGATATGAATGGTACTACAGGAACTTTAGAAAAGGAACAGGAATAGAAAGAATACAGAAATGAAAGAGAGGGTGAACTTCTTAAAGATCATATTTCACAGTTCTTTATTGCCTTCTGCTCCCTGTTCTATATGTATTGGGGAAGGAAAAATAGAAAAACTGCAAGTACAGCGATAAATACTTCTCTGTGGTGCAAATGACTTCATAAAAACTCAACTTTCACTTGTGTTTTATCATCCTTTCACCAGGCAACTGTAGTGTGCTATTTATAGCTGTGTAATTCACAGTAGGCTGTCAATTATCCTATAGGGCATTTCCTGACTGTTGGTTGGAGGGCGATGGAATATCCCAGCTGAATGGCAGCATTTGCTGTAACATTATGGCACACTTGCAAATGCGATTGCATTGCAGGCTGCCTACGGCTGGGATGGAAATGTTAAGATAAGAGGGCACCGACAGATTTTCTGACTCCCTGCTTTGTGCCAAAACACAGCTAAAATGAGTGGAGAAAAAAATCTCAACTCTCTCTTAAGTAACATTTGCTTCAGTCACATTTTTGCTATTCTTTTTTTGCTGGGAATATGAAAATGTGAGACATAGCCAGGGTATAATGCTGAGGAGATATGAAGTTTTTCAGCTTTCAGAGCATTACTGCCTCTGGTCTGGCCAGTTCGGAACACAAACATATGAAGGTATGTTTTCTTCTGTCCCTTTCATATGTCATTTTTAAGATGTATCTTTAAAATCTGCCAGCATAAGGATTAGCAAGATTCCCATGATATTCATGCAACGCAGATTTAGACCTGAAAAGTGGAGAGGATCTTTTCTCTGGCTTAATGTCTCTAGTGCGCCATTGACCTCTACCAAGTTTTGCCTGTGTTGGGCTTCAAATCTTAGTCTTAATTTACTGTTTGCTGCACAGATCCTTGAAGGAAGACAGCCCTTCTTCATCTGGAGAGAGAGTATGGGACTCCACCATCAGCTAAGAGCATGGTCCCTGGCTAAACAGTCATTGCTAGATGTTCACACCTGATTTCCTACTGGGTTTTCATCTGGCATCAAGTAGCTTTCTCTTTTTTTGGAAACATGTGCTCATGGTACATTGATTCCCATCAACCTGATCATCTGCATTTCACTATTCCTTATGAAATGTGGAAATCAAAACTACACTCTAGCTTTCTGGTGTTGGTTTTACCAGTGACATGAACAATTGCCTTTTCCTTCAGTGTTCCTTTTTTTTCCATGTTCATCCATCCAGAACACCTAAGTGATTCTGAGGCTCCACAGGCCCTAGTCTGTGTATCTGCACTGGAGCCCTTGCTCCTGGAGATAACTTGTGACAGTCAAAAAATCCCCAAACTAAAAGTTAAAAACACCCAGTAGTCAAGATCCCTCTTTTTGTGTGCTCTGCAATGATGATTTGCCTATTTGTTCTGATTTTATCAGCAGCACATTTGTACTCATTCAATGAAAGTGTCATACCAATCTCATAAAAAAAAAGACAACTAATCTCTGCATTTAATGATTTCACATTAACGGCTACTTTTTGAGATTGGGTTGTTGTCTAATCTATTTAAACTGGAATTTATTAATATTGTATCATTCTAATATTTTCATCGGAGTGCTCTGTGCTAAGTCAAATGCTTTGCAGAAATCTAAGCATGTTATATCTCTACTGACTCCTTTATCAGCTGAACTTGTAGTGTCCTGAAGGATGTAATCAGGCTTATGTGACATGATTTACATTTCAAGAGCTGCTGTTGAGAGGCAGTACTTATATCCCTGTTCCTTACTTCTCCCTAAGATAAATCAATGCTCAGTCAGGTTTTCCATTAATTTATTGGGGGTTATAAAAGGTTTTTTGTTACTCAGGTTATCCCTGCTCACTTCTGAATATTAGGATGTTAATGTTTCTCCGTGCTTCCCTACTGTGCCAGTACTAGGTATACTGAAAACAAACAGCAGCTGTCCAAAATGCCTTAAGCCACTTTTTTTTTTTTTTTTTTAAACTTCTGGTGCAAGCTATTTGGGTTTGCTAAAAAAATTTTCTTTCTTATGGTTATGGTGTAAAACCCTTCTGACTTACTTATGGACTGCAAAATACTTTATTGCCCTAAATGACAAGTGTATATCACACTGCTTCTTTCAAAATACAGAATAGAATACGTTTTTGAACACATCTGGCTTCTCGGCATCATTGAGTATTTTACTGCTTCCCTACTTTGGTTAGTGTTTCTTTTCTTTCTAATATATTTGAGTATTTTTTAACTCTGCAAGCTATTTTTTTTCCCAAAAGATTTTTTTTCCCAATTTTTTGCATTTGGGAAACAACACAAGTTAAGAATTACCCCTTTCCTTTATGTGTGTATGTGTCAAATAGACAGAGAGCTTGCAGTACCAGTCCTTCTATTTCTGTTTCTATTTCCCTCTAACTCACTTGCAGTAATAAATCCAACTGTTACCTTTACTGTGCCCTAAAACCAATATTGGCCAGAATTTTTCAGAATTGTGGTATCAAGCCTTTTTTGTCTACCAGAAAAGCTCTTTTAAGTGATTTTCTCCTGACTTTGATTCACATTTTCTTCCCAGACTTACACATCCCAGCTGATAGGCAATTTGCAGACTATGATAACAGTATTCCGTATTTTCTAGTCACATGGTTTGAAGAAGGCTCACTGTTGTGTTACTACTTTCTTGCTATTAGCAACCTTTTGTCTGGCTGGAATGCTGATTTCTAGGTACCACTGGTCTACTAAAACATAAAGGAAAATGAATTTACATCAGCTCCTACCAAATGTGATGTTCCTATACAGACCCAGAATCCTGACACTGGTATGGATGCTGCTGAAATATTTCCTAATAGTCTTTGATACTTTTGTTCAATTTACTTCTGAATGGGGTCTGACTGTTTCAAATCTTTTGGTTTCAGTGGCTTCTGCCTTCTTGTTAATTGTCAGCCAACCATCAGCCCTTCCCTTTTAGTTGCTCTTCTCTCTTTTGGAGCATACAATCCAGTATTTCACAGAAATAATGCCTTACCATGTATTACAGGCCATTGCTTTGTCTCCAGTATTTCCTGCTGTCATTAGTTTTTCGAAACAAGGAAAACTCCAGGCCTATCAGCTGAATTTCCACTGCTCCTTGACAAGATCCCAGAATTATTCTGTAAACCTAGACATCCTCAAGATACTACAACGCCATCTCACATCAATTGCTCCTTTTTTAATGTAAAGCCTCTCAGCAGCACAGAAGTGGCCTCCTCCAGGTCACTGATAAAGGTGTTCAATGCCCGGGTCCCCAGCCAGACCCCTGTTGTGCCCCACTTCTCACTGGCCTAGAGCTGAACCACAACCCGTTAACCATTGTCCTCTGAGCCCAACACATTTTACCTGGTTGTCCACCTATCCAAAACATAATGTCTCCGTATAGGAATACTGTGGGAAATAGTGTTGAAAGCCTCGCGAACTCCAGGCAAATGATGTTCACTGCTTCTCCTTTGTCAACAAAATTAGTCATTTTGTCACAGAGGACATTCAAGTCGTTCAGGCATGATTTACCTTTGGTAAATCTGTGCTGATGGTTCTTGATCACCTTCTCTTCATAGTGCACTCAGAAATGTGTTTGAAGAGGGCTTGCTCTGTGATTTGCCCAGGAATTGAATTCTTGCCCAAGAACCTCCTGGGTGCTACATTTCACCTGCGCTTCAGCTGTTCCTCTCCTTAATCTGCCGTGTTTTTTCCCAGCAACACTTGCTTTTTCTTTCCATCTTCAAATTTAATGGCTCAGTTAAGTCAAATAAAAATTTACCCAGAATATTTTAGATTAGATATTTGGGGCTGCCTTCTTCCCACCTTTAATACACTTGGCTGCATATCTCAAAGGGGTATATTCACTGTTGGGTGCTACGTGGCTTTGTTACTCCAAAGCTAAAAGGTGAAAATCAACTAGAAGTAATTGCAGGTAAGTCTAACTAGTAGGAAGAAGTGAACTTAAAACAAACAAATAAATAAATAAATGGGGGGGGGGGGGGAACCCAAAACAAAAAAAAAGATACAAATTCACTTCAAACAGGACAAAATCAGTAGGAAAGCTATGTCCAAGGCACAGGAGAAATGTGGCAATTGATCTATTCAGTTACTTCCTTTTAAAATCTGCTTTTATAAATAAATTATCCACTTCAAACCTTTTTCCTGTTTCTACCTGTTTTCATTTTTTATTTGTTTACATCTCTTTCACAATATCATTTCTACCTGTAAAATGTTAACTGATTTTTTTAATTTTATTTTTTTGAAAACTTTATTTTGCCTTAACTAGAGTTCCTCATCTCCCAGAGCAGGCAGGTTTGGTTAGTTCGCTACATTCATGGCTTGGGCATGTTATAATTGCTTCCCAAATTCTCTGTCTTTTTGTACTCATTAGTCTTTCAGGATTGCCTCCATATCTGGTTGTATACAGCAGCCAGAGCACCGCAAGTACCTTCCAGATGGGGGACAGTAGATACTATAGCTTCTTTAAGTTAAAAACCTCACAGTCAGGCTGTGGACAGAACTTAGATTATATATCCACAGCTTGGAGGCAGATATTTGCCTTTTCTGGGTTTCTGTGCCAAGATTTCTGTGTAAAAGAAAGTAGACTTGATTAAAGAAGCCGCTAGCCAGTAAGATTTTTTTGTGTGTGTTTAAAATACATAACTTAATACCTTTAATAGCAAGAAGTTTCTAGACGTAGGGTCTGAAAGCTGTTTCTGTCAATAAGAGAAACTCTCTCCTTTTAAAGAGGGAAGAGTTAAATGAAAATTTTAATTAATGAGAAAAAAGTTCTCACACAAAATGCAGGAAGCACCAGTCCAATCCCCTGAAAAGTAGAAAACAGTTTATAAAGTGTAGTCAATTCAAAATTCTCTTGGGTCTTAATGTGATGAATATTTGATGTTGCCATTAAATGGGAAATCTGATAGTTGCGGGAAAAAGTTCCTATAGTCACTAAGTTTAAAACTGTATGTAAGGATATGCTGAAGGTTTAAGATTTGATTAAGACTACAATCAAATATCAATTTTGAACTTTCATGCTTTCACTCGGTCATGCTTGAGTTGAAGTCAGAGCCCTGGAATATTTTTTCTGTCCTCTGTCCACCTCTTTTCTGATTCAGCTGAAATGTGCAGGTCTGGTGTCATTCTTTCTTCTTTTGAGTTTCATAAACATAGCTAGAGGTGCCCCTTTTACTCTGAGGATGGCTGTTCTATGAATTTAAATAACACACACTACGGGCAGATTGTCCAAAGACGCATTCACCTTGGACCACTCCCCTCCCACAGAAGACTAGGCATCTGCTGTGGCTGAAATTGGATGGAAGTGATCCAGAACTTCAGGTTACCCAAACCAGAGGCATAGACAATTAGCAATAACAATTCAGCCACTTTCGTTACGTCAATGTGTATTGAGGCAATTTCGGCAGAGGAACATCATGTCGGGACCTTTCTGGCTTTGCAGCGCTCCAAAATTTGATTTGATGGTGTGGTGGCTATCCAGCTCCTCAAGCTTTATCATCATCTATTCCATATTTAGACAGGCTGCCTTTGCACTCCTTCATGCTGAGGCAAGTCTCCTTTTATTTACAGCAGCAGTCAAGCTGATCTGAGTTGCTGAGATAAGACTCAATCTGTCTACCTATGCAAAACCTGCAAGGGAACAGACTTTGCCATGCTAATGAAGATACTAAATTTTTGTAATACAGAACAGTAGAACCCTTGGTGTAACCAGGGTTGAAGTCTCCTTGTAAAATATGTTACACGGACATGCAAGGAGACACAGTGTGTGTTCTGAGGGATATAGAAGGCACATGCATATACACAGGTGGCGGAGAGTTGTGACAGTCAAAGAGCACTTAGAAAGAAGAGATGCAAAATCTGGGAAAAGCACTCTGTGGGTTGATGAGTACGTGATGTTTGTCCTTCACTTGCATTTTGAGGGCAATAACTGGGGAAGGTTATACGGCTGTGAGGGGTCAGCTAAGGCAATGGAAGGAGTCAGGGAAGAGGCACTGCTGATAAAATGAAATGCCCATAAGAGAGAGCATTTTGATGATGTTATGTAAGCAATTGAGTGGCAAGACGAGGGCTCGGCACATACGTACTTTGGAGAAGTTTGTGCAGTGAAGCTATTTGTGAAGAGACAGAAGAATCTAATTTGTTTGAACTCTACCATCTGTGGTGTAATTGCCTTATTGCCAGTGGGATTTATATGAGTAAATGAACACTAGAAAGAGGAAGAATACTAATAATAGGGTTTTATTTTATATAGGACTATCTCTGTTCATCTGTGTAAACCATATCAAAATAAGTCAATTAAAATCTATTTTATATAGGATTATCTCTTTTCAGCTGTGAAAATTACAGAAAAAAATAGGTCAATTACAACAAAACTTCTACTAAGGAGGAAAAAACACACTATCATAAAAAGGATCTGATTGCTCTCTAATTACAAAGAATAAAAAAACCACTAACGTCAATTCTAAGATACATCTTCAACAGAAGAACAAAAATAAAATTGGAAGCTGATATCTTTCTTTTACAGATAGTTCCTCTAAAAGCTGCTGGTTTGACAAACTTCCAAACTGACATCTTCTATTTATACATAAAGCCATTGCAATTTTTTTCCCAGCTGATATTTGGTAACAAGGCACTTAGCAGATGGTATGCCAAGTTGCATCACTTCTTTTGTGATATTAAAGTGTGTTTTTTAAACCTCTTTCCCATTAAAACCATGGGTCTTGTTCTATAATGTCTACCACTGTGATTACAGAGACATCCCTTCATCTTCACAAATCACGCCAACTAATATATCAGGCAGATGTTGATGACAGGCAAAATGAATTTCATGTTGTAGACAGTATTTGACCATTTTCACATAGATTGAGACCCTTGGAATATGTGTGAGTATGGTCAGCTTAGTACTTCTTTGAGGACAGATCGATATCCTGATATGCTTTAGTTACACATAATGCCTCACAGTGTTGTCCCGAAGCTGGCCTTCAGTAAACCAGCAGAGCAGACAGTGTTGAAATTACAGGTCCCTCTTTTATAACAAACCTGCTGCTGTGATTAGAACTCATAAAAGTAAATCAAGGGGTTGGAACAGAAAAACTTCATCAAATTCAACTGTATATTAGCCAATGTCCTACTTTACTTCTTCAGCTTCAGTCTGCTTTCTGCATTTGATCTGGTCACTGGAATGAGGCACTGGAATGTGTGCTGTCATCATGGGGGGTCCTGGGTAATTTAGCAGTAGTTTTGGAGTTGGTTAAGACTACGTGAAATTTCTGCAGGAAGTTGTGATGCAGTGGAACATGAGGGATGGCAGGGTTCTGTATCCTTGTGCTAAGAGGATACAGAAATAGGCTGACTTTTGCCTAGCAATGCTTCTTAGGAAAGCTTATGTACTGAATAATTGCTAATTCACTGTCATTACATGAAAGAATTGGTGATTATCCATCACTTGAATGATCCATTCTGACAGAGGGTTTAACAGATTTTGTTTTTATACTAAACTCCTGATGAGATACAGAATGTTATGTACCTGTGGACGAAATGGAAAACAAAAAAGAAAAGGCAGGGAAACACAAAGACAAAAATACTTGTGAGGATCACAGGCTCTTCAGTTTACTTCTGTGGCCCAATTAATGTCTGTTTCACAAGGGAGTAAATGTATGGTGTTTGGCCATGTGACTGAGGTAAATAAACGGGGCTTGACCCATTTACTTTCACTTAAGTAAGTAGCACCAATGGAGTCTTTAGCTGCTCACATATGACTAGCAGCACCCATGGGAGACAAGCACCCCTCTGGACCAGTCATGGGAGGCCAGGAACACCCTAGGGCAGCTCAAATGGCTTTAAACCTTCCTTAGGTCCGTGATTTCAGTGCAGTTTCCAACATATAGTTTCTTAATGCACTGATGTTATTGAGATTAAATCAGATTTTTTGAGCGTGCTCCATTCCTGCAGTATCCAAGTGCTAGCATATTAGATGATGATTTTAAAACCAAATCCACTGCCATCAAGTCAAAGCATAAATTGAGATCCTAAGTGACTCAAGTCCCTCCAAGACAGGTTAATTCAAACTGACTGGCAGTCATTAACATTCAGTCCCTACTGTTGCAGGCATTATCAGGATCCAGTAATCAATCTGTGTTAATCAAAGTCTTCCTGGAAAATGGACAATGGGCTCTGATGAGTAATATCCTGCTTGCAAACAATTTCATAGGAGATTTTGCTAAGTATTGTTTAGGAAATTAAGTTTTTTTCATAGTCCTGTGCTGAATGCATGTCCATATAGGCTGCCACTAAAACAAACAAGCAAACAAATTACGATTGCATCGTGCTTGAAACAAAATACTATTTCTGAAGTTTTTGTGTGGGCACAACTTCTTTGATGGAGGAAGGTTTGTCCAGAAGGCTCACTGTGCCCTGTATGAACATAAAGGATAGTAAAGGCAGGGATAAAAACAGTAAGTATCAGAAAATTGACAGTTCTCACTGATACTTGCCATATATCTTTAAGCAGATAAATACAATAGGTTATTCTGGTAGGAAAATAGTCGAGTGCATTGTCTAGCCCATATGTTCAAATATATAAGGCTAGCGTCATAATAGCTGATTTTTCTCATTTTCTGTTTTCTGCTAAATCTTGTGTTTGGGAAAAAATAAAAATTTCTCCATAGTCTCAATTCTGCTGCATAGGGCGGGTGCAAATCTTTAAATAGGAAGCAATAGGAAGCTTTTTGTTATCACGAATGTTGACTCTTTTGGGTAGAAATTTCTTAACACAATGAAAGTAACTACTCAGCCTCAGTGAATTTTGAACTGACTTCAGAACCAGCCGGTGTGGCATACAGCTGCCTGGTTCTTTCCAGACATACCTCACATCAAGACTACTTCCATTAGTGTGTCTTCCTACTATATATCAGGTCAATGATCAAGACCTAGAAATAATCTTGGTCCCTAGATCCTCTCAAATTTCAGTACTGCTCATGACAGCACTGTTGCTTCCTTTTCTCCTCTTTTTTTCCTTCCCTTCTCCCTCCATTTGGGGAAAAGAAATATTTTCTTGGTGCCCAAGAGAAGGTTCAGGTTCACTGTGCTTACCCTAATGAATGACCCAGCATCCTGGTCAAGTCCTCTCTTGCCACCATTCCTATTGCCGCTCCAATCCCACTGCCTGCTCAGTTTTGTGTGGTATCCTGTGCTCCAACCATATTTGGCAGTGTCAGCAGTGGCTTCGTGTTCATTAGCAGACGAAGATTAGGTGAAGATGAAGGCCAGTGACCAACTAAGGCTCAGCACAATTCAGATTAGAAGTATAACAGCAAATTCAGCTGCTATGTACAATAGACGTGAGTTTGTCCTTCATTTCCATATTTACAAGTAATAGGAGGGACTGAATATTGACTCTAAATATTACAAGAAACTCTACATCATAGGAGGAGTTGCCAGCCCAGGTTTAAGTCTAAGAAAGAACATAAAAAAATTGAAAAATTTAAATGTAGACATCTACCTTTTTACACAGTCTCAGCAATTTAGTTGAACATGGTTTTTGTACTGACAAACTGGTACAAAACCTATTTGAAGGGAGAGGACTTGCTGTCTAATTATCATCAGTGTTTCCACTGAAAATCTTAAACTGTGAATCTGCTTGCAGTTGTTCAACTGAAACGTTCTCCTGTTGAGAATTTTGAAGCTTCATTTCCCTTAAAATTTTCCAGGGACATGTCAGTCTAGGCAGAGTGCCCTTAGGGGGATCCAGGGGAACTCCAAACAGTACATTTAAAATGGTGTGTCATTATAGCTGCACTTTTACAATTCTCACAGAAATAATTATTTCTTCGGGAACCTTTCCTTTTGCAAACATGACTGATGCTTTGAATATCATCCCTGTTTCAGGATGCAAAAAAGTACTAAAACATTTCCAGTCAAGGCATATAATTCTTTTTTCATTAAATACCTCACTATCACTGTAGATAATACAAAGGTCCAGTTCTCAATTATGTGCCACAGAGTAGATTTCAGGAGTAAAATAATATTTTTGACCACAGTGAATGTCTATGTCTTATCGCTAAAGACTACCTTTGGTTGTTGTGTTATAAATTTGAGGGAAAAATGGTCATAGATGACTGACAGGCATGTGTTTATTATAAAGAAGTCTTGTGCGTATTGTAGGGTCAAAAAACCTCTTTTCTGGCTAACATGTTAGCTGGCATTCTGGAAAACCTGGTTTAATTACTCAGCTATCCCAAGTTGTGACAACTGAAGCAAATCATTCAGGTGGGGATTTCCCCTCAACTCGCTTTAGCATCTACCTGAAGTGTTTATGAGAAGCTATTTTTTGTCTTCCCTGTAGTCAACAGTGAGAGACAGAGAGGATTCAGAACGTGGCTAAACCCAGCTAAGATCTGATTTGATTTTGGGATGTACCTACCTCCCTGTTGCCTATAGAGGGACTTCCACGGCTTTCTGGTGAAGCAGAGTGAACCTAGCTCTTCATATCTTAGTTTTCCACTTGCAGAAGGAAACCATTTCCATTCTTTTATGGGTTATGTAAGTATAGGCTGTTTCCCCAGGTTTTTGTAACCAACACTTCTGTCTCTGAACTTAGGCAAAAAATGGCATTATGAAAATACTTGAAAACAAGAAAAAAACATGTGCATGTGGATAACATTAACCTTTAAGTTGTAGCATTAGAATTCTTAAGAGAAGTATCAAAAACATTTAATTGGAGCCGCTTTTTTCTGTCCACCCTTGCTGCCTAAGGCAAAGCTAACACTCCATTATACAAATGTCTGACAAGCTAACCCATTGCATTTATTTACAAGTCCATGTTAAACTGATTGCCCTTCCTCTGTGCAGCTTGGGAATTATACACATCATCTGATCCTGATGGTAGATCGGTACACTGCCAGCAATGACATAGTTTACTTCAATGTTTCTATTACTGATAAATTTAGCCAGCTAAAAGGATGAGGCATGTGCCCTCAGGTTGGTGCTAAATTGAAATTACCACTTAGCCTGCAATGAATTGCCTACATTTTGATTAATAGGCTAAATTCCAGAGCTGACCTTTTCAAATTTACTGAATTACTAAATCCTGAAACAGACAACAGAGTTCCTCTTACAAGGAGAAGTGTATTATGCAAACATGTAGGGTCACCTAGAGAAGAATCTGGCTCTTGGTACCTTGTAACCCATACACACAGGTGTTAGCCAAGGTGTCATGTCAATCCATAACTGTGGTTTATAGCTGCAGGATAATGCATTCAACTGCTCCAGCACTTCACAAGCTGCAGTCACATAGAAGATGGTCTGGAGGTGAAACAAGTGGTTCTGCATTGTCTTTTCTAGTTTCAATGCCTAAATTAGCATTACTTTCCATTTCTAGAAAATACCACCCTGAGCTCTGCACTTTAGCAGCTGGAATGTGATGACACCCATGCTAGCTGGAATATTCCTAACTACTGCTCCACTGCAGGGATATCCTCAGTCAGATTAGAGGTCTCTGCCTGTTGCTGTTGAAGACTCAATCTGGACGGGAAGGTTCTAGCACTCAGAAAACAAATTAAAGCAGTTTTTTCGGGTCTTGTATAAATATTGTGTAGAATTCACAGAATGGTTGAGGTTGGAAGACATCTCTGGAGGTCATCTAGTCCAGTCCCCTGCTCAGGGCATGGTCAGCTTGAAATGTTGCTTAGGGTTGTGTTGAGTGAGTCTTTGAGTATCTCCAGGAGTGGAGACTCCACAGGCTCTCTGGGTAACTTGCCCCAGTGTTCGATCACCCTCATAGAATAAGTTTTTTTCCTCACATTTCAGTGGAAAATGGGGGAATGTTTTAACATTTCTACATAAAAGAAGCGGTTCTAAATACAGCTTCCCATGCAGGTGTGTTCCTGCAGAGATGCTGCTTTCAAAGGCTGAATATTTTCTTATACAATAAATGAATGATAGAGACAGAAGGAAGAAAAAATGGTTAGTGAATTAATAGATTGTGAGCCACTGTCATTAACCAGTGAGGCCAACATGCACCACAGAACTGGATTATTCAGCTAAAAAGAGTTAGATTCTACTCTGGTATGTGTGTGCTCTGGAATTTAGGTGAAGTAAGTGACAAAGCAACACAATATGATGGATTCTCTGCTAAAAATAAATACACATATCCCACATGGCATCTTGCACTCATCCAGCTTTGGCAACAAGTGAAGAAGTCTGGAGATAAACAAATATTGTGTGACTACTTGCAACTTTGGCTAAGTCTTAGGGGAAGCTGTAAGGTGTTAATGATGAAACTGAAAACCTAAGTGAGGCTAAATGCTTGTAATCATGCTGGAGTGGACTGAAAAAAGGAACTGTTTCCTAAAGACAGATAGAAGACCGGGAAGAGGAAAACTCCATTGGCCTTGACATAGAGAAGGGGATTGCATGGAAGGAACCAATGGAGATGGCTCAGTTTTCATTTTTTACTTTACCAAAAATTGAGGCATTTTTGTTAAAGAAATAAAAAATTCATGCTAAAAATTCATGTTTTATTACATGGCTGTAAATAAAGTGGGAAAGTCTGGGGTACCCAGCTCTAAATACAGTGAGGTTAATTGTCTGCATGATGTAGTGCAATCACTTGAAGCCTTGTAATGTGAAAGTTTTAGATAAAATACATTAAAAATATCTTAGAAGTTTCTTCTGGGTAACAAAGTCAAATTGTGTTTCAGTGTGGTATGATGTCTGGTTGCGGAACAGAAGCTACCAAGGAAAAATGGAAAAAAATATGAGCTAGGAAACATACCAGGTTAAGGAGGGAGGCTGGCGAAGAAGGAATGAAGAGCTGCAGTGTCACGCAACGCAGTCAGGAGCAGCACCAAGGATGTTGTGGATCCCAGTCTGAGATGGACCACGAACATGAGAGCATTTGGGTGGCAGCAGGGCCTGGGGGTTGTCTGGGGTGGGAAACCTCCATCTGCCTTTGCAGTTTGTCCATCAAGAAAGAAGATGAGAGGGAAGAGTTATGGTACCACTGTGTGGAAAGCAAAGGGTAGCTGTCATTTTATACTGTCATTTTTATTGCATTATCTTCCTTTTCTTTCTTCCCTTAGGATGATACTGTTAAGTAATTTGAGAGTCAGAAGGAAGGAAATATTGCTCAGTGAATGGAGAGAGACTTGAATTTTTCCACGTTTCGAAGTGCAGGCTCAGGCTGATGTTTATTATCAGCCCTTAGAAACTGAACCCAGCTCTGGCTGCTTCCCTCAGTGCCTAGCAGAGTGGCTACACTCCACCAAACAGATTATTTCTCATGAATCATTCTTCCAAATTTACATGTCAATCAGGGATAGAGCTGGAGGGCACATTTTGTCACTAAAAGCTGTTGTTTTTTTTCTCATTGCCAAAACATATGAAGTGAGACTGACCAAAACAGCTCATGAAATCATGTTTAAGCCAACATAAAATTGTTCGAAAAAGAAAGTTTTTCTCCAAATCACAATGTTTCATTTCAACATTTTCAGAATTAAGAAAAATGAAAACACCCTAAAGCTGTTACTCCATGAGTTAAAAAAAGCGAGAACAAGCAAAAGTTTTTGCTCGGCACAACTTGATTCAAAGCCTCTGCTTCAGCAAGCAAAGCAGGAGGAGATCAATCATTTCCATTTTACTGCACTCGGCTGACATCACTGGATGTGCCATGCCAAACAATACCAAGTCACGTTTTCATCAGCAATTCACTATGATTCACCGGCCGCTGCCTTTAGACACTGTCTATTGTTCTTCAGCTTTCTTTTAGAAAAGTGATACCCATTTTAGAAAAGATGATTCTAATTTTGGCTGGATAAGGACTCAGCAAAAAGAGTTAAGTTTTGCCGTAACCTGTGTAGCCATGATTCTGGCTGTGCTTTCAGTGTGTGAAAGTCATGGTGAGTATCCAGGAAAGTGCTTCCGAGTTTAGTCAACAATCAGGATAGAATTAGGCTGGGGGAAACTGGGACCATCCTGGTTTTTTTTGCAGCCTCATCTGTCCAGGTTTGGATTTGTAAAAGCTAAAATCAGTTGAGATTTCATATGATTTCTGTGATGTCCAAAGTGCTCATTCTGAATGTCCAATGTACTGCAGCCCCATCACTATAAGCAGCCAATTCCCTTGAGCAGCTCTGCATATCCCATTTCAACCTCTCCTCTCCTCCCACACCTCCTGGACTAATTTCAGTACCTGGTATGGCTGCAGCTCTAGATGCAGTGTGTTGGCTTGCTCAGACACCTCCAACCTTGCAGCTTTTTCTGGTTATTTTTCCTCACTACTCTCCCTTGCAGACACATCATCACGTCACCCTGCTGATGAAATCTCCCTACTCCCTTTGGCAGTTGCCTGAGACCCCACACCTCCACCTGTCACATCCCTGCCCTTACACACGACTAGGTCATGTCTACATCAACAGGCTGTGCAGACCAGCAGAAGCAGATTTATAGAGTGAAACAGTGGGTGCAACAACCTCCACATTTACATTTCAGAGTGCTTTGCTTTGGTTTAGGTCCAGCCTGGTCCAAGGGCTTGCACGTGGTTGGAACCTGTTAGCAGTATCGTGGCATCTCATTTTCTTGTTCAGTTTCAGACAGTAAAAATCCCATTTAGAATCATAGAATCATCTATGTTGGAAGCGATCTTTAAGATCATAGAGCCCAACCATCAAGCTGACACTGTCAAGGCCAGCACTAAACCATGTCCCTCAGCACCACATCTACACGTCTGTTAAATACCTCCAGGGATCGCGATTCCACCACTTCCCTGGGCAGCCTGTTCCAATGCCCAGGGAAGTGAAGAAATTTTTCCTAATCTCCAATCTAAATCTCACCTGGCACAACTTGAGGCCATTTCCTCTTGTCCTGTTTCTTGTTACTTGGGAGAAGAGACTGACCCCCACCTCACTGCAACCTCCTTTCAGGTTGCTCTCATACCCCTTTGCAGTGTAGGATAATGAAAATGCTAGTGTAGATGCTTCTATAGAAGCCTCGTCAGCAGTCCTTCCTGACAGTGGAATCAAGACTAAATACAGATCTTGTCCCTCTATACCAACATTGCAGTATTTGGGCTATTTTTTAACTAGAAGAAAGCAAAATTTGACAGTTTATTCCTCAGCAAGGAGAAGCTCGAGTATGCTGTACTGAAGCTGCATTTGCTGTTGAAAGCCCAGTAGTTGTCATAAGGCTCTTATTCTCATTAAGACAGGAGCTGCAGCTTATTGGAAAAGACTCTTGATGCATGCACTCCAGGCAGGCCTGTCCCCAATTCAAATGATATTTGTCATGAGGACAGTTGTGCAAAGAATCACAGTGAGGAAAAAAAGCACATCAGGAGATAGATTAGAAAGTCACCTTTCAAGGGCAAATAATTAGGCAGAATTGTGCTGTTTGGTTTTATATAAGAATCATTCTCTAGTCTCTGCTGTTATTACAAATCAGAGCTCTTGGGAGGGAAAAAGGGAACTTAGTAAGCAGCTTGTGCTGTTCCTGCCACATTTGCAGAAACTTTGGTATAGTAAAGAATATACTGTTCCTTCCATATTTTCGGATCACATGTAAATTTTACTGAGGAACGCGGTCCTGTGCTGAGTGACAAATAGATCCCCCTAGCTGCGTTGCAAGCTAGTCAGATAATTTCTTTTTTTCCTGACATGAGATGCTGTACTAAGAGAAAAGGACACACGTTATGCAGATATGCAGAACAATGCTGCACATTGATTAAGTCAATGAAACACAAGGTATGTGAGATAGTGGCCATGAAGCCTAACTTGGTGGGCTGTGCTCCTCATCCTTGCAACATCCCTGTTTACTGGTGGCCTTCTCAGAACCCATCAGCAGAAGACAATAACAGTACAAAGAATTTGGACAGGTCTTAATCATCAATGGTGGGGGGCACTTCAAGATGTGATTTATCTCATGACCCAAAAAGTCAAGGTCCTCATGCCCCAGGAGCACCTGTTTTGCACTACTGGCTCCAGAAGGAGGGTGAACATCCTTTTTAAAAGAGACACCCCACATTTAGAGGGGTAATGTTAGGACAGATTCCCTCCGCCCCAAGAGGCTATGGGGATGTAAGCACTGCACAAAATCAGAAGAATCATCTAATGCTTGTCTTTGATGCTAATTTGTGAAGCCTCTTTTTTTTTTTGTTTGTTTGTTTGATGAGGCTCATTAGAGCCTAGTTGAAGGCTGCCAGCTCCTTCCGCACAGGCTGCTGAGCAGGCTTTCAGCTGTGCTGGAGAGGCGAGGTTTCAGCCAGCACCCTACACGCACACCGAGGCCGGATGTTTACTTCCTTTCATGATGGCTTTGCTTTGTCTAGTTGATTGTGGACTTGATTTTTATAAGTGCTATAAAAAAAAAAAAAATTAAAAAAATCTTGATCTCAGCTGGATTCTTGCAGCTGTGGGGAGGGGAGGAGGCAGGGAAGCAGAGTCCATGTTTTCAAGAGCAAAAAGCTCCTACTCCATAATTTGTGCTGATTGCTGTCTGATACTTAAAGAAGGAGTTAATTAAGGCTCAAACTCTATTTGTTTCCTTTCACAGTACAGCACAGCTATTTTTATTTTGTTTTCTACCCGTGTAGTGTCCCATTTGTGCATGCATTAAAGGCACACCTCGTTGTGTTTCCCAGGAGGAGGCCAAGGTCTCTCTCTTTTATACTGAAAAAAAAAAAAAAAGTTTTACCTCTCAGGTTATAATGTCAAGTGCTCAAAGGGTAAGGAACATATGATTAGGGGACTGGAGCATCTTTCTTATGAGGAAAGGTTGAGGGAGTTGGGTCTTTTTACTCTGGAGAAGTATGATGGCTGATCTTATCAATGCTTATAAGTACTTAAAGGGTGGGTGCTGGGAGGAGGGGGCCAGTCTTTTTTCAGTGGTGCTCAGCGGTAGGAGAAGATGTAACGGGCACAAACTGGAACATAAGAAGTTCCATCTGAACATGAGGAGGAACTTCTTTCCTTTGAGGGTGGCAGAGCACTGGAAGAGGCTGCCCCGAGAGGTGGTGGATTCTCTGACTCTGGAGACATTCCAAACCCTCCTGGATGCCATCCTGTGCAAACTGCTGTAGGGGAACTTGCTCTAGCAGGAGTGTTGGATCAGATGATCTCTAGAGATCCCTTCCAACCCCTAACATTCTGTGATTATGTGATATGGATCCCAGTTACCCACTCTCATTTCTAGGGGAAATAGGTGCATACACATACACATAGTGCACGACTATTCTGCTACAGAGGGGAAGCTTACACACACATGTATATATAGAAGCTCTCACTCAAGTTATCCCAGTGGCTTCCTGGAAAGCAAAAGGATGCCAAAATTCAGCACCAGTTCTGAATTATGGAGGACAGGGTGTTTCCCTGGAGAGAAACCTTTTGTCTTCAGCCTCCTCCTACCCCTTAATTCTCTCCTGCACTCTCTCCACCACCTTTTGTACCGGTTTCTAACTTGTAGCTCATTCCCGAGCCCTTTTTCTGTTTCTGTCCGTCATTCCTTCTTTCAGACCTTCACCTGCCCTTCTGTCATAGAATCATAGAATGGTTAGAGTTGGAAGGGACCTTAAAGATCATCAAGTTCCAACCCCCCTGCCATGGGCAGGGGTACCTCTGACTACAGCAGGTTGCTCAAAGCCCCATCCAGCCTGGCCTTAAACACTTCCAGGGATGGGGCCTCCACAACTTCCCTGGGTAACCTGTTCCAGTGCCTCACCACCCTCACAGTAAAGAACTTCTTCCTAATATCTAATCTAAATCTCCCCTCTTCCAATTTAAAACCATTAAATGTCCCACCTCTTTGCATTTTTTTTTTGCATCTCACTCACAGTTGCCATCTCCCCCTCCCCAACTCTGTATTGGAGCTAGGTTGTCTTCTCCACTTTCCCTCGCTGTCAGGCTGCCAGCTGCAGGAAGCACTAAAAGCACAGGAGAGGCATCTTCTCACTCCTGGAGCTTGTCATGTGGAAAGCCCCTGAAGGAGAAATAACCGCAGGTGAAAGTCATGTTTTGCTCTAAGATACTCTGTACAGAGCAGGTTCAACCAGCAGATAGGGACAAAACCTACAGTAGGTTCAACCATCCTTTACAACAAACAAATTCAGCATTAAACTCAACCCTAATAAAGAAGATCAGCCAAATAAGAACTCTGGAAGTTTAAACCATGGCTAATTTTGCTTGGTTTGTCATGAGAAGGGTAAAAAGTATGTTCACAGTATTACACAGGATCCCCCCCAAAAAATCACAAATTTTGAATCCTGTAAGAATTTTCAGTGCAACTGTTGTTAACATTTGGTTTGGTTAGGAATTTTTGGATAGGAAAAATCCTGGGAAAAAATAGGAAAATTATTTTCCTTTCACTTGTATTACTTTTATTGAACCTTCTTTAGAAAAATCAGCTTCAAGGGTAGGCTTGTGCAGGCATGGGGAAATATCAGCAGAAACCAGCAATTTTGGCAATCATTTTAAACACTGGAAAAACAAGTCCTTTTTTTTAGCAGAATTAATGGCGGTTGTGGCTCCTTGCATGTCTTACCACAGGGTGTAATGAAACCCTAATCTCCCTGAAAGCATCTGACTCCTCCCATATAAACAACTTTTTCTACTAATTAAATAGATTTCTATCTCTATCTTTCTCTTGCTCATGCATGGGAAAGAGAAAAGCCTATCTCAAAGAAGATGGGCCAAAACCTCTTGAACACCTTTGGAGTAAATAGGTACCATAACTGGTTCCACCTGGCTTCAGGGAGCAAAGAAACCCTGGCTTTTCTGAGATTCGGATTTCACTGTATGGCAGCTGGTAGAGTCTTCTGAGATGAGTTTTTCCAAGAAATATAATAAAGTAAAACTGGAACATAAATAGAAACCATGAAAAATATAAATCTTAAGGCATTGAAAATGCCAATACATTAAATTTTCAATTTAATCAAAGTCATGGGTCATTTAATGCAATATGAAGAAAAAATATTGGGAAATGAAATCACAGCAGTTTCTTCTGCTGCAGTTTGTCTAAGAGACTTAGATTATATTGACTCTCTGTAGATTTCAACTTGTTTTAAACAAGAAGCCCCAGTCAATTTAAGGCATGTGGGATTCTTTGGTTGCTGTTTAAAAAACACAGTTAATGGAGATGTATGCATGTGCTTACAGCACTGTATGGAGTCCAAAGAAGTGCATGGCTCTCAGGAAAAAAACTTCCTTTGGCATGACCTGAATATAAACCCCATTAAATGCAATATATTTCTGCTGAATTTGGTAGCTGTCGTATTGGCTATAAATGAATTAAGCTCAGAGCATTATAATGGCAAATGTTTGACCCAGAGGTTAAGACATAGGATTCTTGTGTGCACTCATGAAACGCTTGGGATCACAAATGTGCTCCAGTCTTCTGATTCCACCCTCTTTACACCTTGTTGCCAGGTCTCCTGTGCAAAGCTGCTTAGAATTCTGAAATGATATTTTGACGCTGTGGCAGGAAATAAGGAAAAGTTACAGCTTTCTGCATGCAAGTCATGAAAAAAAAGAGAATAAAGTTGGTGGTTCATATCATAGAATGTTTTACATTGCAAGGAACCTTAAAGAACCTTAGTTCCTCCCCCCCTACCATGGGCAGGGACACCTCCCGCTAGACCAGGTTGCTCAAAGCCTCATCCAGCCTGGCCTTGAACATTTGCAGGGATGGGGCCTCCACAGCTTCCCTGGACAACCTGGTCCAGTGAATATAAGTTCAGACTCTGCTAAACTGTAACATGAACAGATTTGAAGTGGGAAGAATGTACAAAAGGCCCCTCCTGGCCCATGTGAAATTCTTTATATTCTTAGTCAGAAAATAAAATAAATTAGGCTTTTTGTTTGTTTTTTTACCCCCAACAATGGTGTTCAAACACCTTTCCTATGTGCCTCTCCAGGTTATTTGTTTCCTGTCTGTCTGGGGCAAGCCACACTTACAGATGGCACAGAAGCTCTTTGCGGAGCTAACTGCCTCCAGAAACCTTCACTCCAGGTGCCATAAAACTTACCACAAGCTTTGTTTACAACTTAAATGGAAAACTGTCATCTCTGTTTACTGCACCTAAAGTCAAAAACCAAAGTGCATTCGATTCTGCCTGCTATCAGGGTAAGTATTATGACTAAAACTGTCATATCAGAAATCACCCATCCACACTGCTGATCCTTTACACTGATGGTGAGAAAAATATACTTGGAAAAGTTTTCTTTCTCACATGTTCAACTTAAACACAGGCTTGCTATTTCTGAGCAATCAGTGAAACACAGATGATAGATAACTCTTCTTTGGTTTATTTTTTTCCGGGTGTTTCTCTCCAAGCCTGGCTGCACACTGTAAATGGCAAGCACAGCTATAGTACTAGTCAGTGGCGAAATTTGATGGTTGTGTCCTCCACTGTATAATTTAAAACTTGCTTTCATCCTTAAGAAATCTTTCAATTAACATCCCAATCACAATTTTTCTTGGGTCTCTGCATCTCATTCACTAGATAGACCCAAGGGAAGAAAAATAGCTTCCTACTAAAAAACACACACAGTTCATCTCTACCCGATATATTAATCACACAGCAAAAAGCGCATTAAAAGAAACTAGTCCTCCTTAGAATGAGGAAATTCAGAGCGTGCAAAGATGCCAGCCTGTATTTCACGTTCAACAGGATGAGGTAACTGGGCATGTAATCATCTTTTTCTTGCAAAATGTACCAAGATCACTTTATACAGCTAAATACTTAAAATTACAATGTGTTTATTTTCAGGCCTTTAAGGAAAAAATGAGGTCCTGTAAGAATGACATGCAACAGAAGTACTCATTGTTCTTCAGTATTTTTGAGCATTTCAATCTGATTTGTCACTGTGTTTACATTTAGATGCTTTGTGGATCAAGACACACTGCGGGAGTTAGGTTTCACTTATATGAAAATTCAAGCAAGATATTAGTTTTGTTCTGTAGCCTCTTTTAAGCCAGGGCTTTAATATTGATGCATTGTCTGCCACACTGGGCCATAGGTTATGGTCAAGGTCTGCCAGTACTACCATAAACAATAATGGTGATTTTGAACTGTAAGCAGAACTGGAAGATTAGCTGAAAATTGCGATGTTAAAGAAAAAAAAAGTTGTTATCATCTGTCCTATTTTCTCAGGCATTCACATTTCCAAACTTTTCCATGCATCAGTAAAAGCTAGAAATGGACTTTCTCATGCATTAAAAACAAGAAGCTGAGCTTCCATGTTCCAGGGGACTGTAAGAAGGACAACAGAATAAATTCTGGTAACTGGCAATATTCCGTAATAGAAATAATTGGTGACAGTTGGAATAGCATCCTGTTCCTTTGACTGCATAACTTTGATATTGAAATTATCTCACTACATTCACTCCCTCTGAAAACTAAACCTTATGTAATTGGAAAACAATAATCTAATATCATAATAGAGTTTTGTCTTGGCCATTAGCCTGCATCTCCAGTGGAGATAAATATCTGTTATTAGTTCAATCTATCACAAGATTTTGCAGTATTTAGGAAACTCCCTTGGGTCATCATTGCACATACCTCCTATAGTAAATCTTAAATTGTGACAAATAATGGTTTTTTTTTCAATGGATGCCCATTGTCTTCCATATCCGTTTGTCTTCCAAAACGTAACAGATTTTTTTATGCAGCAGGGAAAATGGTGGTTAATGAATGGTAGAAAAGCATCATTTATCCTATTAAAGGCAAGTCTTTGTTTTCCATTTCAGTGTGGTTTAGACCTTGGTGATGCAGAAACAGGATGATAAATATTTTATGAACAGGAACCAGCAAACACACAGCAGTTGGATGCTGGAGTGATGGAAGGAAGTGTTTAAACTTAGAGATAGATCCTGAATCCAGCTACCATGAAGTGATGTTTACTCACACTGGAACAGGATGTCCAGGACAGCCGTACCATGTACACCATTATCCTTTCTCCCACCTCGCACCCTGACGAGGTCTCTCAGATGCCCTTCTGTTTCTCCTTCCAGATAAGCTACTCAGGGGATTCACACCAGTGACAGCAGCTCAAACACCCCGACACTCCCCTCCCTTTCTGAGCTGCACACCCCCAACCCAAAACCAGTCAACCAAAAAGCACACTGCTAATCATTCCAGGAAACCCCCCTACAATTCCAGCTGCTTCCAAATCCTCACAGTTAGAGCAGAAATTTAACATCCCCTGACCCCGTTTCCTTCAAGATCATTGAATCACAGAATCATAGAATGGTCTAGGTTGGAAGGGACCTTTAAGATCTTTGAGTCCAACCATCAAACTACACTACCAAACCACCACTAAACCATATACCTCAGCACCACATCTACGCATCTTTTAAATACCTCCCCAGATGGTGATTCTACCACTCTGCTGGGCAGCCTATTCCAATGTTTGATGAACCTTTTGGTGAAGAAAGTTTTCCTATTACCCAGCCTAAACTTCCCCTGGTGCAACTTGAGGCTGTTTCCTCTTCTCCTATCTTCCCACCAGGTCCAGCAAAGACTTTATGACACCTGGCACAGGGAAAGGCTGGCTGCCTCCTCGTTGCTCAGTGGGATATTCCTGCCAGTCGCTCTTGAGAGAATTACCGCTAATTGCAGCAAAGAGCTTCCAGCCCTGACTCCGACCACTAAACAGACCTCCCTGAGCACTGTAATCCTGTCACCTGGCAGCAAAATCATCTCTCCATCCTGGTATCACTGGCGGACAAAATGGAACAGGGACAGGTAAGCCAAGCTGTATTTTTTATTTTTATCTCAACATGAGGAGGAACTTATTTACTTTGAGGGTGGCAGAGTGCTGGCACAGGCTGCCCAGAGAGGTCGTGGAGTCTCCAACTTCAGAGACATTGAAAACCCACCTGGATGCCACCCTGTGCAACCTTCTCTAGGTGGACATGCTCTGGCAGGACGGTTGGACCAGATGACCTCTAAAGGTCCCTTCCAACCTTTAACATTCTGTGATTCTGTGATTCTGTGATTCTGTAATGCAATTTTGCAAAAGCAAATCCCTTCCTTAACAAAGAGGTGGTGATAACAGACTTGTGGTATTGGTGAGCAGGAGGATATCTACTTTGAAAAACACTTTGGACACTCCAATATCAGGATTTGTTAGTATCATGAAAATTCAAAGAAGCATAAATAAAAAGTAGCTACATGCCAAGCCAATCTTAGCTGCTGAAAAATGTAAGGTGAGAAAATTTGGACCAGTGGGTGAAGATGGTACATTCTTTTACCTGAAGCGTATGATGTTCTGAGTGCCTGTTCTGTGGACTGAGCTTGTTAGGTTAAAAAGAAACTCACGTGTTCCCTCACAGAATGAGAAGTTATTCTTAATGCACTTGCACTTTATGCAAGAGTGAAGGCAAGCTGCAAACTAGCGGAAGCAAAATCCATTTTGTTATGACTCAGTCACTGGGAGAAGGCCTGGAGTCACCCAGAGGTTAGAGGTGGATTTGCCTCTTTAAACTTCTCACCCCATGGTCTCTAGCCCAGGGCTGGAGTGAGAGCAGTTAACTCCATGCACTGCTGCAGTGCCTGCCCTGCTGGAAGTTCTCCTCCTCCTCCTCCTCCTCATGCTCTCCCGACCTGCTCAGCACTTTCTCCTGAGTACATTCAGCGGCTCCAAAGAAAAAGCGCAGTCTCATTTTCCTTTTCCCTCCGGTTTTGCGGTTTATTCAATGTTCAGCAGTGAGGAAAAGGCCAAGAGGCAACCTTCTTCCTTGCTGCTTGTTCACAGCCTTTTAGAGCACAGCAAAATACCAAATACCAAATATCATCAGCAAAACAGCCAGGCTGTGAAACACAACCCTGGTATTGCCATTTCCCTCCTCTGTGGGTGTAGGCGCATGTATGTGTAGCCCAAAAACGTTCCCAGAGAAACCTCAGTGACTGCGACTGCATACAATGTAAAATTGCCAAATAACCACTTCTCCTGAACAAGCTTTCTGCTCTCTCCCCTTCCCATGCCAGCTCTAAAGCCCTGATTGCAGAGGCACTGGCTGATGGGGGAGTATAGGAAAATGTAAACAATTCTGTGAGCAGGTTTTTGCTGTAGCTGCTGAGTGCTGAAAGTCTCATTCACCGGTCTGATGCTCTCGGATGGTAATTTTTGTCTCACAGAAAGGCCGTTCTTATATTCGTCCCTTTTTTTTCAGTGATCATGCGACATTTGTATGGCTCAATTTTCTGCAACAGCACTTTAATTTCTTCAATTTAAACATTAACTTCTAGAGAGGGTTGAATTATTTGCAGATGAAATAACACATAAATTGCATTAGTTTTTTAGAATACAGTGTGGATCCCAAATGGTGCTTTTGTTCTCACAGGAAAGTCAAGTGCTCATTAAAAAGCTGAGTAGCCAGCGATAAAACTTAGCAAGATCTTAGGAAAACATTGCTACTGGTTTCTTAATCATTTTCTCTAGCACATAAAGTATGAAGTACAGCCCTGTCATCATGTCAGACCCCTGGCATAGGCCACACTTAGGAAAAAGCCTAAGTGGACATAAAAGCCAACTGCATCCTGGGCTGCACCAAAAGCAGGGTGGCCAGCAGGGAGAAGGAGGTGATTCTGCCCCTCTTCTCTGCTCTTGTGAGACCTTACCTGGAACACTACATCCAGCTCTGGAGCCCCCAACATAAGAAGGACATGGACCTGTTGGAGCAAGTCCAGAGGAGGCCACAAAGTTGATCAGAGGGCTGGAGCACCTCTGCTACGAGGATAGGCTGAGAGACTTGGAGTTGTTCAGCTTGGAGAAGAGAGGCTTCATGGAGACCTTACAGCAGCCTTCCAGTACCTAAAGGGGGCCTACAGGAAAGGTGGGGAGGGACTCTTTATTAGGGACTGTAGTGGTAGGAGGAGGGGTAATGGCATTAAACTTAAAGAGGGTAGATTTAGATTGGACATAAAAAAGAAATTCTTTTCTCTGAGGTTGGTAAGACACTGGCACAGGCTGCCCAGAGAAGTTGTGGATGCCTCATCCCTGGAAGTGTTCAAGGTGAGGTTGAATGGAGCTTTGAGCAACCTGGTCTAGCAGGAGGTGTCCCCACCCATGGCAGAGGGGTTGGAAGTAGATGATCTTTAAGGTCCCTTCCAACCTAAACCGTTCTATGATTCTGTGATTCTATGATAAGGACAACTAGTGGTACAGTCTATGGTTCATTATCATGCATCAAAGCAAGAAATTATATTTTAAAGTAATTCTTTAATGGAATATCAGACATCAAGATACTCTTGGACGAGGGAAGGCAGGAAGACAGGGTGGAAATAGAAGCAAAATGAAAAAAAGTTGGAAATGGATTCTATATACTTCGTGAGGAGAAAAAAATAAAAGGCCAGGAAAATGCAAAGCAAATTGAGGATTTTTTGTCAGTGCTACATTGTTCATACTTGGTAACTGAGAGCTTAGTCTCCATTATCACTCTGTGGTCTGGGGAAAGGATAGGTTCCCACTTCAAGTAATTAAACTAATTCTTTTTTTTTGCACTTGTTCTTTGTCCCCTTAACTGCACAATACAATGAATTGTTATCAACTGAAATTGCTTGTATCAGCTCATTCATCTGTAAGGGACACCAGCTTTCAATCCAATTCCTCTTCATTTACTGTCCCAGTGCAATTATTTTTCAAGAGTATGCATAAATATATACTCAGATAATGTTTGGTTTCTGAAATATGTTTCGATATGTGTGCAGTGTCAATGTTTGCTCAATTTCATCAAGAAATGCAAAGATAGATTTGTTACCTGAATCATTAGGCTTTTTTTTTTTTTTTAATGGTTACGTGTTTGTACTCACAGTACCTTTTAAAAAATACTTGGTCACCACACAGAGGTGTTCTAACACAGTTGGCAGGACCACGGGGAACAAGGTGGATCTGCGTCCAGATCTGGAGTCCTTAGCAAAGGAAAGATATGGACCTGTTGGAGCGGGTCCAGAGGACACCACAAAAATGATCAGAGGGCTGGAGCCCCTCTGCTATGAGGACAGACTGAGAGAGTTGGGGTTGTTCAGCCTGGAGAAGAGAAGGCTCTGGGGAGACCTTACAGCAGCCTTTCAATACTTAAAGGGAAAAGATGCTGACAGACTTTTTAGCAGGACCTGTTATAATAGAATAAGGGTTAATGGCTTTAAACTAAAAGAAGGAAGATTTAGACTAGATATAAAAAAGATATTTTTTACAATGTGGGTGGTGCGCCACTGGCCGGGGTTGCCCAGAGAAGTGGTGGATGCCCCATGCCTAGAAACATTCAAGGTTAGGTTGGACAGGGCTCTGAGCAACCTGATCTAGTTGATGTCCCTGCTCATTGCAGAGAGATTGGGCTAGATGACCTTTAAAGGTACCTTCTGACCCAAATTATTCTATGATTTGTGGGCCCCCATCCAACATCTCTATGGGGTGAAATGAGCCAGCCTCTCCCCATTTTTCTGTGCTTTGTCTTCTCTGAACAGGGATTTTGGTGTACATGACTCGTCAGCAGGTTTCTCTGTCTCTTGATTCCTCTCCTCCTTCTGGTATGACTGAGCCATTTTACAAAGGTTTAGAGGTTAGCTGGTGTCAATGGTCACTAGATAGTAATGCTGGCAAAAGTGTTACTTAAGCTAGTTAAAGATGTAAATATAAACACCCCATCTACCCATGTAGGTTGAGGGCAAAGGAAATGCTATGGATTATCTCAGAACCCATCTGTCTCCCAGAAGAGGCTGGACATTGTGATTGCTTTAGGACCATTTCCAGACTTTGTGCTGCCTGTGGAGAAAGAAAACCCTTAGAGGTGGGCTGATAAGAAAATTAGTTGGAGCTGCTGTTACTGAAACAATATGGGCAGGAGACTGCAACTCCCAAACTGGAGCAGAATTTGACTGCTGAATTTGCACATTTGACTTACTTCAACAGTACAATTAATCTGATACTTCAAAATCACCTAAATTCACTGACCCAAAGCCATCAGGGCCACGACATTTATAAACATTTATTTAAGCCCAACCCCTATCTGACCTCCTTATCTTCCAGACAGATTGTTCTCAGCTAAGACCTTGTCATCCTTTAAAACATATCCTCTAAAAAAGGATCTTTTTAAAAAAATTTTACTTCCATTAGCATAAAACTCAGCCAGGCAACGATAATGCTTGAACAACTTAAAATCTTGGAAGTGGTTTTGTTTAAATTCTCAGAGCCTCCTACATAGTTCAGCCTACTTTCAATGTTTAGACTAATTTAAACCACCTATAGGTTTACATGACTGAAAGCAGCACACAGGCACGCTGTGTGGCATTAGTTCAAAGTCACTGGAAAAATTTACTTAGTCTTTGCTTCCACATCTTCTGTCTCATGTCCCTTGTCAAACGCTAACCCCAGAGTAAAGGGATTCGAAGGACATAAGCAGAAACATGTTAATGCTGCTTAAAATTCTTCAATCCTGTAGTGCATAACTTTAAAGAGATGTGTCTTGAAGGTACATCTTGGAGGAGGAGGAGGTGGAGGTAAAAAACAATAAGTTCAGTAAAAGATCAGTGCCATCTCAGTCTCTGCATGTGAGAATCCTTTTTCTGTAACACCCCTTCCCCCTNTAATGTCTGGACAGTATTATTCAATATTCAGCTGAATAAAATCTATAAAACAGGCCAAGTTTGGAACTTCTTTTTTAAACAAATATAGTTCAGAGTTCAAAATTTCTTGTCAGAACTTGTAGGGAAATCGTAGTCAGAATCTTAATTCTCAGGATTTCTTTCAAACTGCTTTGCTCCTTTAAGAAAGTCTTGGCCTTCATGTTAAAATCCAGTACAAGGAATTTGAATCTGAATGGAATTTGATGAAAGATGACAGAAAATAACAGGAATTCTTAAATAGAAATGTTGGATGTGAGAGTTTGCTACAAGGTTCTAAATCCTGTAGATGAGTTCTGTGTAACAGAGGGCATGTTCATAAAATATGCATTCTCTTTTATGTCATTTTATTGTCTGATCTATTTATCTAAACAATGCATCTAATCTTAGCAGCTCCTAGGAGCTTTATTAATTTTTATCTTGTACCTTCAAAATAACAAAACAAGCCATCAGCTATGAAACCAAAAAGCAAAGGTAAATATTTCAGCCCATAACTGTTTCAGGGCATCCCATGCCCTGGGCTAAGAGACTTTACGAATGGAGGTCAAATCCAGAGGCAGCTGCAGTTCTCCTTGCAAGACCTCTCCCTGCTTGCAGCTTTCTGTCTGGGGTAGGACTGACCTTGTTCCTACTTTTTGGAATGTATATGCCAGCTGATTGCTGCTATGCAGATGATGGCTAAAGGAAGGAGGAGGAATGAGGAGGAAAAAGAGCAGTGGACAGAAAAATAGAAATGTATAGTTATTCTGTTCCTTGCTTTCCTGTTACATGTGAAGAGCAGCAGGAGAGCAGTAACAGAATATCTTTGTCTTCTTGAAGAAATAATGCCAAAGTTTGTGCAGCTGTTCCCTAGCCAGGGAAGGGTTCAGGCTCTGAATAAATCTGAATAAATCAAGGAATTCCCTCTTCCAGGAAGCATGCACTATACTTTCTTATTTCAGTTTGAATTTCTTCTCAGAAATTCTGGGATCCTGACTTCTTTTGGGGGAGCTTAACTTGGAGATTCCTTTTATTCTTCCTGCCCACAGACTATTTGCCACCATGGGGCATCTGTGTGCATCTCTCCAGTTAATCAGAACTCACCTACGAGACCCCTTGACACTTGTGGATCCTGGGGCATGTAGTAGCATCAATGACTGAGGTGGTGCTTGGGCTTCAGCACTGTTTAATTTATTAACATAGATATGGCAATAATGTCCAGCTTCAACAATTACAATAAGCAGCTCACTATGGCTAGTAGCTACACATGACCTGGATGCACAGCATGATGCTTCCACATTTAATGATATTGTTATCAGTGATCCTTGATGGCCCTCTGTGTATTCAGCATTAAAACATACCTGCTAGCAGTGAGAGTCCTCCTGGACCCCTATGAGTTCACCATTCTCCACCTCCAACTACCACAGGCAGAAAGTTATTTTATAAACTGCAAAACAGCAGTGGAGATTGCGGTTACACTTCATTTGCGCTGCCTCAAATGTGTCACTTGCTTGGCTTACCAAGTGAGCATCTCACGCAGCTTGATAAAAGTCAGCCAAATCTGCCTGCTCCGTATCAATAAACAGAGTAAAGCCAGGCCAAGGTCTCCTTTTTCATTCCTTCTCCTGGGAACTCTTGCAGAATACTTTAAGAACCACTTAAGTGTGTAATAACTCAAAGTCCCACTTAGCAGCAAGTTCTTGTCTCATGTGGTATCTCAGTGCCAAACTGCGGCACCTACTTCCCAGGTGATGCTTCCACTGCGGGCAGCTGGTGGAAAGGTCTCACCACATAACAGGACATCTCTGCATGGCAACAGGCCAGGGCTCTGGTTTGCCCCTCCAGAGCCCTCAGCTGAGAAACTCAAACAAGCCAGAGACCCAGCTAGGCTTTGGCAAGTTTACTTTCCATTTTTGTTCTGTCAGGGTAACAGGAGCAAATGAACAATTACAGTATTTTTTGTCCAACTGACAAATTATATGTTAGCTCAGTTTAGCCTAAGCACAATTCTACAATCAAAGCCAAACCAAAGCAAACCAAACAGGCTTACGTTTTATAAAATTCATTGATCCTCTTTGTCTTTTTCACCTCTCTAGATTAGTATTATTCCATGTTAGCCAAAAAAGAAAGCATGAGAGTTTGGGGTCTGGTTTTTTTGGATTTTTTTTTTTGGGGGGAGGGAGGTTTATTCTCCAAAGGAGTTTATGTTACAAGGGTTACACATACTTAGAGAATGGAAATTCCACTGACTGACCAAATGCAATTAAGCTATCCAGCTCATTTCAAAATAGGATGTGAATTTAAATAAGGCTCAGCTTTGTGGAAGCTGCCTCCCTCCGACGGACACTTCAGTTTTGGATAAAAAGAAAAAGAGGCTAATTTTTTACTATTCGCGCAGCTCTGCTATTAATACAGTATCCAGTTAGAGTCGTTGCCAAACTGCAGGGAAGTAGAGATGCTTTTCTGAAGCTAAATAATACCCAAAAATGTCACAGAGAATGAAGGAAGAAGAGAGGTATGAATTTAGACATGTTTTGCGCAAAATCTTATATTGCTTCCCCAGGGAACAGGATCCAGAATAAGCTTCTGTATGAGTGGGGAGCTGCCTAAAGCTAATCATTACGCAATACCATGCAGAGAAGTGTGTTTGAACTCCCAGATTATTCCAGTTTTTAGAAGCCTGAGGCAGGACAACAGGTCCATGGGATCCTACACCTGGAGCTGTCTGCTGGGGTTGGAAATTGTAACCATAATTTGAAAGAATGAATCTTAACTTAAAGGAAACTTTAGGTTTTCTCTACCAAGAAATACGTGGCAAAGCCTGGTTTTATTCTAATAATTGTATGTAGGTGATTCATAACTGTAGGGCAATATTCTAGCCATACAGAAAGAGTGAAAAACTGCTCTAGATCCAGGTTCCCAGAATTAGTTCTCGTTTTTATTTTGTTCATTTATTATTTTTATGTATTTTTAATTTAATTATCTTTCTTTTGTTTCCTGAAGGAATTTGGACTTGAAGGATTTAGGACTCCCCTTTTCCCATCTGGTAGGAAATGGTGTCTCATAGATTCAGAGTTCTTCTACCCTGATTTCTGATGTCATGGCCCTTCCACAACATGTTTGATGGGCTCAATGAAGAAAATGTTAGCTTGAACCTGAGTTTACCCCTTCTTGAGAAAGTCCTTATTTAATTTTCAGATAGAAGATAGAGGAGGTGAAAATAAATAAAAAAATAAGAATCACTGCTTGACCTGCCTAACCAGAGAGCTAGGAGTGCACTGGCTCATTTTGGTCTTTAGTTGACCAACGAATAGTAATGTGAAGTCATTCTCAGCAGAAGACATTGTTGGTCCGCCCTCCATCATCTTTGAAAGGTCCTGGAAAACAGCCGAGGTGCCTGAGGACTGGAGGAAAGCCAATGTCACTCCAGTCTTCAAAAAGCGTAAGAAGGAAGATCCAGGAAACTACAGGCCAGACAGTCTCACCTCCATCCCTGGTAAGACGATGGAACAGCTTGTTCTGGGCGTCATCTCCAAGCATCTGGAGGAAAAGAGGGTTATCAGAAGTAGTCAACATGGATTCACCAAGGGGAAGTCATGTATGACTAATCTGATAGCCTTCTATGGTGGCATAACTGGATGGATAGATGAGGGGAGAGCAGTGGATGTTGTCTACCTTGACTTCAGCAAGGCTTTTGACACTGTCTCCCACAGCATACTCATTAGGCAAGCTTAGGAAGTGTGGATTAGATGAAAGGACAGTGGGGTGGATCAAAAACTGGTTAGCAGGTAGGTCTCAGAGGGTTGTGATCAGTGGGGCAGAGTCTAGTTGGAGGCCTGTAACTAGTGGTGTTCCTCAGGGGTGCATGCTGGGTCCAGTCCTGTTCAATGTGTTTATCAATGACCTGGATGAAGAGATGGAGTGTACCATCAGCAAATTTGCTGATGACACGAAGCTGGGAGGGGTGGCTGACACCCTGGAAGGCTGAGCTGCCATTCAGAGCAACTTGGACAGGCTGGAGAGTTGGGCAGGGAGAAACCGTATGAAGTTCCACAAAAGTAAGTGTAGGGTCCTGCACCTGGGGAGGAATAACCCCATGCAGCAGTACAGGTTGGGGGCTGACCTGCTGGAAAGCAGCTCTGCAGAGAGGGACCTGGGAGTCCTGGTGGACAACAGGATGACCATGAGCCAGCAATGTGCCCTTGTGGCCAAGAAGGCCAATGGCATCATGGGATGCATCAAGAGGAGTGTGGCAAGCACGTTGCAGGAGGTCTACTCTGCCCTGGTGAGACCACAATTCGAGTCCTGTGTCCAGTTCTGGGCTCCCCAGCTTAAGAAAGACAGGGAACTGCTGGAGAGGGTGCAGCAAAGGGCTACAAAGATGATTAGGGGACTGGAGCATCTTTCTCATGAGGAAAGGCTGAGGGAGTTGGGTCTTTTTAGTCTGGAGAAGAAAAGACTGAGGGGGGAATCTCATCAATGCTTACAAATACTTAAAGGGAGGGTGCCAGGAGGAGGCGACCAGTCTTTTTTCAATAGTATCCAGTGACAGGACAAGAGGTGACAGGCACAAACTTGAATATAGGAAGTTCCATCTCAACATGAGGAGAAACTTCTTTACTTTGAGGGTGGCAGAGCACTGGCAGAGGCTGCCCAGAGAGGTGGTGGAGTCTCTGACTCTGGAGACATTCCAAACCCTCCTGGACGGCATCCTGTGCAACCTGCTGTAGGTGGACCTGCTCTGGCAGGAGGGTTGGACCATATGATATCTAGAGGTCCCTTCCAACCCTTAACATTCTGTGATTATGTGATTCTGTGAAATTCCTGATGGTCACTGAGCTTAGCGAAACCAGATATCTAAGGGCAGTAACTCAATCCATTTTTCAAAGAAACATAACTATGAGTACCTAAAGAACCCATGTGCTAATTCAAGTATCTCCCTTAGTGAAGGGAGGGTTTTTTGTGGTAAGAATTTTGAACTACATTCCTCTAGATACTATTAAGTTATACATTTTATTGTTTAAAAAAGCTAAGATGGTGGAGAGTAACAGCGTATCTCTGCCTGTGCCTCACCCATTCCCTCCTCTCAGCCCAACTCCTCATAGGTAATATCTTGCAGCTTGTTGAAACACTAGCTAAATCACTGGCACTGCCACCATTTTCCCAGACTCAGAAAGTCAGAGAAGATAAATGATAATGGTTACCTCTTGTAGCACATAATGCTTTTCATCGGCAAACCATGCAGCTAATATTCATACAAAACCAGAGGGATTTATGCAATAAGATTCTGCTTATAGACACTTTCCAAATCACTGTAGGACAGACTATTAGCCAAAAGCCAATGAGGCATTGGCTCAGCCATTAAACACCTTGTAGATACTTTCCTAAACACATAATGGTTGGATTTTTGAGGAAATTGCAGTTCCAACAGTCGAGAGAACATATATTTTAGGACATAGCTAATTTTGCCCTTGTCGTTGGAGTTATTAATTTTAGACATGCTATACTCTTTCAGTGTCTATGCATCTACACTTAAAACCAAACACTTTCAGGTGTAAAATCTCTGACCTCTTTCAGACTTCCATTTCAGGATTAAATAACCCCATCCAAAAAGACTACATTTCTCTTCACTGAGAGACAAGGGCAGTCTAGTCAAATGTAGGCATTTATGTTAGACAACCACTTTTGATCAGGTGAATCCCACTTGAAGTGAGTACAACTGGTAGAACCTAGTGGCAGTTTCATAAATGATCATGGATACATTTTCCACAATAAATATACATTTTTTTCATTTTTTAAAGGGATTTTTTTAGGCTATCTTTTACATCTTTAAATGCTGTGTTAAGTTTTCTTATGCTTTAACTAACAGGTCTGGCAGACTTTGTCTATACTGGGAAATAAAATGGGACTAGAACATGAGATCAAGTATTACCCGTGTGTGCCCATGACGTTAGTGCAATCCCCAGGCCAAGACTGGCTCATGGCAACAAAAACTCTCCCAGACACTGTACAAACTTTGAGTGGGGAATAGCATCAGCCAGGGACTGTTCCCAGTAAGCAGTTTGGACTGGGGAAGGAGGTTAGGGATGTACAGAAGCAGATGTGCGGATATGAGGCGATTTACTCTGTTTGACCTCAGTGATAGAAAAAGATCCTTGGCTAATTTTATTTGATAGTGTAAACATGGGTATATCATCTCAAAATGCTTGAAGGCATTGCCAAATACTTCAGTAGAAAAAGCCCAAATGGCTATGACATAACATGGAAATTTGGCATTTGATCAAATTAAGATATAGGTGTAGTGATACATGATTATGATGCCTTACAAGGCTGTAGGCTTTTTTCTTGCTTGCATAAAGCTCTTTTTTCTTTTTCTTGCATAATGTAGTGAATGACATGGAACAGGCTTGTATTCTTTGAGGCAGAATCATCTGTCAGATATTACTGAGGTGGAGGTATTGATTTTACTTTATAGACATCTTTTGAGGTATGACAAAATTAGAAGTGGGCTGAATGGTTTGCTGTGATGTCAGTCACAAATCCTTCACTTGACATCTAGTGTCAGGGAAAAGACAAAAATGCATATTCATCTTTATTATGAATTACAGTGGACAATGGCTTTTCACTGATTGGGTATCTTCTATGTTTTGGACATTACTGCACAAAGTTACAAGAAGTGAGGAAGCTGTAAGATTTAGATTTTAAACTTTTACTGAACACATCATTTTTGACACCTCTGATGACCTGATTTCCTGCCACTTCTCTGTGATTTCAATTCAAATCTGATGGAGCACTTGGAAAAAAAAAATTCACTTGGATAAGTTTGCAAACAACGTTGGGTACTTCTGTATCTTTGTCTACATTTACATGAACCCCTTCATTTCACTGAATGTTTGCACAGCTTTGAAAACTTAGGCACAAATTAGTTAGGACCAGAGTTGATCTCAGCTCATGAAGTGCTCCAAAACACTGATGGAAGTCAATGACTGTGATGCAGTCACACAGAGCACTCAGCAAGCTGAAAAACTTGAGAGGCTTGATGGATACCTGGACAAGCACACCATGATGCTCTAGCTAGATTCAATATGGGTCCCAAGCTAGTCTGTTTAAAGATAGCTCAGTTAGCAACAGCAAGGGCTGTGCTTGCTTTGTGTTGGTTGTGAAAGAACAGTAGTATCCTGTAGCATTAGCAAGAATCAAAGAGCATGAGAAACAAGCAAAGAGACTTTGCTTGAATTATTAATGAATTACGGCAATTATGATCTTACAGAAAGAATAGAAATAAAATGGATCTTTCTTACAACCCAAGAGAAGAGAAAAAAATGAAGACTGCCTGTTTATCAAAAGAGTCACTTCAGCTACTGAGACCATTTTGGCAATGAAAAAAAGAAACACCATGAATTATGAAGATTGTTTAATGTATGTGACTGCTCTGAATAGCAGAAGGTACAAAGGCATGTCAAAAGAGCGGGAAAATTAGCAGCTGAATTTGGCAGCTCACTAGGAAAGAAGGCCATGTGCAAGTCATCATGACAGGATAAAAGCGTAAACAATTGGAAAAGGCTGAGATGTGGAGGCAGGGAAGAATCTGAGCAGTGGTGTGATGCAGTAAGAGAAGGCTGCATGGGTACTTGGTGAAAAAGCTGCTCAGAAAAATAGACAGAGAAATCACAGCAATTGTTCTTTGAAGAGATCAGGAGGTGTGGGAGCAGTCTAGCAGGAGGCTGCAACAGTCTACAAAAAATGGGGCCCAACGCTGAGCTCATTGGGGGTGGCTGAAATGAAAAGATTAGAAAGATTTGGGGTTTGGCTCTTACAATGGTTTTGATGGAAGAACACCACCTTGTTGTAAATTTCCCATGCAAAATTTAAGTTTTAGCACCAATTCTAATACCACCAGACATTTGCCTTCAATCTTCTGTTTGAGAAATGCTTCCTCACTCATGCTTCCTCACATGAGTAACAGTTTGAGTGATTTAAATCATGCTTTCCTTTGTAGGTTGAGTTTTTGGTTAGACTTCATCCACATGAGGTACCATGATGTTCCCACTTGCAGGAGCTATATATACCTCACAGGAATTGTAAGCCAGAAATATAGCTGAGACCAGGAAACAGGAACATGAGGCCACCGACCCATTATTCACATGGGATACTCATAAGAATAAAATTGCTGAGTTTCAGGGCGTTTGGTTTCTCAACACTACTTTGAAATTGTTTCTTTAAAAGAAACCTTTTATGGGAAAAAAACCATTTTAATCAGCAATCCATTTTTTTGTTGTTGAAAAAAAGTTCATTTTAAATTCCTCAAATATTTCTGGAAAAGAAACCTGGCAAGATATATCAAAGCATGGGTGGGATGAACAAGGATGGTGGAGTCACTACTGACCAGATTGTATGACTGATCAGTAAGATGGAAGATGATGACGTCAGTGGCAGTGGGTAAAGAAGGAAATGAGGAGGAGGAAGAGGAGGAAAACACATCAAGGCAGCATTTCAGTGGAGCTGGGTTCAGAAGAGGGTGCACACAGGGCAAAAATCTGTGAGCAAACCAGCGTAACTTGAACACAGTGCAAAGCACAAAAGCTTCTTGTTTCCTCCTCTTCACTTTCCAAAGCCCGATGAACTCGTGCCTCCGCAGCACCAAATCAGAGGTAAAAGGAAAACGATGAAAAAAATGAATAAAAGGAAAATACAAGGAAAAAACCCCCAATAAATTCCATTCACGGTTAAGGATGGCTATATCCTTCTGCACCCACTCATCTATTAGTGAAAACAATTTAATTCAATGTAATGTTTTGGTCATAATTTCTCAGTGCAGCTTAAAGTAATTAAAAAAATAAAGGGGTCTGCAGAGGCATCTAATTCCCACCTCCCAGCTGTGTTATGAAACGTAACGCTGGTTACAGCCACAGACCAAGCAAAGAAGTTTGCTAAACATTTCTTCCTTTTCCGTATTAAAAAATGTGTCCTTTTTTTTCCCCTCACAGAAAAGAGTCATTGTGTCTCAGTCTGTCAGTGGGATTCCTTTCAACCTAACACCTTATTTTATACAACCATTTTTATTCATAATTGTAGCTAGGGGGCCTGGTCCTATTTTCGCACTAGGAAAATTCAGTCGATTTCAATACAACAAGTTGTGGTCAGACTTCTGTAAATGAGATTAGAATTGAGCCTATGTCAAACACAGTAGAGCCAGAAAAAGATTTATTTATATCATTGAACTCTTCGGGTGAGGATTTGTCCCATTAAAATATATTATCTATTATACTTTGGACAGCATGGCCAAACCAAGCTAACACTCAAAATTGGATGTTTGGAAGGAACAGGTTCCTGTTTTTCTCCTTCAACACAAATTCATTCAAGAGCTTTTGCTCATCTGGGGGCTTTTTAAAAAGCCAAAGAGACAGTTCTGTAAAGACCATGAAGACCTGATCCAGCACCCTTGGCAAATGGCCTGGGCCATGTTTCGATGAAACAAGAGGGTGCTGTTCTTCAGGGCTGAAGCTGCACACTTTTTTACAGCATTGATTCATCGGCTAGAATATTTATTGCATGCCCAAGCAATTGCATTGCTTCAGATAATTGGTATTTGTGGGAGGAGCAGGGCCTTATGTTCACTTCAGGCTTATGCAAAGGACCTGCTGAATCTTGGGTTTCTACTGATCCACATTCAATAGTAAGTAAAATAATCCCATTTTTTAACCAGGAAACAGATGCAGTCAACACAACTAACCTCACCCACAGGAACACATATCCCATCTTACCACAAGCCTAAAACTTACCAGGAAAACTACTCCTTCAAACTTCCAGCTCCACCCTCAAATATTCTTGGGCGAAATAGCTAGAAACATGGTTTTCAATAACTGCAGCTGTGTCTGCCAAATATTTCTACAGAGGATCTCCAGGAGAAATGTTCTCATTGCCAGTCCTGTCTATGAATTTCCTTGTTTGACCTTGAATATTTCCATTCTGTCTCTGACAGAGGTGGCGGCTGTTGTGCCTCCAAAAATTTACACTGGATAGTCAGGCCTGGATAGCCACGATAGGTGTCTAAAGTGTTTAGCACAGGTAATTATCAGTGCTATAGGTGCCTAAATGCCCAATGAAATCTTGGAGGGATCATTAGTTTTAAAGGATCCTAGGCATCCAAATATTTTTGAGAGTTTGAAAGCAAGCTTTTTTCCTTCTTCAATTAGTCTATACTGACCTTTATTGCTTTCCCTTGGCTTTTCCTCTGTTTCTTCCATTTCTTGAGGTCTCAGTGGTGCTCAGAGGAGTTGATCCTGTCTCTCAAAAGGCACAGACATCCTGATCCTATGGCACTCTCTGCATCTTTTGCAGGTCTCTTCTGCTTCCACCGAAGTCTTAAAATAAAACTCCTTTGGCATTCACTTTTGTCTATGATACTAGGAGAGTTGCAGTATTCACTAAAAATGTAAAAAGAGCATGAAAAGCTGATGTGATGAAGGAGTAAAATAAGCAGGAGCACAATACTCCTTAAACTAGCCCTTTTAAACTTAGATATTGCATTCTAAAGATGCCAGCAGTGCAGATAAAGAGGAATCACATCAAGAAATGTGAATCACAACCCCATTCTAAGGACTGCACTGTAATTAGGTTTTCTTCCTCTTGGCAGACTCACAATAACTGTTGAAAGAAACACTAATGGCGTTGGGTGTGCAGGAGTGCAGAGCCTGTGCCACCGCAGCACTATAGCCATCCTGCCACCCTACTGCAGGGTCCCAAGGTTGCATCATTACACTGATACCCACTCTGAAAGGGAGATTTTGGTGTGAAATCAGGCATTATTTTGTGGATCTGAGAATGGGTTAAGAGGTCACTGACTCTCAAGCTCTCCTCTGCCTATGCTAGCTGAGAAAAGATAACATCATTAAAGCAGCCCTAAATCCATGCCAGTGTGAGGTGAAACAGGTTTTATAAAGAGAAAACTCTCAGTCTTTTTGGTCCATATCTTGCTCAAGTCAATTAAGAACCATTTTCAGCTCAGGGTAGGAAACAGTTCTTGAGTCTGAAGAGGTGAGTGGTGCTCGTCACCTCATTTACTGTTCATACAAATCCATCTGAAACGTATACCTCAGGAATTAACTGCCTTATGGGGCAGTTTTACAGCAGTCAGCTATTAAATAAGCAAATATTCATTATGTATATTTACTAGAGCTTCAAGAAGATCTGTGCAGCTTTTTAGGCTGTATATAGTGACTTCCAGGCAAGCAACAGAAATCAAGGATGTGAAGAAATTAGGCTTACATTGACAAAATTCTAGGTAGAAACACAAATGTGCGTTACCTGTGTTTAAATTGGGTATATTGCACTATTAGCAGGCATGAAGAATGGTCACACAGCATTTATAAAATGAGTAATTACAGAGATAATTAGTTGTTCGTTTACATTAAAAATTTCAGTTTTACACAAACAGGTGGTCAATGTACTGGGAAGAAATATTTCTTAGTTTACCTGAATTCTTAAGACTACTTTGCAAAGGTTTCAGGGGATCTGGAAGTAGGAACCACAGCCTGATCACAAGTTCAGTGTCTGGAATGACATCTCAGCACAGAAACCTTCTCTTAGTGTCGTATCACCTAGTATAAAATCATCTGAAGCTCTGTATAATTATCAGATTGTAATAAATTATTTTAATCTTTATAAAGTAAATAACTGCAGACATAGGTATTCTAAAAATAGTAAACAGGTAGATCTCAAGCAAGCTGTCTTTCTGATCATCGTGGGAGAAGCCCCACTTCCCAAGTTTTCTCATCCTCTTTATTTCTTACTAAGTAGCAGCTTCTCATTGATATTTTATCAAGCTTTTTTCATATGGCTATTTCTGATGTCATGCTGCTAATATATTGAATTATAGTAAATGAATAATATTTAAATGATAGGCTCGATACATTGCAGATGCATCGGAAAACTGACAGAAGTTGTCCTGCAACTTATAGTTAAGAGCATTTAAAGAGCATGGAACAAGAGCACAAAAGTAGCCAGCTGATCTCCTTCAGTGAGAAACAGGGTTTCAAAAATGAAAAAGTGGAAGCCTGCAACCAGGCTGTTTGATCTGAAATTGAGACCACATGGTCTTCCTTGGGCTGAACAGGCATCCTGCATTCATTGCCCAGGAGATGAACAATGTCGAGCTCTATTAATCATAATAAGGATTGCAATAAATCATAACAAGGATTCTGTCCCAGCCAAGGAATGAAGCAAACTGAATCTGGGGCTGAATGCAGAGACAAGTTAATTCATCAGTGTATTGTCAACAAAAAGTGTGTCTTAATCTTAATTACTGGTAGACCACCATGTCAGAGCCCTGAAACATGTCTGAGTATTAATACAAAGAGCAAACAAGGTGCCAGCATGGAGTGATGTGCTAATTTCGCATCCTGAGGTGATACTGGCTACAAATGGGAGTGCTTTTTAGATTTGCAGGCACCTTTATCTCTCGAGCATTACAGAATCATAGAACGGTTTGGGTTGGAAGGGACCTTAAAGATCACCTAGTTCCAACCCTCCTGCCATGGGCAGGGACATCTTCCACTAGACTTGGTTGTTCAAAGCCCCATCCAGCCAGACCTTTAACATTTTCAGGGATGGAGTCTCTCTCCTTTATGTGATGTTCTACCTCAGATACAGCATCGCAGCCAACAGCAAAGTCCTTCTCTGCCTTCCACGCTGGGAGCTTATCAATCTCAGGCTTCTAAGGAAATGGTATTTTATAATTTGCCTTTGAGCATGAAGGGGAGGGAACATGAGGCTTCTTGCACCCAGACAAGGTAATGTGTACAATTTTGTGGTCAGGCCCCTGGTGGGGTTTTAATAGTTGCCAGTAATGACAATTTTATATGTGACACAAGTATCTAGATTCTCTTTATTATAGTGGAGAACGGATTAGATGTTTGTAAACTGAAAAGCATTTTATCCTGAGAAAGGCATTACATGAGTAATTCCTCAAAAGCACTTATTTCTCTCCATTGATAATTGAGAGAGTGCAAGTAGCGCAGATGCAGATATCTGCACCGTAAACTTCTGAAGGCAGGTGGGGACAATCTCCTCTTTGTTTCTCGAAGACTTCTTGCCTTTGGCAGAAAACACTGTGCAGTGTGTTTATGGATTCAGGAAGGAGACACGCAAAGTACAGCAGAGTTCCCAGCATGGACCAAGACGTGCTGAGAAATATCTCCGTCTTTCTATTCATTGCTCTTGGAAGGCAAGACAAACATTTTTAGAAGAAATCACCTGCACATCTAGGCTTACATTCTACTATTGCTGTCTGAGATCTGCATTTTCTCTGTCATTAAAGTGATGCTGGCAGAGGATGCCTAAAATCCTGTGTAGCTTTATCTATACAAGGCACAGATACTTTTATTTAGTCCCCAAATACCTATTCCTTACCCATTTCCATATCCAGTCCATTAAGAAGTTCACTGAAGTATGATGACCTGGAGGCATTTAGTTATCAGCAAACCTGATTGGATTTGGAAATAGTTTTTCTTCAACTAAGAGAGTCGCCTTGATCTATGAGTGCTGAATAAAGTTTTGCAAGTTGTATTTTTACCCCAAGAGGAAAATCAATGAATTTGTGAGTGTTAAGTGCCTGAAATGTCAGACACCAGCTAGCACTAGTTTCTGATCAGATCTAGCTTTTTTTTTTCGTTAAGAAAGAAGTGATCAGTCAAAACATTCTGTGTTTTCTTGCCAAGATCTTTGTCTCTAAGTGCCATCTTCAGCAGTGTATTGTCAATATCATTTATTTCTTTGTCTAAATGCTATACCAAAAACTACTCTATCACTTTGGATTTTTGGCTCCAAATATATTCAAGTGATCTGTGTTCTCTTATAAATTTCTGCCATTGTTACACTCCCCTCTTTTGGATATTAAAACCTAGAAGCTCATGCAAAACAATTATTGCTTTTTGGAACTTCAACATTTTTATTTGTAGTTTGTACCATTTTCCTTTCAAACTTTTCCTTCTTTACTGCATTTTTTATTTTTCTGATGACTGTGGGCTGTTCCTTTCTGAGGTGACCTACACAGGATTTTTTTTTTAATTGGATTTATACTTTGTCTCTTTCTGGTGTACAAAGATATTCTTTCTTTTTGTTTGTTTATTCATAGCAATTATTTTTTCTTGGCTATTTCAGGAATATCAGTGCTGGCCTTTTCTGATTGTTCTGGATGCTACTTTGAATCTTCCCAAGGACAGTTATTATTAGCTCTTACATTGCAGCTGACTGGGTATGGGTGTTGAAAGTTTAATCTGTTATCTCCATAAAATATAATTACTTGTACCCACCAACCTTGAAACGAGCCTATATTTATATAAAAAACCTAACTATTTCTCAGTGAAAGCAAAATTTACTAGCTACCTCATATCTTCCAGAAACGTTCTCCAAAACTGCTAGCTTCATTAGATATATATCATCTTGACTAAATCTCAGTCAGGCTTTCTTATCTATATACATGTGCCTAATAATAAAATCTTGCAACCTCCCCCACCCTATTCCGTAAAGAAACATGTTGTATTTAATTTCCTTCAGAACTTCTCAGGGCAGATTTCACTGACACTGTGTAGTTGTTTAGCTTGCCATTTCTTATCCTAATAGTAGTGTTCAAAACTGATCCAGTGAATCATACCTTAAATGCCTATTTATCTGAGTATAAAGAAGACTGCTAGCTCTTGCAGCAGTCTCACTTTGCTAGGTGAGTTGAATCCAACGTCTTGCCTCCATCCCCTATTTTCCCTTCCCCAATACGTTCCTCTTATCCTCCCAAGGTGAAGCTATACGGTTTGCATCTGATCATATAACATGCAATATACACCATCGATATTGGCCTCTATGCTGTTAGAAGTAGCAGTCAACTTGCGTATGACCTTGGGAACTTTATGCACAGGTTAGCCTTGACATACACAGACCACAATTGATCTATGGCAGTGGACTCTCTAAAATATGTGGCCAAATACTGACTTCTGCCAGCCCTAAGGAAAGGCAGCCTGTGCTGTAATCCACCATTATCACCACAATGAGCCATTGTCTAGAGGAAGAGATCACAGTTCTTCATGTCTCTGATGCTTACATTTTCCACATCTGACTTTAAAACTATTTTTTGGTGACTATTTGGGCCTTCAGGGTAATTAATTCTTCTCAATCCCCAGGTTTATTTTTTGCCCCAATTGAGTCTCATCCCTCTCCTTTCACATTTTTTTTTTCTTATTTATTACACTGAATAGACCAAGATCATCTAGTAGAGGATAAACAGATTCAAGATCTCTCTTAACAGAGAGATTCTTTTCCTCTGATCTTCCCTGTAGACCTTTGCAATTTCTCTTCCTTGGTGATGCACGAGCAGGACAGGACTCTAGATAAAGCCATACAGGGACTTTCTGCAGTGCTGTTAATAAGAAATCCCTCTCAACTGACAGCAATGCTTAACTGTTAGGCAGGAAAATGGACATCACTTGGGAGTAAATATGTAGGACTGCTCCACTCAAGGAAGTGTCTTTCCTCAAACTTTGCTACTATTGCCTTGTGGCCATTTGCTGGAATAAACAGCAATCCCGTGTTACAATAAAGGCATCTGTGGCTTGAACATCAGTGAAGAGAAGTAGCTGTTGAATTGTGTCCTCACCTGCTGTGGCCAACAAGCTCAAAGACAGAGATAAATGTAAGTTGGCAGCGTTACTGGATCCATATTTTAAGCAAAAATTGAAACCTCGTTTCTACAAAGTGCTGACATGGCTATCTGAAAGGATGAACCATTAAGTGCAGGATCCATCCTTCCTTACCTGCTTTGCTGAGTGCTCTGCAAGTTGGTATTTCACATACCAGCAGAAAGAGCCACTTGCCGTAGCTAAGCAAATCTTCTGAGTGGAAAAAATAGCTGAAAACCAATCAAGGTCAAAAGCTCTGTAAGGGACTGTGAGCCTAGGGCAAAGTTTTTTTGAGTTACAGTCTGACATGAGATATGGGCTGGGCAATGCACAGCACCTGTCGAAAACAAATCTAATTCAGTTGTCTAAAAATAAGTGTCCAGTGCTATCTGGGATGCCTTAAGATGCAGTGTCTGGTCCGTAGTTGCTGACTAAAAATGGTGTAGGTTTCCTATACATCCAATGTGGTATCTCTTAGCCCTGTGCTAACATCTTAGATGTTCTAACACATTTCATATGCTACCAGGCAATTATGTGCTGAGAAACGAGTTGATCCCCTAATGCACCAGACTTATAAATGTATACTCTTAGATTTAACTGTCTTCATCTCAAGTTGAGTCCCATCATTGTACTTGGTCATCTGAATCCCACCTCGTACTGATGATGATTGTGTATGTTTGTGTCCTGCTGTACATGTTTGTAAAGGGAGACTGGGGACTGATCTGGAGGCGTGGAAGCAGGACAGGAAACAAAGCATGCTGAGCTGGTCCATTGGAGGATGTAGACCTACTCCCTGAGTCCAAAACTTTGTCATTTATTATTTTCTGCTTATTTGGTTTTAACCAGAAGGAACATACCATTTGTTTCTATATAGGGCAGTAAATTATATTTGTGAACAAGACTCTGGCTGCTTTAATCTTGCCTATTCCAAGAACAGGTTAATTAGAATATAATTCATTTTGTAAAATATTTTATTTCTTTTTTGTCTTAGAAAGAGATTCAATCATCCATCAGGAGCAATTTCCAGATTTGTCCTACATTTCCGGAAAATCCTGTCTGACCTCAAATAAGTGGTTGATTGCTAAGTGATGACCATTTGTAGTTGTCATCACCTTCAGTCAGATTCCTGAGTAATCAGAAATTTTCAGAATAGAAAATTAAGCACATATTGTCTGATGAAGGAATTCCTAATTCCTGTGTATGGGATGAAATATCAGGATAGTCCATGTAGGCTGTGTTTCCTATGTGTTTTTCCCTATACCCATAATTTTCATGGAGAGGTTGGCTGTATTTCATATATATTAGCTGTCCAATTGCTTTTTCAAATAGTAATGCCGATATCAAATTATTTGGAAATGGTAAACATAGCTCACTGTTAAATACCACCTATAGGAAAACCCAGAAGAAAAGGTCAAGGGCCTAACCTGAAGAAGGATCTTGATTAAAGCTTGAATCAGAGGGGGTTGGAGCTGTAGAGCTAATACAGTGTTGATGCTTCAATATTTCCCAAACCCAGTGTCCCTTTTAAGCGGCCTGCTAGGTAATTCTTCAGAATTATGTATTACCTTCAACTATATTCAATTTGCTCCCATACGACTAGTGTCTGACAACAACAAAAATGTGTGCTCTTAAAAGTGTAGCCATTATGGTATCTTCTTTTATTGTCTGGTAGTTGCGGTGTGTTCTATTGCATTACATGAAAAATAGAGTCTGTCTCTTCTGTGATTAGATAGAGAGGAAAGATGGGTGCTGTATTGTGTCGGAATTTACAGCAGCTGATAGGGGTAAATGAATAAAATATTCTAAGTTAGTGTTTACCTTCCTTTGCTGACTATCGAGATTGCTTCATATTCTTTCCTTCTGTACAACAGACTTAGACAAAAGGCAATTTTTCTTTTTTCCATCTTCCTCATATTTAGTGAATGCTGGACCTTGTGACAGTGAATTCAAATCTCACAGCAGATGGCTGCTTTCTGAGTGAGCTGGGTGGAGGATTTTACTTTCACTCCCTGAAATGGGTCATTTAAATAAAAGGGATACAACTGATGGCTAACATTGACCCTTAAAAGCCTATACAATCATCACCGTCTGAGGACTGTTCCCTCTGCTGCTCTGTTTGTGTGTGTGGAAGTGGAGAAGTTCTGTGATGGATAAATCTAAAGGCAAAAAACAGAAGTGAAGATTTTTCTCCCCAGAGATTTAGCAGTTAATGGATGCATGGGTTTCCTGTTTCTCAGAAGGCTTTGGAGATCTTTCACATGAAAACTGCCATGGGAAAACCATGACAGGAAAAAAGTATGAGTGAAGCATTCCTGGTATCCATTACTAGTTCTACTGAAAGTCAACCCAAGGGAAGAATATCATGGCCTACATTTCTAAAGGAGGCTAGTAGTTTTTGGGGGCCTAATTTTCAAAGCAACTGAGTATCCAAAATGCAAGTGAACTACCTTAGAAATATTCTTGACACCTCCCAGTCAAGTCATGTGTCTTCCTTTGGTCATGATACCTTTTTTTGCAGGCCTGAAAAACAGAGTCAGCTTTGGAGATGTAGAAACTTTGGTGCATTTGGGAGATAAAAGATTCCATTCATGGAAAGCAAAGAAAAATGAAACAAACTCTTGCATAAATGAGCCATAATCCATCTCCCATGCCCAGTTAAGATGTTGATACATCTTTAGCCTGACTTATGTCTCAGTTCAAACTCAACATCACTAAAACAACATTCCTAATCTCCACTCCTTCCCTGTACTTGCATTCTTCTCTCCTTTTCAGTCATTCTGCAAAAGACCATCATCCTTGTCATTCAAACTTGTCATTTGGACATGATATTCACCCAGACGAATTTCTCTCCATCACATCAAGCTGTTTCTAAATCTCACTATGCTTCCTGAAAAAGGATGCAGATTTTCTAATCCATCCATCCATCCAGTTAAATTCTATCCAGGCTCTGAGCACCTTATGTCTCAAGCCTCAATAAACATAGTTTGGTCTTACTGATGTCTATCTGTCATTTGGGTGCAAAAATAAATTTCCTATCACATTGTTTTGATCATATAATTTATTTCTGTTTATTTCTTTACTAACGCTGCATCTTTTCTGTTGTATCAAATATAAGAAAGTTCTCTTTTTCATGGTTTTACTTAGCTCACTAGGTCTTAACTCATTCCCTCTCGCTTAACAGTGAGAGGTCTGCTTTCAAGCCTCTGCTTCAAACATAATGCCAACTGACAGCTTTATTGTTTTTTCCCAGGTAACTGGGGTATAAGTTCCCCCAAAATAACCTTGGGTTTAATATTAGTCTGAGTATGAAGAAAAGTCCAGAATACTGATTCGGTACAAGTCAATGACTTTATTGATTCGTACTGGGTAGACTGTGACCAACCAGTAACATTGACAATATTACCAAATTCTGGTCTGATATGTGCTGCAGTGACGGTAAATGAAGACCAGTTGAAGAGGTGATCTTGGACAGAAATATTTTTTCACCTTGTTTATGGCACTGAGTTTCATAGAATGATCCAATCTCCATCTGCCTAAGTCAAGAGCAAAAGTAAAAAGTATTAGGGTAACACACATGCAATCTGTAGGTCTGACACTCAACAAAAAGCATTATTCAGTAATTCTTAGCTGGTCCATCATGGTAAAAGGTTATGGCAAGAGTTTAGCTGATCCCTTAATATAATTGTGCTTACAACAACACTATACAGACCATCTGCTAATAGGCAAAGATGCTAAATTAAAATAGCCAAATACCATAATCTGCCAATGATTTGCAAGGTCATGTCTTCTTTCTTCTTCATATTTTTTCTTGACTCTCTTCTTTTCTGTGATGTCTATAAAAACTTGATAACCTTCAGATTAGTTGGGTGCTACAAACCACTGCCTGTTACATCATCAGTTTCTTTATGCCTGCCTTTTTTGCTCACCTATTACAAATTACCTGCTTAAGGAGTTTTGAAGAAGAAATCACTTTTTTCTTTTATATTCATACAATAACTGTAGGGAATACACCAAGATTCTTTAAAAAAAAAAAATAGTTAGCTACTACTATATTTAAACTAAATTACCCAAACCATTTCTAAAAGTGAACAGTTTAAAAAAAAGAAAAAAAAAGCTTTGAAACAGCTAGCTCAATTCTAGCCAGATATCAGAGCAATCTTGTTAGAGCCATCCCTATCTTTATTGAAGATAATGACCTTCAAATAAAAGTAAATCTGAAAACATCTGGAGTCATCCTTCTCTATAAGACACACATTTTCTCCGAGTCACACATTTTAAATGGGATCAGTGTTTACCTCTCATCCTTACTGAACCGATCATTTACTTTATTTTAGCTTGGTTAGTCTACAAAATGAAACTAATTCCTTCTAATAATGGTTGGCACATAATGCTATGCTACTTGGACATGTTTACATGAATTTTACATAAATGAATAAGTAAAGTAATGGTGGCTGTCAGTGCAATATTTATCATTACTTGCTGAATTGTGAGTGCTTGGTTTAAAGGACATAACTTACTAGCAATGAGAATCTGCATAGGTTGCACTAACAAATGCCATCTCTTGTGATTTTAGCTTCAGCTGCAGCCTAGTGGCCAGCTGTATTAGCTATAATTCAGTTGTCAGTAAAATAGAGTCGTGTTGGTAGAAAAATGCCTGCAGCCTCACTGCTCGTCAGGGCTGTATAATTGTGATCTGCTCCAGAACCACTCAGGCAGGGACAACTGAGGAAAGACCCTGTCCCTTTGGACCCCTCCTGGAGGGAGGTGCAGGAAGACACCCGTGTCCCATAGGATCCCTGTCACATCTGCCAGTGCCGGGAGGGTGTTTCTGGTGCTCTGGTGCATCTTTAAAGATATTAAAGCCTGATGTGTGAGCAGTTGTGTTGAGTCCCTGGGTCATATGTAAACATGCCTCTAGGCACCCGTAAATAGATGGGAATCTAGACTGGAATACTATTCGAGATGTCGAGACTATGCTAACATACACTGACTGACAGAGAGTGGCAAGAGGAAGTGAACCTGTTCCTCTTAAGACACAGGAAATAAAATGATCTCTGGCCATGCCTTGAAGTCCTTTGCATCTAGTTGACCAGGCTAAAGCAACCACATAACGGACATATAACATTTGGGGAAATGAATCCTGGCCCAAAAAAAACCCCAAAACAGAAAATAACAACAACAAAAAAAACCAACCAAAAAACCCCAACAAACAAGGAAAGGGAGTTAATGATTTTTATCTAATTAAATCTGACCATTGATACAGAAAATTCATAGAAGTGGGGGTCATCAGCGCTGAAAGCACATGACCCTATCAGATGAGTTGCAGCAATAGCTCCTAAGGGTTGGTATAGACCAATCTGAAGAGCCTGGAGGCTGTGTTTTAGGAACATGCTTCCACGTACTGATAGCCAACATAACATGCCTGGATTCACTTTGTATTGTTGCATCCCCTGTGCACTTGCAGATGTTCTTGAACTGGGACTGAGCTTGAAAATAAATCCTTACATCACTTCACAAGTCATTCCTGACAGACTGAAAAGGTGAACAATCAACTTTAAAGAGCTTATTTCTGAATCTGCATGTGTAGAATTTGAGGATGAGTGTGATACCAACCCACCAGGGGGTGAACCCAACCAGAGATTACAGGAATTGATACCTGAACCATGTCCATCCTCCAGGAAGACAGTAAAAGTCATTTCAGAGGAAAAAGTTTTTACTATGCACAGCGAACTATCCATGTTTTTTGGTTTGTTCATTTTCAGTTTCTGCTTTTAGTCCTTTGCAGCTAGAAGAAGAGAGCTGGCATCTCACCCAGATCCCAGAGCATATGCTTTTAGGACTGGAATCATCTTACTAAACTGCTATCCAACAGTCAGCCATATAGTCTAAGGTGGTTGCCTCAATTTCTACTGCAATTAACTTACCTCTGGGGATGGATTTATCAAACCTATTTTAGCACCTGCCTTTCACTTCAGCAGATGCCCGTGTCTCCCCATTGACTATGAATGTTTCAGACCCCACATTCATTGTGTGGTGGCCGAAGTCAGACCCTCCACACAGGAAGTCTTAGCAGCAATTGACATAGAGCTAAACAATAGCCTGCAGCTCCACTTCAAATTATGTAGCCTGAGTTAGGAAATGATAGATTCATAGTAGTACTATTTCCTTTCACATGTTTCCAAACTGCACAGCCTGGTGTGGTACAGGATGGGAAGAAGCTCCTCCTCTGAGCTATGTTTCCCATTCCCAGCACCCTGTACAAAACCACCACATCTGCATTCAGCCTTATTGCTCAGGCTTAAATTGGCTTAATTAGTGGCATTGATTTGAAGTGAGAAACAGGGGGGCGGGGGAAGTGTACATAATAGTTTTTCAAGACTTATGCTAATTAAACTCTGAGTTGCCAAACACTGAGAGGATAGTTGTGGATTCTCAGGCAAAATGGAGTGGATATTGTGTTGGAGCTTGGCCCAACTTCTATCCTACCTCAAGCTACTTTTAATGTTAGTTCAGGTAGTTAATAAAACAGGAGCGGTGTTTTAAAATAGCCTTATCTGAGTATCTTGTTGTGATGCATGAGAGCAGTTTCTTATCCCTGTATAAACTAGAGCCATCCTGGCTCTAAGTTGGTGACGCATCAGATACTGGGCTGTTTTCAGCTGACCTCTGAGAGGATGTTTGCACTGATTCAGAGCTTGTCCCATCAAACACAGCCACAGTCTCCTCTTCTCTAGAAGAACTGTTATGACTTGGACTTGGTAAGGTTTTAGCAGACGTTTCCCCTGAATCAATGTACTTCACGGTGTCACTTCTCATCTGTGAACAAAATTGTCACAACTATTAGTTTTTTGAGCAACTAGGTTTCCAGTTTTGGTACACACAAGTAATGTGCCTGGGGCAGAAACTAGGTTTGTCACAGTTCTCAGAGAAAAGAGGAGATGTTAAAAAGGACTGACTCATTGACAAATTCCCTGTAATTTTCCTTGCATGCCAAGTGATCTCTTCTGAGTTACTTTAGCTGAGAGATCACATTCAACATGCAGAGCCAATGTTTGATTACACAGTTTATCACACCCCTGAGTTTAAATCAGAAGTAACACTTCTCGGTGCTTATCACGGCCACTCTGATGCATACAAAACCTACCAAACCTCCTCCTCTGCGAAGTGAAGGAAATACACATAAACATCAGCAATAAAGGTGGCAGGCCCAGATGTTCCATAGTGCATAGCTTATATGTATAATGATATATATATTCTATTATATATAATATATATTACATATATTATGTATTATTTAGCTATATTATAGATATGATTATATGTATGAACTTATATATAAGGTCAGACCTTATACTCTTTCTTGCATAGATAAGTACTAAATCAGGTCTTTCTATGCATGTAGTCAAATGCAAAGAATTTCTTTGCCAGCTTTTCTACTGACTTAACCTACACAGTTCCTGTATGCTTTCTTCCTGGAGGGGCAGCTGTTTTGTGTTTGGGCATATTTTGCACAGGCTATATAGCATGCACTGCCATGCGCGTTTGGGTTATGATTTTCCCTCCAGAGGACATAGAAAAAAACCTCTTTGAGATTCTCTGACTATGGGTTCTACATGGTGCAGTATTGCCATGTCTGTATTTTTCCCAGTGACCCTTCAGGCAGCTGCACACCTGCATGTTCCACATTATGCAGAGTGTTCTCTGCAAACGGCTGGGATAAATGACGAGATTGAACTGCTGGGAGAGTAACCTAATCAACATACAAGGTCACATTCGAAAGCTTGAATGTTATTTTCCAATTAGAGCTATGTATCAGATGGAAGGCAAGAACATAAATAGTGATGATTTTCTTCACTGGCTAGTGATCTTTTTTAAGGGAAACAGTTACAGTTTCTGGGATGGTGTTCATGTACAAGATACATTCTTCCACTCCGTATTTTTCCTTCGCTTAAGCCAGTAAAATAAATCTCAAAGAAGTTTTGAAAAAGTACCCTGCAGTGAAGACAAACTCAGAGATGGGGTTTTTCCATTATTCACTTTGTGGATTGAAATCGCGAAGATAATTGCTACATTCTCTTTCCAATTACCCCTATTTCTACTCCACTGATATCATTAGGGACTGCATAGATGCTGCAGAGCAGAATTAAGTTCACATCTCTTTGAGGCAGTAGATACTTCCGTGTGGTGGCTAGGTTGTTTGACAGGTGAGGTTTCTGGATGGGAGGCATAAACAAGATCTAGAGACAGCCTTGGTGCAGTGGAAAAGCTGAGTCTAAGCACTGTGAGATGTTGGACCACACTAGCAACAGGAGTCTTGATTCCAGCCATGCACCGATTTTCTTTTCCTCACTTCCACGGTGAACAAGGCTTTTCTCCTGCTTATACAGTGATGTGGCAAAGTATTTCAGCGACCAGAAGAAACTTGCAGGCTGTATCTCCCATAACTCCTGGTTCTGGGCTGTAGCTGTCACCCACCCTATACAGCTATAGACTTGCTGTTCATTGTTTTCCTATTCTTTTGCCCATTACCAATAATTCATTGCCTTACATCAGCATCGTATATTTGTGACATAGAAGAACTGGGTGATGTTTTTCAGTGGATTGTAGACTCCTATAATAAAGGCTCCAGAGCTGTTTGAAAATTTTCATGCTATCTGGAGAACAGTTTTTGACTACAAACATTGAGATTTCAGAGAATCACAGAATCACCCAGGTGGGAAGACTCCTTTGAGATCATCAAGTCCAACCATAAACCTAACACTGCAAAAACCACCACCAAACCATACCCCTCAGCACCACATCTGGAATCGCCATCCCTGGAGGTATTTAAAAGACAGGTAGACTTGGTGCTGAGGGACATGGTTTAGGGATGGTTTTGGCATAGGTTTATGGTTGGACTTGATGATCTTGAAGGTCTCTTCCAACCCAAGTGATTTTATGATTCTATAATCTACATGTCTTTTAAATACCTCCAGGGATGGTGATTCCACCAACTCCCTGGGCAGCCTGTTCCAGTGCTTGAAGATCCTTTCAGTGAAGAAATTTTTCCTAAGATCCAATCTAAACCTCCCCTGGCACAACTTGAGACTGTTTCCTCTTGTCCTATTGCTTGTTATTTGAAATTTATTTGAAACTAAGTGCTTGTTTTCAAACTGAAGTACACCACCCCAAAAAATATTATGTTCCCACATCACCTGGTCTTATGAAATGATCTGGAGGAAATGAAAAGGAAAAAAATCCTGAAAATTTCATGTCAGGTCCATCTACACTAAAAATATAGCTCAGATAATCTACAGGGCAGTAACTGAACTGAAAATACTTTTTTGCAAGCTTTCTTTGCCTAGACACTTCATGTTTGTTGATCATTGGATTTTTCTTGCTATAATAACTGGTTCTTTGTGTAATTAATTTTACTGGAGAACTCATTCATGCAGTTATTGCTTTGCATTATTCAATAATTAATTCCCTGTAAACAGGTTTGTGCTTTGTGTACATTCCCCATATTATTCCTGAATTGTCTTCATTTTGTTAAGGTGAGTACAACAATCTTCTTCCTAGCCCTTCTCTCTGCCCTTCTCTCGCCTCTCTTATTCCGTCATCCAGTCCTCAGCCCTGCAGGACCCTCCAGTCCTCAGTTTTGACAGCAAAGACAATTTTCATTCCTTGCATCATGGCCAAATGAAGACAGTTTCAGGACACTAAAAAAATGGATAGATGAGGCAGCTACAAGGCTTTTTGGAGGCTGTTTCAAGCTAATGACTGGTTGGCTCTGGGCTTCTTGGCAGTGGTAGGGCGGTCCCAGGGACAGCAGGGCAGGCTGGAAGCAGTGACTGAAGCGACCTGGGAGGAGGTTTCAAGGTGCCCAGCTGTGGGGGGAAACATAGGATGAAACCACTTAGTGGGGTTTCAGAGGGCTGTTGGTAGAAGGAGGTCCTTTCTACCTCCTTTCTGTGAAGGGCCTCATAGTAAATAGAGCACATTTGGCAAGCTTACTTCTCCTGGGAGCTTCAGCAAACATCCTTTGTTTTTCTGGATCATAAAACTCAAGTCGTATGCCTCGTTGTGGCTTTGCTTCAAATTTTGACACTCACAAAGCTCACATTTTCTTCTCAGGTTGGTTGTTTCTCAAACACAGGCTTAATCTTAATATATGTTTCCTAATTTCTGCATTCTTGCATTATTTATTTGTTGGACTTCCCCCATTTGTAGTGCTTGATCAAACAAATCAATGCTAGGGCTACATTTTTTGTTATTATTTTTTTCTGTGTGATACATTATACTGATCACTCTTAATAAGTAAATGGCTTTTTGGTACAACTTTGGCTTTGAAAAATTGAATGTGACCCTATACTTCTTTGTCTTGGACAGGAGTTATGCCAGTATTATACAGAGTGGACTTTTTATACTTGACAGAGTGAACTTTTTATACTTCTTAGACGGATACGGTTAGGTGAGGTGGATCCTCTGCATGGTCTCAGAAGAATTTCTGAAATGAATTTGCATGTTTACAGGTTTGTGAATTCACTTTTGCAAATATTTTCTATTTCTCTCAAGCATGATTTTCTCCAAGTAAAATTTCTGCCACAAAGCTTGTTTGCTCCAACATTTGTCTGAAGGAGATGAATAAAAGAAAACTCAAAAACTTAGAGCAACTTTATTAGTTAACTTCTTTCCTCAGTCCAAAGGGCACAATCCAAACATTCAGGATGACTTTATTTGCCTTTGGATTAAGTTCTGACTACAAAGTTTGGTTTTCAGGCAAATTTCTGAAGCACAAGACACTGTGCAAATCACCAGTCCGAGAGAGATCTGTGCTTCAGGGGAAAGCAGTCAGACCACAATTAAAAGATGATGTCTGGATTTGTCAAGATTATTGAGACTTTTTGTATCAGAGTAGAACTCACATCTTAATATGTCAGGGCTCATCTACCTTAAATAGTCCATGATATTCCAAATATTAGGTTCTAAGCTGCTCATCTGAAATATTCTCAGTAATCATCATTAGAAAAGTAACATAGACTTCAGGGATTAATGCAAATATCACTGGAGTTGCTAGGAGCTTTGCTTTAAATACATTAGATCAGAGATACACCTGATTAATCTGATTTTAAACTGTTTGTTTTGTAGCTGATTGCATGGCCTTTTTGCAGGCTGGTATTGGTTCATTCAACCCACAATCTGCAGTTCCTAGAAGCTATTGGTAATGGCAGCACAACACTGACTTTGATCTTTTTTCTCCATAGCGCATCAGATATAGTGTCTCACTGATCGTGACTATGCAGCTTCTTGTTAGCTTGAAGTGTGGATGCTGGATGACCTCAAGTCTACCCACAGAAGATCACAGAATCACTTAGGTTGGAAGAGACCTTTAAGATCATCAGATCCAACCATCAACACAACACTGCTAAACCCACCACTAACCCATGTCCCTCAGCACCACATCTGCCCGTCTTTTAAATACCTCCAGGGGTGGTGATTCCACCACCTCCTTGGGCAGCCTGTTCCAATGCTTGACAACCTCTTTTTGTGAAGAAATTTTTCCTAATATCCAATCTAAGATGCTGCAGCACATTGTCCTCCATCAGTATTGAACCTTAACAGCAGAGGCAAACATTTCAACCTTAGTCATTCAAGACTCAGCCTTTGAAAGGCTTTGGACGGACAACCTTGTGCTATTCGCAGAGTACAACAATGTACCTCATAATTGGCCCTCTTGGAGGCACAACACTTTTGCTGTTGGAGCTCCTTATGCAGGCACAGCACATCAGGATCAGCACATTAGATGGACTCAGGATGCTCAGAAAGTCTGCCCTTGCTTATCCCCTCATTAAAACAAGATTTAATATGAACTTTATTTGAATACATTAGCATGCAGATATTACCATTATTCCTTAATATTTTATCATGAGAACACATTAAGATGGCTATATATGGGGACTGAGTCTCTGCTGGATGAAATTTGCCTGTATAACACACTCACACAGGATTCAAGTTTTTCCTCATCCCTGCTAGCATAAGGTATTGTTAATAACATTAAAATAAAATTTAAAAAAAACCTGAATGAAGACAGAGGTTTAGTGGCACATGGTTGCTTGCCATGGAAACAGAATTTAAATTTAGAGTTCAGGAAAGTTTAAAAAAAAAAAAAAAGAAAAAGGAGAAAGTAATTTAGGTTTACCATTTCTCAATGAAGTGACAATTCCAAATTGAAAAAGTTATGAGTTACATGATAATTTGTAAAAATGTCATCCTGATTTAGGATCAAAACATTTGGGAAAATAGTTTCCAAATGTGTAAATCTCAGTGTTTCACTCAGGATGGAATGTCATGTTTGTTATTTTGTTGCAGATATCACAAATGTTATGTACAAATGCTTGCAAAGACTATGTTCTCCATCAGAGAAGATGGAAAACATTCTCACATGGCTAAAGGTCTTGCTCCAGGCTCAGTGAATACCTGCAGCAGATCTCCAGTTTCCCAACATTTCTTGCTGCTTGCTCCTTGCTCCTTTCTCCTACAATGACCCATGTCCATGGTCCATGGACTCAGCCTATAACCCTGATGAAGGTATCTCCCATGACCCTTCTTTATTCTAAAAACTAGTAATAGTAGTTTCTAATAACTAGTAATAACTAGTAACTAATAACTAGTAATAGTATTAATTCTGATCATTAAAATCAAACCTCGACATGCAGTTTTTTGGTAGTATCCTAATCACAAAAATTAAAGATGTGTAAATTATGCTTTCATTGGTGTTTCAGAGAGGCCTTTCAATGAGATTTTAACTATAAGCTATTGCACTTGAGAAACTTGTCAGCTTTAATCTGAGAGGTGTGCAAAGTTTATATGCTCAGCCACCTTTCTCATCAGAGGTCTTAACATCTGCAGTTGCTGCTGCAGAGTTTATAGGCTTCATAGGTTCCTTCTTTCTTAAGAAGAACCTTTCGACATGACTATCTTTGGGTAAAGTTTCCACCTGTAGGTGAAACTCATTATTTTCCTCAGCAATTTTAAAGCCATGTAAGTTCTTCAAGAGAATACAATTTTCAGCAAAGGATTATTTTCTCCACCAATGGATTTCTGTGACAGTCTGTATTAACACTAATTCAATTTGATTATATGTTAATTTTAAGAAAGTCACATGTTCCAAAAGAAAAAAATTGTTCCCAGTCAAAAAAGTTGACCAGCTGTGATATTAGCTGCAGAAATCTATCTTCCTTTTAATTCCTGGGTGTCTTTCAGGTTCATTCTTCCTACCCTTCAAGCAACTGAATCTAGGAAGAGTAGCTGCAGTCTACAAGAATATCAAAACATACAGCTGTTTTGTTATTTATAAAAAACCTCCACGCCTATTTACCTCTCACTTTAATTCCCTTTCATTTTAATAGTAGCTTATTAAGCTATTTTTTTAGAAGATGTAAACTGAGGAAAAAGTACATTTCACACTCTTTCTCCAACACTTATTTGAAGCAGTAATGTTCTCTTCCTTCAGTTTACTTTCTGTCTTACATCTTCCTGCTCTTCACTTGCCAGTACAAGACAAACTCATGTGATTTGTTAGAATCATAGATTCATAGAACGGTTTAGGTTGGAAGGGACCTTAAAGATCATTTAGTTCCAAGCTTCCTGCCCTGGGCAAGGACACCTTCCAGTAGCCCTGGTTGCTCAAAGCCCCATTCACCTGGCCTTGAACACTTCCAGGGATGGGGCCTCCACAACTTCCCTGGGCAGCCTGTTCCATTGCCTCACCACCCTCACAGCAAAAAATTCCTTCCTGAGATCCAGTCTAAATCTCCCCTCTTCCAGCTTGAATCCATTACCCCTCATCTTATCACTACATGTCCTTGTATCTGCATGCTGGAGACAGTCCCTCTCCAGCTTTCTTGTAGTCCCCTTTAAGTACTGGAAGACTGCTATATGGTCTCCCCAGAGCCTTCTCTTCTCCAGGCTGAACAATCCCAACTCTCTCAGCCCATCTTCATAGCAGAGGGGCTCCAGCCATCTGATCATCATTGTGGCCCTCATCTGGACCGGCTCCAACAGGTCCATGTCCTTCTTATGTTGAGGCCCCCACAGCTGGACACAGTACTGCAGGTGAGGTCTCATGAGAACGGAGCAGAGGGGCAGAATCCCCTCCCTTGCCGTGCTGGCCATGCTACTTTTGATGCAGTCCAGGATATGGTTGGCTTCCGGGCTGCGAGTGCACATTGCCAGCTCATTTTGAGCTTCTCATCAACCAGCACTCCCAAGTTACAGTTTTACTCACTACCAAGGTATGAAAACATATAATGGTTTACATTTTTGGCTAAAATACCCACATAATTTTGCATCTCATGTTTTTTGACATGTATTGATATGTGTTAATGTCATTGTCATGTCAAAAAATTTAGAAGAAAGCATCAATTGGTGGCCTACAGCTAAATTGCTTTCTTCTGCACCCTCCTCCACCAGTTATATTTTGCATTATGTATTAGGCCTTTTTTTTAATGCACATAATCTTTAATGTCACTGGAAAGTTAAGAAGAAAGAAAAGGGAATGTGTTTCACTGTTGGATGGCAGTCAAATTTTTTTGGCAGATCTGAATTAAGAAAGCAAGAGTGAAGTTTTCAGAACTCTCTTTTGAAGATAGATATTTATGAAGAAAAAAAAAAAAAGTCAGATTGCCTCAGCATGTTGAAAACCACCAAAAATTTTAGAAGTTAAAACCTGACTCCATGGAAATCCCTGGTAAAATTCTGACTTTTTTCAACAAAACAAAGGTATTTGTTGTAAACTCTCTGATCTTGGAGGATTTTGGCTGATGGGAGTAATTGCAGATCATCTGTCAATTTTGATGAAGAACAATCAATTTAATGATGAGGGATTGCATAATGTTCAGCAGCCCACTGAAGAAAAAGGTCTTAGCCTGAAAAAGACCAAATATGAAGTCAGGTAGGGTTTGCTGTACAGAGCAGGATTAGCTTTACCCAACATTTGCTCTTTAACAATCTGGCCTTTACTCCGAGCTTCTTGTAGAGGCTGGCATTCAGCTCCAGCCTCAAACATCTACATCTTGGCACCCACATCTAGGTGGAGGCATGGAAGTGTTTAAATTGCCATTATGCTCAGTGGGAACTTAGTCACTACTGTCAAGCAACCTGCAAAGCAGTTTGACTCATGCCACACTCAATGCCACAATGCTGTTTCCAGTCACAGGGAGTCAAATAGTACCACTGGAGGGAAATTTGTCCCACTGATTTTGAGATAGGATGGACTATGGTCCCCAACAGGTCATTTGCCTCTCCACTGACGACACAGGGAGCCCAGAAAAAACAATTGAGATTAGACCTCTGAACTGTTGTGCAAAATAAAAGTATCTTGTAACAGGAAGGCTTTTGCAAATGTTCATGGCAAGCTAACACATCAATCAAATTGATTCCTAATCATTACAGGTGTGCTACTTGACTCCACTAGCTTCTTGGCAGGTAGAGGATGGATGGTGCTGGGATAATTGCCCAGGGTAAAATTTCTGGCTGGGGAAAAAAAAATGTCAGAAAAGCACTAACACTGAAACTTTGAGACCAATAAGATGCTTGAGATTTCTGTGAATTAAATATGTGTGAACACATATACCAGCCTTGTGGTCATGTAGTGTTATATCTTCTCCGTGGACATATGTTTTGGAGCATTTTCTTCCCTTGCTATGGGACCTTTTTTTTGACCTCTGACTCGTACCTAAGAATGACTCCTTAGTGTACTTCAGAAGGGAAGTAGGCTGAAAATAGGAGGAATACTGTCTTAAAAATAGGAAAGCTGTTAAAAACAGGACACTATAGCTTGAAAAAAAAGGACAGTTTTTATGAGTAAAGGCTATTTTTAAGAAGGCAATTCCATGGGTCTAACATTCACAAGTTCTTCCAATCCCAAACTTGGGAAATGGCAGCAGTGTAGCATAGAAAGGTTATGCACTTAGAATTGGAGATAAGGAAAAGAATGGCAATTAGATAATGCTTACCTTGTCACTGAAAAGCAGGAGAGATTTTTATGTCTGCTATGGTGGCTATATGTATGTGTTACCTGATATGCATCAAGAACTGCGCATATTTGTCAGTTAGGCAGTACCACAAAGCCCTTAGTGCCAATCTATCCCCTTCTGGAGCTACAGAGAAGCAATTTGGAGGGGGGTCAAACAAAACCTGAGGTATTAGAATCTAGAAATGATGGAGGCAAGCATGGCAAGATTACCATCTTTGCAAGTAGGAAGTAGCATGAAACTCTAAAGAGAAGAGACTGTAAAGCTGCCAAATGAATACCTATAGCCTCCTTACCATGATTGCACATCATACACTAGAAATTCAGTCCCTCAATAGAAAGTGAAGCCTTCTTAATACAACTAAAACTGTTGTCTCTGCTTCTAATGAACATCAAAACCTCAAAGGTAGGGTTTATGTTCTTCGGGTGAAGGCTTACAGGAAGCCTCTACGCTTGGATTATGAAGGGTAACAGAAGCAGGAAACTCAGGCTGTAGGTAAAACATAAATAAAAGTTGTCAAACTAGAGTCATCAAAGCTAGGTGTCAGATTACGAAGGAGGTAGGAATTGCTGTACAAGACTCAAGGTACATTTTAGAAATGAAATTGAACTAGATAGTCAAAATGCCACTACAGACTCTCAGCACTGGAAGATTTTGATCAGTGCTCTATCCTGGGAACTAAGTCTGTGAATTTTATTAATTGGCTGAAAAAGGCTATGGTTGCTCCTTTTCAAGGATTTCGTTTTGTTGCAACGTGAGAAATCATTAGTTAGGCTAACAAGATGGATGGTTCTTATGGGTCTCTGGATAGAGGATTTATCATTTTCCCTAAAACAACACATTTGAGATATTGAGAAGTGGTCTCTGTAGTTTCTTCCAGGAAGCACACATTTAATGAGGTATTAGCAGATGGTAAACAGTGTTCTTGCACTGGATCCACAATTTAAGAAGTGCATTCAAAAGATTTTTTTGTTTGCTTGGCATTGGAGACACTACAAAACACTATGGCGGCATGAACATCATTTTCAGGTTGCATTGGGTTGGTTTTGTCAGTAACTGTATCTGGCCAGTCTTAGGATCTTTTATCTTCATACATAAGTGAATTTATGCAAATTACCACTGGGTTTTGTTTATATTCTGTTTTAAAATTTCATTACTGGGCACATACTTAGGGTGATAAGGCCCCATAAGATGCATGCTATTACCAGGTTATTCTCTTCCTTTGTTCCCAGGCACAGTAGAAGAATCATTAGTGTCCACTGAGAAGCTGTGATTCTGTGGTGACAGCTTGTCCCATGCTCTTCATGCATACAGGAAGCCCTGCTCCAGTGCAAGGAAGGAATAGGCCTCCTGTCTATGCAATTGCCAGGACTTTTCCCACCAGCACCCACTCTTCTTTACCAAGTACCTGAGCTAGTCTGTCCCATGAACCTTGGTGCAGTCCCATCACCTCTGTGTTCAAAGACCTGCCCTACCTTGCTTTGAGCTTTCAGCAGTGTAAGGCTGGAAATATCCACAGAACTGTAAATTCAATACCAAAATTTGCTTAAGAGATAATGTCAGTGCAATACAGTGCTGTGACAGGATAATGGTCTCCTGACATGATAAAACTGCCAAAAAGAAGCCAAGCAGTTTATAGATAATAAATGTCAAGATGGAGGTAGATGTTTATTTTCAGAGCATCACAAGCCTATTATCCTGTCAGACCTTCCTGTTTCGAGTTCTTTATTTCCATTATACTAAATGAATAAAGAACAGTAAGGAATGAGATATCCCACAGCCCAATCATGAGCCCGTTCAGACCAACAGCTCCAGCAAGACATTAGCTCGTGCCAACGTGTATCTTCATTGAGGAGCTGCATTGCTACGGATCACTGACATATGAGCTTCAGAAGAACAGAAACCCCTCCGTTTCTTGCAGGAGGTGTTTACCTGACAACCATAAAGTTCTCAGTGTTGTTAAGCCATCTTCACTTCAATGAAGGGGAAGATACATGGAGGAAACAAAGAGAAAACTTTTGTCCCTGCATTGCACTACTGGCATCTGTATTAGCTTGGCACACAGGACCATTAACTGGGTCTTTAGAGGGGGTAGATGAGGGCTGTGGGCAGAGTCAAACATGTGTATTTGCGTTGGTACAACAGCCACCAGTTTCTAGACAGGGATAACAGGTATCTTCATTTGCTCTATGAGCATTGTTAATGTATGTGGTTTGATTAGATCCAATGTCACCTCTTACCTTGACATGTGTTTCCTCAGATGAACATTTTACATCATTCACTCATCTGTTGCTGTTGTCATTTTATTATTATTGCTGCTGCTGTTGTTGTTATTGTTATTATTATTGCTATTTCAAAATAAGTACGTGTTTTATGGCATGGGCTGGTAGAAAATAATCTCTGTGCCAAAAGATGGCCCAGTCTGGAAGTGAAAGAAATCTTGTACATTGCTGAATGAAAAAAGGAAGTGGAAAAAGGAGATGCTTGTGTTTTTATTTGCTGCTGCATATAACAAATAACATTCGGAGCTGCTGTAGTGGGTAAGATATCATGAACAGGCCATGCTGACCTGGGTCTGGAGAATGGATCGAAAGGGAAGCAAGCAGGACTATCTGAGATGGGGTGAAAAGGATGTTTCTAAAGGAAAATACTTTGAGAAGTAAAGAACACAGCAAGAAGAATGCTGTGGCGATACTTGGTTTCGCAAACATTATTTATTTCCTGTGCAGCTTTCTATTCACCGACTAAGTGAAGTCAAAAGGCCTTCAGAAAAAGCAGCGTGACAAAGGAAGCTCTTGGCAGCTTTCCTACGCAGAGAATGCCAAGGGCATGGTGTTAACCTTCAGACTTCCTGCTGGTCCCTTTCTCCTCCTTCGCTGGTTTTCCTGAGGCTGCTCCACCTTCTCTTGGGGGAATGGCATTGCATTAACTTTTTTTACTCTCCTTCTTTCCTTATGACTGAAAGAAAAACACCCTCCACAGAGGAGTGCTCATCTGGAGGTGAGCCCTGATATTCCCTGGACAGCAGCCAAGGCTTTAACTCATTTACTGCCCAGGAATGCCTCAACGTCCAACAGTTTGCTTGTGAAAAATGCACTTTGAAGGGGAAGATTGATCCGGGCACCAAGGGAAAGTGCCAGCCTGTCACGATGATGCTGTTTCAGGATTGTCTCATGGTAAATAGATGCAGTCCCTTGTGTTTGCTGTGATCTATGATTGCATCTGTCCACCGAGTCATGTTAACATCAATACAGAAGTGGGACAGGCTTACTGATACATTCCACAGTTTCTGCCCAGAGGGAAGCTTCCATGCCCTTCCTGACCAGGCTTTTCAGCCCCATTGCAAGGAATGATGTCTTTGGTAGACTACCTGGCTGAATGATGGTAGTTGACAATGTAAGTGACCCTCTTGATCTTGAGATTATTTTCATCCTACCTGACTTCAGCCACCTGAAGGTTAGGTATCTGGTCTGAACTAACCATCAATAGTCCCTGGAGACCGACAGTCATGTCCAAAGCCTATTTCATCCCCATCTAACAAAAAGTTCTAAGATAAGTCTAAGATGAATCTCCTGGTGAAGATGTCTTCCTGGTTATTATTAAGGGACCTACCTAACTAGATGAGACTGGGCATATAACTTTTAAACAGCTAATGTTAGGTGAGTTGTAACCTTCCCCATAAATGAATTTCATGGCTTCTTATTGCATGTTATTTCAATGTTGGAATACAAAATACACTGTGTAAACTGAAATCACAGGAAAAAGGGATACATAATAAAATGCTAAAAAACAATTATACCAGATGAAATTATGGGATTTTCAATTACGTTTTTATTTCAATAATAAGTGTCCGTAATATGTAATTTAAAATTCTGACACTTCTGTTAATCTATTTAGAATAAGCTAGAACTGAGTTATATAGTTACTGCCATTTATATAAATTGTTTAAATTAAAACAATTTCAAGCAGTTCAGGGTTCTTACCAAAGTTATAAAAATGTGAAACCATTTAACCTGTGAAGAGCACTGAGAAAGTAGCAGGAAGTAGGATTTGTTAAAGAGCTAAATTAATGCCAGTGCCACTAAGCTCTGACTCAGTGCAGAGTATTTTCTGTTTATACCACGGATACAGTCAACATGTTTAGGTGATAGCATGTGCAAAGTCAAGAAATCAACTGGGAATCAAAGAAGTGAAAAAATTCTTTATTCCCGTCTGGAAGGATGAGATCTGCTACTGTAATGTAATGGTAAAATCTTGTGGAGTTCTGAAGCAATCTGTTCAATTTATTTCTACAGATTATAGTTTAACTTCATCCTAGATGCAAAACATGTCGTTATAAGCTCTCCAAGCCTGCCTAGCATCTAGTACATTTAAGATAATTTTATTTAACTAAGAAAAATGATTTTTAAAAACTTTGGTTTCTGTACTTTAATTCAATTCCTGGATCCATGTGAAAGCTATTTGGCACTTTACTATGTGGGGGGAAGGGAAGTTAATTACATCTTTAGAAAATAAGAAATTTGTCATTCACACTTTTTCAGCAAAACAGAAATGAAAAAATAAAGAACCTAAATGAGGTTATTTTGGGTTATTCTGTGTATTTTCTTATGTAAATGCATATAGATAGGGAATATCCAATATTTGCAAAACTGTGTCCCAGATTCTGCTGACCACTGAAGATGAACATAAGAACATATATAGTATAAATGTTTTTTTCTTCCTCTTCTTCTAGGGAAAAAAGTACCATCCAGGTTTTCACTTCTTTAATTCCTGAGGAGGGTGAGATTGGAGAAATATGAACCGCTCCACAGCTTTGCATGCGTACTCCTCCATTAGAAGGAGCTCCAAGACAGGGACTACTAGGAAACTGATAGTAGACTCATAAAATCTTTCAGTGTTGGAGACTGGACCGCTTCTGTGGGCACTCAGTGCTAGTGCTTATCTGTTCTCTGTGTCAGAAGGTGTTGGTGCAATATCCAACAACCTCCTTGCTGTGTCCAGTCCTGCTCAATGTGTTCATCAATGACCTGGATGAAGACACAGGGTGTGCCATCAGCAAGTTTGCTGACGACTTGAAGCTGGTAGGGATGGCTGACAGACCAGAAAGCTGTGCTGCCATTCAGTGGGACCTGGACAGACTGGAGAGCTGGGCAGGGAAAAACGTAATGAAATTCAACAAAAGCAAGTGTAGGATCCTGCACCTGGGGAAGAATAACTCCATGCACCAGTACAGGTTGAGGGCTGACCTGCTGGAAAGCAGGTCTGCAGAGAGGGACCTGGGAGTCCTGGTGGGCAACAGGGTGACCATGAGCCAGCAATGTGCCCTTGTGGCCAAGAAGGCCAACGGCATCCTGGGATGCATCAAGAGGAGTGTGGCAAGGAAGTCGAGGGAGGTCATCCTCCCCCTCTACTCTGCCCTGGTGAGTCCACATCTGAAGTCCTGTGTCCAGTTCTGGGCTCCCCAGTTTAAGAAGGACAGGGAACTGCTGGAGAGGGGACAGCAAAGGGCTACAATGATGATTAGGGGACTGGAGCATCTTTCTCATGAGGAAATGCTGAGGGACTTGGGTCTTTTTAGTCTAGAGAAGAGAAGGCTGAAGGGGGGATCTCATCAATGCTTATAAATACTTAAAGGGAGGGTGCCAGGAGGAGGGGCCCAGTCTTTTTTCGGTGGTGCCCAGTAGTAGGACAAGAGGTAATGTGCACAAACTTGAATATAGGAAGTTCCATCTCAACATGAGGAGGAACTTCTTTCCTTTGAGGGTGGCAGAGCACTGGCACAGGCTGCCCCGAGAGGGGGTGGATTATCTGACCCTGGAGACATTCCAAACCCTCCTGGACACCATCCTGTGCAACCTGCTGTAGGTGAACCTGGTCTGGCAGGGAGGCTAGAGGTCCCTTCCAACCCTTAACATTCTGTGATTCTGTGATTCTATGATTCTATAAAATTTTTACATGTTATCCTAGTTAGCAGGGACATGTAAAATACATTAATTCTTCATTCTTTTATGCCTATTTTCCATATATCTGAAAAAGGCCATCATAGGAACATAGAATCCTAGAATCATCTAGGCTGGAAAGGACCTTTAAGATCATTGAGTCCAACCATCAACCTAACACCACCACTAAACCATGTCTCTCAGCACCACGTCTACCCATCTTTTAAATACCTCCTGTTCTTTACCTTTGCCTATGCATGCTGCAAGGAACATTTTTCTAAAGGGAACAGTATTGTCTCAAGAGGAAAGTAAATAGGTAAAGCATGAAGAACTGAGAAGTTTGCTGAGGGAAGAAGGTTTAGGATTAGGGACAAATATCATAAGTACTTGGTAAGTGGAAGGAGTGTGATATCCTATCCTATCCTCAGAGTATCACATCATATTCAATAAGTCGGTCCTAATATGCAAAGCACTTCATGATCTTGGCATGGCATTACTAAAAGGCAACCTAATTTTCTCTTTTTGGCAAGATGGACACATTCACAGCAAAGAGAGGGCAATCAGGTCAGCTTATAGTGGAGCCCTGTACAATTAGTTTACTGAAATTCTACTTCATACTGTCTTGCCATGGGACAGTATGTCACTGAAATTAGCTCAACAAAGGTAAAAGAGGCACATAACGGCTTTCACAGTGACTGACATTTCAGCTGGGCAACTTGACTTCGTGGGAGATAGAACCAGAAATATTTAAACAGAGATAAATTTGCTTTTGAAAAACTGTGTTTATCTTTTATTGCAATTTAATTAAAGCCACTGATACCAAACATTGAGTGTTCTGCTGCAGTAAGTTACTCAGGCAATCATTTTCATGCTGCTGATGAGAGAATCTTGAAGTCAAACCCAATAATTAAATTCAGCAAAGAACATCAGAAGAAAAATATTGACTGAAGCATCAATTCATGGTTTGTTGAGATACAATATCTCATGCCTTGTAGTGGAACCTGCCTGTAGTGAAGCTGATGCATATTGTGTCTGTTTCTTGGGTAAATGATGGGACCGAAATGGGCGCTGATTCCTGAAAATCCTTATGCAGACATGAATTTACAAGGGAGAGAAGAAGAGGGCACTATTGCAGTGATAGAGATTTCTACAACTTGAGGAAAGCACAGAGGCAGTGATGATTTTTGTCCCCTTTGGGGTGGGAGAAGAGTGACAGTCACATTACATAAAGACAAACACTCGATTTATGTTGTCTCTTTATGGTTTCTAATGTATACGCAATGGAAATGGTCCTTCAACAAATGAAACAGAGGTAACCCTTTTTGGCCAATAGGTAGAAATTAAAGCTCCGAGTATCGATACGGCTATCCTGAAACAGCACTGAGACAGGATCTTTCAAACAACATCTGATCTTTGAGTTGTGTCCTCATAATTAAAATTTCATGCCTGGACCGCACTTTACACTGCTCAAATCAAGAATATTTCTGGTTCATCTCTTTATAACTTGCAACAACAGTGGAGCTAAACCATGTCAAGCCTTAAAGCGTAAGCAGAAGGACTATGTGGTATGTCTTAGAGACATATCCCATGTGATGTTTGGATATATATATACTTCCTAATTTTGTTGAAATATGTCCAGATTCTGATGCAGTAAAAACACTCTTATTAAAAAATACCCATTAATTTAGAGATTCTATATCCTATCTGAAGGTGATTATAATCTGAGTGTACAAATGTGCATTTAGTTGAATTGCATGCATTTCTTCCACCCTGTTCTGATTTGTATTCCATTCTCTACACCTTTCGGCCTTCACCCCATTTGATCCTTTCTGAAAGTGTAATACTCATACTCCCTGTTTGATCATCAGCATAACACAAAATATTTGGTAATACCTGACCAGAGAAAGCATCTTGAGAAATCTGTCACAGTACATCCATTTGAAAAAATAATCAATCAAAGTTACATTCAGGCAGTCATTTTCTAACCAATTTTTCACCCACCTTACTTTAGTTTTATCAGGACCATCTCTCCCCAGTTTGTTTGTGAGAAAATAATGTGAAACAATGTCAGTAGACATACTAAAGTCAATTATTTATCATCTACTGCTTCTTACCTATCCTAAAGCCTGCTGTAGAAGGAACTGTCACTTTTTTCTTAAAAAAACTACCTTACTGCTCATTTCTTCCTGTGAGCTTTCAGACAGTTTTTGTTCCATTATGCCTGGTTGGCTGGTTAGTCAGTATACATTGTCCTTCTATTCCTCCTCTTCTTTTTTAAAAATTTTCACTTTATTTATTGTTTCCTATCTTACAGGACCTCATTTAACTTCCAGGAGTTCACAGACACCTGACAATACCATCAAGATGTTTTTGCATAAATTATCTGAGAATGCAATTTAAATTAATCTAAGTGTTCTCTACAATGTCTTCTATTTTTGGTCTGCTTTGATTTTTATTCCTTTGTTTCTGGCATTCACTTTCTTAGCCACCTGATTTGATTACAGTTGACCCTCTTGCTGAAAATGGAAGCAAAAATGATATGAAATATTTAAATCTACTTAAGGCTTCTAACAAGCAAGGAAGAAAAGCAGTTTCTTAAAATACCTGTCTTGCTGAAGGATCCAGTGTAAGAAAACATTAATGAGTATGACGTATAGTAGTGCCCATTCCCTAACATCATGACCTAAACCATCCGAGATTTACCTTCTGGACAGGAATAGTACCAGACTCTTGCAACAGAGGATGTGGGCTGAAAGGAAGGACTTTGTCCCCATACACAACAGCTCCTAAAGACTTGAGGTCATTGGTGAGGGCTAGGATCCACCAGAGGCAGAAGAAGCTGGTTAAAGTAGACGGTTGTAGAGAACCACTAAATGCGCATGCAGAAGGGAGAAGAAGGCTGGGGGGGAAGCATTTGTGTGGGTCAGGGCTGAAGTCATCATTCCATTTTCCATGTGCAGTTCACAACAGGTCACAACTGCTTCTCGATCTTCTCCCTATTCTAGCTCTCTGTACTCATTCTCATATTTCAAAAATACCAGGCTCATACGGAACTGGAGTGTTTCTCCTGCAGTGGCTACCTCTCTTCTTTCCTCTGTATTCCTCATCTCCCATAGAAGTTGTCTGAAATGACACCCCTGCTTTTGACACAGTTACTCAGCACATTCATGAAAAACTAGGAGAGACCATGAATCAAAACTCAGGAAAATTTGCAGGTTGAGGCAACTTTCATGCCCCAAGTGTTTCTAGAAAAGCCTTTTCCAAAAGAACAGAATCAAGAGGATGTTCCAAAGGGTGGGAAAACTGCTGACATGGGTCAATAATAATGAATTATGAGGGAGATTTCCTGGGAAAGTCAGTGTAACATCAATAACAGAGCTGATGCAGGAAAAAAAAGGCAAAATTAATACTGAATTAGTAAAGAATAAATAAGTAATAGGGAATATAATTAATTAATACTAGTCACCAAAACTGTAGCGAAAACATGTCTCATAAAACTAATGCAATTTAAATATTTGATGATTTTCCAAGGCTGGCTGATTAAGGTAACAACAAAGTTGTAATCTATTTAGACTTCTGTACGGTGTTTGACTTCTTGCTGCATAACATTTTGATTAAAAAATTAGTCTCATATAATATCAATAAAGCACATGTTAAGGAGATTAAGAACAGGCTAATTCACAAACCTGCAAAATTTGTCAATGGGAAATGATGACTGAGAGAGGATGCTCTTGGTAGGGTTCTGTATAGACTGTTGCTAGGTCTGTTGCTATCCCATATTTCTGGAAGGCAGTTTGCAATCACTGTTGGTAATATTTGCTGTCAGCATGCTAAATAATGCAGAGAATGGAGCAACAGTGCACAGCAATACACATCGCTCGGCAAGTTGATCCCAGACAAGGTTATGCAGCCAGTGATGAGGAGGAGTGGGGAGGAGGATTCTCAGCAGGGCTGAGCATGTGGATCACTCAGCGTGAGCAGTGGTGTGTCAGGAAAGCGACTGCAGCCTCTGCAGAGACCAAGCTAGCAAACAGGGCGGAGGTGAGTCTTTGCTGAAGGACGCACTTTTTCCCTTCATTGCCACCCCAATGCTTGCTTGCGAATTTTCTAATATGTCTTTTCCAGTTTGCCTGGGTTGACTCTCTAAGCCACACCTGTATTTTTGGCTCCTATTGGAGCAGTCCTACCCAGTTCCCAGGCAAGCAGTGATGACAGGTGCCTTTAAGGCCTCGAAAGGAAGATCTACTTTATCTGATTTAGATTGTTACATTTAGAAAGGCAAGATCTCTCCTTAGAGGCCCCCAGAGTGCCCTGCCTATCCCCACCAACCATGTAGGGAGTTTCAGCTCTTCTTTTGGGAGGAACTTGACACTGAGTCAAATAAACTGGGTCACATTCCCTGTGAAGCCACTTGATCTATATAAATCTATATTGTCTCTACTGATAGGGGAATCTGTCTTGTTCACTCATGGGTATTGGCTAAGCAGTCTCTCTCGCTATCAAGTCCATTAAATTAGTCGAGTGCAACAAAAACCTGATACCACATGTGAGAATCACCTTTACTCCACATAGTGCATATACTGTGTCCAGAGTTAACAGCATCCAGAGTTTTCATTAAGGCCAAGATACATCATGAATGAAATTTGTACTTTGCCAGGAATTTGGGGCATGAAAATTGAATTTCCAGAGTGTCTAAACGGGTACAAAATCACTGAGTTCCTTGTTTTACGGAGAAGTAACGGTCCTTCCTTTTTCTAATGGTGTGCTTTTCTTTTCTCTTTGCCTATCTCTCAGTTCCAGTCATTCATAATCCAGTCTTCTATTTTTCTATTTTATAGCCATCCCACAGGAGTAATGTGAAACATAATCAATCAGTATTTGTAAAGCACTCTGAGGCTATCAGGTGGAAGGAAGTGTATAAATGTAAATTGCTACGATTGCTCTTACACTGCTGCCAAGGGACCTGCAAACAGAATCAGGCCCCCATATATTCAAATATACACAGACCTTGTGGAAGCAGCCAGAAGATAAAACCTGAGGAAACGTAGGAAGATATAAGTTTAATAAAATATAGGAAAAGATGTTTCAGGGATTGTTTATGAGTTTAAGACTGAATCTTTGCTCTCCCACAGAGTTTTTTCCAGTTTCGCTTCTACTACTGTCTATGATACCTACATTTGGAGTATAATGACTCTGGGTTATCTGTACTGGTGCACGTTGTTCATAATGTAGTGACCTAGTCCTTCCGGGCTACTCTTATAGCCAGTATTATCTAATACGAGCTTTTATGGTGCAATCCACGTGACTGTTATTAGACATCCACTTAATGATAAGCAGATCTCACATGATGAGAGAAATTATGCCCAAGTGTTTCTCTTCATTGGCTATACATTGTCTGGGATAGACAGACAACTGTCTCAGATGTACGCATCTACATTTGATTAGGCAAATCCCATCCTATAATTACCTCTGTCAGTAGAGTGAATGGTGCCAGGGAGCACTCCCAAGCCCTGGAATGCAATCATTTATATTCTTAATTTTTGAGAATGGTGCCTGGAATAATTTTGGTCCAAAACAACCAGCACTTTCCCAACGTATTCCTGAGAGTGGGTTAGGATCCAGCAGCAGACAGGGACTGTTTTGAGCTGTCGGTTTGGATGCAGCTACCCCGTTCCTGAGACTGAGATGCTTCAACGCTATCGACCCAGTCAGGCTGTGCCAGCTGGCCCCAGGGCTAGAAAATGGGCCCTGGCACTTCTTGGTTTACAAGGGCAGTCATATCTACAGCTCAACACCCATCACAACTGTGGCTGGGAATGTTCAGTGGTTTGCCAAAACACACCTGGTGATCCCAAGTTGACAGGAGACTTACAGCCTTGCTGGATCTAAGCCATTTGAGTAGCATCCCATAGGAACTCTGTGGCAGACACTGGAACAGGACCAGATACACTCCAGGAAGCATTCAAATGCTTCACATTCCTGCAGCCACTGTCCCACTGGTTTTGGTGTGGTGGTTTTTTTTTTGGTTGGTTGGTTGGTTGGTTTGGGTTTTTTTGTTTGTTTTGTGTTGGTTTCAGATTTGTTTTGGGGTTTGGGTGGGTTTTTTTTTTTTGGTTGGTTGTTTTTGTTCTTTTTACTTCTGCCTTACTCTTTGAAAGAAAGAAGCTGGACTGAGACATTTTGCAGGGACTCATGACCATGTAGTTTTGCTCTTCATGAAGCATGTTCTCTCATTCCCAACTATAAATATCTTAAGATGATGCAACTTTTAGGAATACTAAAGTACTTGAGACACTTTTCCTATGTAATAAATTCATTAGTTTTCCTGCCACTTTTTACCTCTTGTTGAAACCACCATGCCCTTCATGTCATTTAACACCCGGCAACACCACTAGGTGGGATTTAATGCCTATCTCTTGATGTCATGTCAGTTTAAAGAAATAAAGCACTGAAGCTGACTGCACTTTGCTCCTTCCCATCAGTTTCTGCAGCAGATTCTCTTACTGCATTCAGCCCTGTCCTCACAGGACTCACAGCAAAGGCCATCTCAGGCCATCTCCAAAAAGGCAGGCTAAGGCTGACATAATTAGCAGATGTAGCCTGCAATAAAGGAGAAGCAGGAAGCCTCTTAGGAGGATGTTTTATGAAGGTGGTCTCTCCTACAAGGTCTGTAGTATTGCCTTTCCCTTTTGAACTGACCTTTGTAAACACAAAATAACACTGCCTGTGTGCTCCCCCCCCCCCCCGTCCAGGCACCACCTGATCTTTACCTCCTGTAACCCTGCCCAAGCGATAACCACCTGTGGTGGTCACAATGGGTTGTGTGGCATCTGAAGCTCAACAGGATAACAGCACAATGGCCAGGTGCTAACCTGAGCAATGCTGGTTCTGTGATCAGTATGCAGATATGACCATAGGTCAATCATCTTACCCCCATAAACATCAGACAGCCCGAGAGCCCTTTGAGCTCTCCTGCATGGCAGCAGGCTGCAGGCCAGGATGTCCCCTTGAGTAGGGATGCCCCTAAGGTTACTCCCTGAGGTTCAGAAATTCCTTGCTGCAACAGCTCTGCAGTAAGTGAATAATAACATGCTGAACTGTGAAATCTTAGCTAAGTGATATGAAGGATTGATTGTGCATATATAATCCTTTAGGCATCAACCAAACCATTAGGATTGGATCCAGCCGCACCTTGACTCCTCTCTGAGAAGGAGTTTAGAAAGCCAGGGGGTCTTTTCTGAAACCTTGACTCAACAGGAGGTTCTCCATGACAGTTTTGTCCGACCCCATCCTCTCTGCAGTGAATAATCAAGAGTGCCTTGCCATCACGAATCTTGTTAAAGCACTGTCGCATTTACCGTCAAACTTTGTTAAATCCCTGGTTTATGTCAATAAATGTTTTGCTACTTCTCTCTATGAGTGAACTGCATCGCTCCTTCCGCAACACTGCTGTATGGCTCCACCTTCTGATTTGGGCTAAATAACAACACTACCCTCCCTTCTCAATGAGGAGGTGAAATAATGAGAGGCAGGTCTCCAAGATCATAGGATCGTAGAATGCTTTAGGTTGGAAGGAACCTTAAAGATCATCTAGGTCCAACCCCCCTGACATGGGCAAGGACACCTCCTACTAGACCAGATTGTCCAAAGCCTCATCCAGCCTGGCCTTGAAGATGTTATCAGACTGAGGATTAACACTATCTACTTTCTTACTGGGATTCCTGTGCTTAGGGAGTATCTTTTCTAGCTTCCTTTGGACCTGTAGCATTAAAAATACATTGCAGCAGCTTCACCAGTCATCTTGAAGACCCGCAGGATAGATATGGTCTCTGCATAAAGCCCTTGAGGAGGACATGGGTAGCAGGTATAATTTACAGTTTCACAGATCTCCATCCAGAGATGGGTTGTAGCAGACACCTTTGTTTTCAAAGTACTTTTCCAAATAGGCAGGGACATGAAAATAAAGACATATGGTGATGGAAGAAATGAATATTCATTGTTAGCCTTTTATGATAGTAGGAAGCACAGTAACAAGAGCTGAAAAGATGGGTTTTAATTTTTGCAGAAGTGATAAGGAGAAACACGTGGGAGTGTATTTGTTTGATTTTTTCACTCATCTGAGGTAGCTTTCTCAGTCATTTCCATTTTCTCCAGCTGAATCAATATTTTCTCTCTCACAAAAGAAAACAAAAGCACAACTTAACCTCCCCACCCACACAAAACATATTACTTAACTGCCTGCTGCTCCCAGCTACCTTTGTAAACTGTCTTCTTCCAGTATTTTAATTTCTCAGTCCTCTCAAGAAGTATAATACACTAACATTATGCATTTTATGATGCTCTTTCTTGTCACAGATCTCACAGCTCCTTGCTAACACCGGAGGCTTTTATCAGGGAACAGTGTGAATTACCTATAGTTGCTTAGAAAATGGCAAGTATATTTTTGCAACAACAACAAAAAAACCCCTAAACAGGAGCAAAACCAGGGTATTTCTTTCTAAGAAATTTCAAAGAATGCTTCCAATTCTTGATGAAAAAATGAAATTTTAAAAAATTTTGGGAATTAATCTGAAAAAAAAAAGCATTCAAAATCTATTCCCATATTCCCAAAAGCTTGGTCTCTGAATTGACATTTTTTGCTTTTCAAAACTAAAATAACTTTCTTGGTGCAGGAAAAACAAAACAATCCCATAAATGTAGAGTAAAATGGTGCTTTTATGCCCATTATTTTTCAAAATCTTTTTTCTGTATGTGGAAGTATTGACTGATTTTGCTCAACAAAAATTAACCCTTTGAAAATCCTGGCTTAGAAATCTTTACTTGTTTGACTAGCATTTTAGCAACTTCACCAACTGCCTTGTAGCTCCTTAAGGAAAAAGCACCTAACTGGGGTTAAAACTCTTATAATAAAACAGAAAATTCAGAAATACATCAATACGTAAAGGATCTGATAACTGCTTCCTTCCATAAAAGAGTTTCAAAGGCTCTTTAGTATCTTCTCTTTCTGTTACGACCACGACAGCCTCCTGTGTCTTTACTACCAGGACTTTTCATCAGTCTCCAGCTTTTCTGTTTAAAATCTCCAGTCTATAGGTGAAGGTTTCTGGTCCTACAGGGCATGAGGCACCTCAGTGTTTCATACCCTCCATTTCTGCATCTGGAAGGCTTTTCTCAACTATTTTCAAAACCAGCACATAGTACAAAAACAAAGCAGCAAATTCAACGACAGTAACCGCAGTTTTTTGGGGTTTTTTTCCCCTGAAGGCTCTTACATCCTTTCTCCAGTGCCCTCATCCCCCAGCACTATGCACAGATCCCCTCTGCCTCCCCCTTTCCACCCCTGCCCTCCTCACCTGGCTCCTGTGTAGTGCTGGCCCTGCAGTTCGAGGAAGTTCAGAATGCAACTGAGAATTGCTAAGAAAGGATTTTTCTCTTAAAATCCACATTTCTAAAACTAAAGTTGCTACCACACTGGAGCTTTTCTTTCCCAGTTTGAGGCCGAAAATCATATAAATGTATGAACATGAAGTGCTAGTTGGTCTGAAGTCTGTTGTATTTACTCTTACATACAACACCCATGTGGCTATTCTAAATTATTCCTCTGTTTTTTCACTATTTACTGTCTTTCTGTACCATTAATTTTAACTATATCCACACAGCTATTTAACCACAACAACTTAAAATCACTGTGTCAATAGGACTGTCTGTAGCTTTACTTGCTTGTGAATCAACACATAGCAATCTGGTTCTCAGCACCCGACTCTTCAGTACCTGTACCCATCAGTGTACCTATAACAACCCCCTGAACCTACTGATAATTCTTATTTCAACTATTAACAACTTTACTGTGTCTCAGTAAACCTCCGAGCTGAACACAGTCCTCCAGTGCAGCCACATCAGGGTTACACAGAGGGACTGTTCCCCCCCTGCTTTAGGATATCTCTGCAAGTAAATTTGTATTGCTTTGACTTTATGCTATGTAACGTTTTTCCAAAATCATCTCCCTTGCTCTGTAGTGTAATCCATTTATTTAATTTTTTTACACAATTATATGTTCCCAAAGTTGTCTCCTTTTTGGGAGCAGGCAACTCGAACTGTTTCCTCCAGATACAGTTACAATTTTTCCAAGCTGCATCTTGTTTCAAATATTTCCGAGTGTTTCGAATCTCTCTTAGGTTTGTTATTTTGCTGGGCTCCAGAGACTGCGAACCATCGTTCAGTTCTCCCCGCTAACATCCCTGATATGTTGGTTATTCCCCTTTAAAGCGGATTCATTAGATGACACCAGGGAGGATATAAATATCAGCATATCCCAACACTGTTCTGAGAAAAGGTGCTGATTCCCTGCTTGTTTCCGAGATGTACGTCAAACTGACTTTTTAGATCCTTCATGGATTTTGCGATTTGAGACGATCAATGTAATGCACTGGTCACTTTATCACCCGCGTTACCTATGGGGCACTAATCCCCGATCACACTTTGCTGTTGTGTACTCCGAGGGACAGGCGACACCAACTGCCAGTGCCCTTTGGCAATATCGCTGGCTTTTCCTGCTCGGGAAGGAAGCAGGGTGTGCTCAGTCACACCTTTCATTGAACATATTTCTTTGCCCTCTCTTTGCACCGTCCGTGTGTCAGCAGTGCCAAGTCTGAATGCTCCACTGCAGCATCCTGGCAGACAGAAGTTCTCCAATACCTGGAGAAGCTGCAGACAAAAAACCCCACCCTGTGCTGTACCTTATTTAGGCACTAGAGGGACCTTCTCCTCCCAGGGTGGTTCAGGCTGCTCCTGCTCTCTTCCTGAACTCTTCCTGTGGTCAACAGGAAGACCTGGCCAACCTCCTGAGCAATGATCAGCTCTGTGGAGGGTTTACTGGGCAAAGCCACGGCAACCAGGAGAAATGATTGCAACTTTCTCCCTACCAGACCAGGGGCCAACATGGTGTAAGTCACCAAGACAAGCCACCAAGGACCCAAAGGCTATATTATAAGCCTGCGTGTGTAGAAACAAGGAACCAGGTTCTGACTTCCCACTCAAGGTCTCACTTATGTGTGTAAGTGCAAAGGCTCAATAAAGCCTTTGCATTTAGACTTTATTCACTGGGAGCACTCAACCATCAGCATAAGTGCATCATAAAATAGACAAAGAGCTGTAATTTGTACCAATGGAGCTTAGCATTTCCTGGGGTTGTTGAGGCAGATTTCCATCATGGACAATGCTTTAGGACAAGTAAGTAGGAAGCTGATTGAGTCTTTTCTACAGAATTTCCCACCTTCGACCTCTCCTTGTTGCTTGTAAGAACTGCAGCCCACGTCTGCAAGTGCCTCCAGATCAGCAGTATCTAGGCCACTGAATAAGAACAGCTTGAATTTGAAAGGCGTGATGTGCTTTCAGCACCCAGTCAATTATCTAAAAATTAAGCCAGTTTCACCAAGGCAATTGTGAGTCTTAACCACTGACTTTGGTCAGGTAGGTTTCCAATCCAATGCTCCCAGCCTCTCTGTTGCATCACTTGGAAGAAGTTCATGTTTCTGCACTTCTGCAGGACCTCAGGCTCCCAATCTGAACCACTGTCCCTGCGACCTAACACAAGCCCTCCAAAGCCCTCATAGATGGGCTCTTTTTTTGTATATCCTGTGCATCCCTACTGAAAGGGGGGGGGGTGGTATCAGCATAAAAGGGATTGCTGAATATGCTGGTTTTCTCCAAAACACTGACAATTCCTTCAAGCTGAACTCTTTGTCTAGCCCAGGATCGGGCAGAGTCTGCTAACTGACAGTCTCGAGCTCCCCAGTTTCCACTCTCCCTCCTTCTCTTTCAGTAAGGGTTTATTATGGAAGAACCTTGCTCTCTCAGGCTTTGCACAACGTCCTCGGTCCTCCCCAAATAAACCAATTTCTGCTTGACAAAACTAGCTCAAATACAGCAGGAATTTGGTGGAGGGGGAGGCACGGAGCAGAGAGCTGCATTTTTCGGGTTTTGTTTTTAATTATATCTTTGTGACTTGAACTTATGAGTTAAATATAAAGCTTCTGCCAGGCAAGCCTGCCTTTTCTCCTGCCTTGCCTGCGAGGGGCTGTCAGGTCTGCTGGGGCTGGATCTGCTGTCCCAAGCAGACCTGGCTGAAGCTCCTGGAGGAGCAGAGCTGGCTGCCCGGAGAGTTGGTGGGCAGCTCCCCTGCTTCAAGCGCATGCATCTCCCTGCGCTCTCCTCTGGTCCGGGGAGCTGCAGAATTTTTCTCCTCTTATGTAATGGTCCGCCGGTGGCTTTGCTCGGAAAACCTTTTTTTCTTTCTTTCTTTCTTCTTCCTTTTTTTTCTTTCTGCAGCANGAGGGTGTCAGGAGCCTTGTCCTACCTCTCTTGGATCACAGCTGGTGGCCAAAGAGGGAGAGGTGTCAGGCTGTCAGGCAGAAGGGAACAGCTCACCGCCACCGCCCCCCCCCCCTTTCATTCCCTTGTCCCCAAGCCATTTCCCGAGTCACCCTAACCACTCCTAGGATCTCTTCCCCCCACCTCGGGCTGCAAATGGGGGGGGATTGGGGCGAGGTGGCAATTTGGTGGGGTGGGGGGTTTGCCCGGAGTGGTGCCTCTGGGTGTGTGTGTGTGTGTCTGTGTGTGTGTGT